>CM021101.1:569206034-569806034 GCA_007115665.2 Sequoiadendron giganteum
CTTTAGTCGAGACTATTTGAAATTCAGAAGAAGAATGATTGGATGTAAAAGATAAAGAAGAAATGTTATGTTCGAATGCACAAATGAATTAAGTAATTAAATAAAGTTATTTGATTAATAATAGTTTGCACGTAGAAGAATAAGACTGACTGATCAAACAAGAAAGTTCATTTGTTAGAAACAATCAGATATTAAATCAAGAGATAAGTGACAGATTTAATTAAATCTCGACTTAGTGGTAAATTATTAATTAGATAACTAAGCGTTTATCTAATCATAGAGGAATATGTGAAGAATAATTATTTTTACGAATTCAATGGTTATTTAATTCAACATTCAAAATTTAGAGATTAAATTAAATAATAATTTATTTAATTAATCAGGATTGAATAAATTTTATAATGAATGAATTAAATAATTAAGGTTATTTAATTAATAAAAGATAAATGACTGTAGACATATAATTAAATAATTAACATCATTTAATCATGACCATGAACATTAGAAATGTGTCGAAAATGGTGTCGTAGGCCTAGACCAATTTTCAGTGTCTACAAATGCAATATCCACATAGTTTCCTCCTCTCTTCCCTAAAATCATTTATGTAATCTCCTAGTTTACCACACTTCTAACAAGGAAAATAATCCCTTCTCTAACCTTAATCTCTTCCTCTACAATGTTCTCTATTAAACTCATTGTAGTAGGATCTATTGTCATTATATTCAAGATTCTCTATAACTAGTAGAAAGTATGTCTTTAGGGAGTTTCGGTACTCATTTTTTCAATCCTTTAGCCCTTTCCATTAACTCATGGAAAGGTTCAATATTTTTTCATTTGTGGTTCCCATAGGGTTTATATTATTCATCTCTTGACTAAAATAATAGTGAAGAGCAATCATGCATCTCACAATCATCCCACTTTCCACAAAGGCCACAAAAATCACTTTTTAACCTCCTCTAAAGCTCCCTTTATTGAAAAATTTCCATAATCTTCCTTACACACTCTAAATTAATTTCTATAAGCTTATTTTTAAATCCTCTATGGATAGAGAACAACTTCAACTTCACCCCAAACTAGTAAAATTCACTTATAGATGACAAATAACCCAAATGAAAATGTTTGTTAAGATCTGATATAAAATGTGTAGCCAACTTAAGACCCTTTGAAATGGTTTGATATTAGATGTGAAATAGCTTAAATTGACTAATATGCACATTTTTAGACCTACAATATTCAATTTTTGTTTGGAGATAATGAATGTATAGCTGCCATATATGTTGTAGGAATCTCATATGGTGAATATCTAGCAATTTTGGTGGCTAGAGATGAAAGGAAATATGCCAGAAAGGCTACAAAATGTTAATAGTGTTCTTATACATTAGCTTTAATGACACTAAATATGTGTTATTAATTATAATAATTTTATACTAGTCATCCAATACCATGCATGTTATTTAGTCGTATGGTGTGTCCTAGTTCACTTATGTCTAGTGTGTAATGGATCTAATTTAATATGTCATATATGGTGTGCATTAAGGTTGAATGACATAGTATCTTTTTATTTTCATGTCTTTTAAGTGAAGCTTCCTATAGTGTAGAAAAATGCATCCCTTTACGTTTTCACCTTTTTAGGTCCTCTTAATTGAAATGGACATAATAATGCCTTAATAAGGTGTTGAAAAATGTATCATCTTAAATTTTCACACTTTTTTGGGCCATCTTAATCAAAATTGGACTTAATTATGGCTTAATAAGCCCTATTATTCATTTAAAAGCCTAATAAATTACTTTTTCCAAAGTGGAAATCTGACAATAATTAATGCCAACACATAACACTTTACCTTGAGCAAGGTGTGTTCCAAGAATGGGGACCTGGGACCCATTCACCCATGGATGAATGGGTCCTCCCTAGGCCTTTGAAACTAAATTTAAAATATGTTATTGGTGGTATTTTAAGGTCCCCAAATCCGTATTTCAATATCGGTTTGTCATATTCGAATTTTAGGAAATTAAGGATACATACCTATAAATACAAGGATATTTCACTAAGTTTCATCTAGCATTTTGATGAGAGAATTCCTATAGAAAATTTAATGATTAAGACCATTCAAGAAAATAATTATCATAGATTTATTGCATCATCCAAGATCCAATCATCATGTCAAATTCTTCTTATATCATGCATATTTTTTTGATCTAACATTATGATGTAGGTTTCAGGATCAAGTTCATGCATTCAAAGCATTATTTCAAACATCAAGATCCACATCCATTGAAGCCATTTCATGCAAGTTGCAGACCTTCTAAGATCTCCAATAAATGGTTTATTCAAGGATTTTCTGAGTGGTAACATAACATTGTTAATTATTCATTCCCTCTTTCATGCTTTTTTTCAATTCAAGGTCTAATTACCAAAATAGTGTTTGACCAAGGAAAACTCCCATTCACCAAAAAAAAAATCTCACTTGAGTTTGTGTTGCAAATATTAGGTTGAATAAGAATTGAAGATCTCTTGAAGTGCGATATTGAAAAAGTTGTCAAAGTTACAAAATTTGTCAAAGTTGTCATACAATCACATAATCTCACCTACAAATCCGATTTTTGACTTTTCGAAACTAAAACTTGGATAAATTAGAAGCTAAAAATTAACATAAGAGGCTCCTGAAACTTGTTAGAAAACCCTAAAAAGGACCCATTTTTCCATGGGTGAATGATTCCTTGACATCCTCTTGAAAGTTACTTGTGGTGATTGGTAAACATCATTCTTCCATTTTTAGATATGCAATAAGTTTTGTGTTTCTATCAATATTAAGATTTGTATTGTTGTTTCAAGTTTGAATTGGCATAATTAGGTTGGTTTCCTATTTTTAGTTTTTCTTCTAAAAGCGTTATTTGAACTTGACCCCTATCCTCACAACATAAGGAAATCTAAATAGTCTCACATTGAGTTGATTCACCGAAGGGTTGTTAGTCAATTCTTTGTGGTGATCTCATTTAGTAATGAAATTTTAAGAAATAGGTCCATCATACCGCATTATCCTTCATATCCAAATTCATCAAACATATTTTTCTATGTTTCATTTTGGTGAACCCAACTTTTGAGCATCATAAATTTCTAATTTTGGAGTCCATTTGAACCTTATATCTAGGATTCACATTAATTTGCATTGCATTGCATTCATTTGCATGTCATTTAGGGTTGTTTTCTTGCATTACTTTGCATCTGATTTAGGGTTTTAGGTTTACATTTTTACATTCATCAAAATTAGAAATTTTTTAAAAAATTGTCATTTTACATAGTATTTACATAACATTGCATGATCAGTCATTTACATAGAAAATTGAATAAAAATTGCATCTCATATTAGGTCATTTTGCCTATCATTTAACATCATTTTGCACTTGAATTCAAATCTGATTTTCCAAAAATTTGAAACTATAACCACATGTTTGAAACAAGAATCTGAAAAGCATAAAAATAAACTCAAAAACCTATAAATTAATTTTTAAAACCCGGAGTGACACCCATTGGCCCATGGGGGAATGAGTCCCTGATCAGGGATTTTTCTACATTTCTAAGCGTCAAAAACATTTTTTCTACCTTTTGTATTCCTATGCTCAGTCTATTGTTTTAGTTTCCAAATTTTTTATTTTTTGAAATTGTTCACATTAAGGTTGATTTGTCAAATTTAGTGCATTGTTTGAATTCAAAATTGAAAATAAAAAGGACATCGTTTTCAAGTTTTTACATAGCATAATTAAAAATTTATCTTGTTTAAAAATTGGAAATTACTTTTACATAATTGCATTTCACTTCACATTCTAGGATATTTGATTGCATTTTACCTATTATCCATTTTGGGCGCACCTTAGGTTTGTGAAACTTGTATGAGCTTCACAACTTTGTGTCCTATTTTGCCAATATTATCATGATATGTACTTCTAGACTCATGTCATCCTGTGATACATCACTCATTATGAATCTTGGGTTTTATAACTCTTTCACTCATACTGTTGACACTAGTTAACCCACTATGGACCATACCCATGACAGTTCATTTCCTATGAACTCCTTACCAACAACTAATGGGACTAATGTTGAATCAAGGTTCGCTAATTTCCCTCAAGAGAACTTAAGAAGAATGGATGAAGAATTAGAGAAATTTCAAAACTATGTGAGTTTTGAATACATCGCTAGTAATGTAGTTCCTATCATAGATAATATGAGGAGAATAACTGATAAAGAACTGGGAATATCATTTTTTTGTAGCTTAAATCACATCTTTAACAACAATGTTCATATAATGACTAGTTGTGCTCAATCTTTGGGGTATACTCAAAGTCAAGGTGGATATTCAATTCCTCCTTCCACAACAATAACCTCTATTTTGACATACAATAATCCAACTATTGATACAACCATAGAACCTACTAGAAATGTCCATACTACTAAAGGTATTTCCACTCAGAATCCCTCTAGATTTGTGCATTCAAATCTCATATTTCCTCATCCACCCCCCTCAAAAATTTACATTTCACTTTTCCTTTGAACATATATACACCTCCACATTATTTACCTCCATATCACAAAACAAAAAATGATCCTATTCATAACCAACTCTTGCAAACTATTTCATCCCTCCAACAAAAAATTGCTACATTGAATCAAAATCAGAATGGCCAACCTTCAAAATATGTCAAGAGAAACTACTTATTCTTTGAGATATTGAGAACACAAATGCAAAAGGGTATAGAGATTCCTATATTTGAGAAATATGGTGGGAAAGGAGATCCTATTTTCCATGTTTTTGCATACACTATTTATGTAGTGACTTCATTTTTTAGGATAAACTCCTGGCTAAACTCTTCCATAGATCCTTGAAAGATACTACCTTGGAATGTTTTTGTTCCTTCCCAGATAATTCAAAACATTCATTTAATATACTTATTGATTCCTTCCTTAATCATTTCCTAGTCTACATGGGTCCTAAGATGACCTTATAAGATTTACTGAGATGTAAGAAAAAAGATGTTGAAAAGGTCACTGACTTTATCACCCATTATCAATTGCTTTATTTGCAAATCAACATTAAGATTTCCTATCCTGATCTTCAATGAATGTTCATTGAGAATTTGAAAAAAAAAAAATCAAGATAATATTGGGATGCTAAAATTTCCATCCTTCACATAATTATGTATTGCCCTTCGTGATTACCAAAATTTGGTTAGTAGTCATGAAGTGAAAATTGTTGGAAGAATGAACAAGGTGTCCTTTGAGTTTCTTGTCATTGATGCCAACACTATTTGGTAACTAACTAAGTAAACTATGTCTACAATAATTCGATATCTTGGATCTAGAAATCCTCTCAAAAAAACAAATTGAATGATTTTTTGATATGTTGCTTAGGAGTGTCAATTATAGTTATAAACAAGCTTTCAACAATTTTGGATGATCTGGCTAAGACGTCTAGATGACAAAAGTTTGGCATTATTTTGGCTGACAGGGTTAAAAATTTACTATCTTATGAATGTTTAAGATATTCCTTATTAGGTCTAGGCCAACCTATTTTTTGTTTGATACATTTTGTGTTGTGTACTAAAATGTTTTTGAATGAGCCAACAAGTTATGTATATCCACATCAAATTGGGTTGACCTAGTTGATGTATGAAGGTGTAGCAATATATATGCATGTGTGTGCAACATAAATGAATATATATGACGTAGAAAAAAAGAAGGATAATAGCGTGTGAAAAACAATCTATATGATAAAGAGAAATAATGAAAAGTTTCTATACTTGCTACAAGAGCAGGATTTTTGATTATTCTAAATGTAACCGAAATTGATTTCAGCACTTTAGAGGTGTATTTTTTTAGTTCACATTTTATTGTGAGCCACATTCTTTGTATCTTGGTGGTAAGCAATTTTGTATCTAATTTGGGCAGTGAGCCTTTTCAAGGACAGTGTGTCTTAGTAGTGAGCTTGTATTATCTTATGACTAGTTATAATATATTATGAGCTAATTGTCATAGTGGTTTTTCCCACTTTGGGTTTTCAACGTAAAAATCCTGTTGTCAATGTGTTATGAAATGATATGTTTACTTTCATGATTTGGTTAACAATTGCTGCTAGATATGTGTTGGTGATTGGATGGTTAACAATTACTTGTGTTAGTAGAATACTAATTCACCGCCCCTCTAAGTATTCAATGTATTCAACAAAAACTCTCTCTAACTATCTTGAAAAAGATAAATAATTCCTCAAAACAACTATCAACCATTTAAGTAATAAAATAAGATATTTTTACAACTTAATCCCCCCCAACTAGCTTAACATGTTGACACCCAAGTGGTTTATATAGAGACGAAAAACCCATATACATTCTGGGAGAGGAATAAACAATTCACCCCTCTACCTGATACCATTCATAACACCATATTGTGGATCTTAAACAAGAACTTATTTTCCTTACCTCATATTAGATCTCCTAATCCTACTAAGCCTTTACCTCAAAACTATAAAAAATATTCTTTTTCCATTTTCACTGATAAAATGGACATGATACAGAACATTATAAGAATCTTAAACATATTATGCAAGACCTCATTTATTCTAATTATATCCACATTGGTGGTGTTAATGATCAAGGTAACAAGTCTATAGCTCCTCCTAACAAAAAATTGCAAATAATTACTAATTCTATACCAAATTATAACGTCTCCTTTTTCAAAGCTAGTGAACCTAATAATGATGTGATGAATGTTGACATAGATGATGAAAACATGCAAGAAAATGAGGAAGTTCCTATAGATAATATGGTTTCAACCATTGAAGTTTAACCTCAAAAGGGCTAACCAAAATGCCCCTTGATATTACCATCTCACAACATGAAATAATCAAACATGCACCTGATGGACCTCTTTACATAAATAGAAGAATCAATGACAAGCCTACTAATGGGATATTAATTGATCTTGTTTGTGTAGAGAATGTGATCATTGAAGATTTTTTTTTTGCACAAGAAATATCAAGATACTTATAAAAAATTGAAATCATGGATTAAAATGCATAATGATATTTCTTGCCCTATGATAGGCTCGATAACTCTTCCTTTAAAAGTTGGACTGAAAATATTAAGTCTCTCATTCTCCATCATCCCATCGTTAGACTAATTTTGTGTGAAGTTAGGCTACCTATGACTTTTCTCCATGAAAGTTATCCCATTGATAGTATATAAATGTTTAAAGTTTTTGTTTGGAAAAGAGTTCTTTACTATGCATTATAGTGGCTTTAATTTGTGTCTTCCTATGGGAATTTATCATTGTATTTAATTTTTCCCAAACCTATGGAACCTATTACATGTCATGAGGACTTATTTGTCAAATCTTATAAAAAATTTAAGGCAAAGAACATAAAAAAATTATCCCTTACTAGTATGCCTCAACCCATGATTGAGCCTCCTATCATTGATGAAACCATGATTGAACCAGAAGCCCTTCCAAGTAACCAAGACCAAAACATGACAACTAATTCACCTATTTCCTATAAGAGACCACGAGATAACCAAAAAAATCCCATTATGCCTCCTAACATCAAGCAAGCCTATAAAGCTAAAGAGAGAGTAGTTGAACAACATCCCATGGTTCCTTCCATTCCTCCCTTAAGGGAAGAAAATAAATATATGGTTTATAGACCCACTCCTACACAATCACAACTTGAAAATAGAACGAAAATAAACCAAAATGATAGAGATTCTGGGCATAGACATCATTCTATTTCTTGTTTGTCACAAGCAAAATAAAATAACAACATAGAAAATCAAAATCCAAACTTACCTCAAGCAATACATGATAATTCTTTAGCTTCGCTAAAACAAGAAAATCCTATATATCTTGAACAAAACAAGAAAAAGAACCTTCCATGGATATTATCATTATATCTTCTATTGTGATTAACTTGAATGATGATAATGGATTACAAAAAATAATGAGAAAATACATAAAGAGTTAAATTTATTTTTTCCTCTTCCATGAACTTAAATGTTAACAAACATGATGATCATCCTACAAAGAGTGATTCACCATGTATTGAACTTGGTGATTGTCCTAGTTTAGTGCTTGGAATTGTCCCTTTGGCTATTTTCTCACCTTCTACATATGATGAACAAGATTGGGATATGAATGACCTGCTGTAGGTTGACTCACGCGTGCCTTACTAGTAAATTGTCTTTATTTTTCTTTTCATGCTATTTGTGTGATTACATGTGCATAATGTGATCCCCCATACTTTTTTTTTTGGAATGTTTTTATGTTCACTCCTCTATTTGTATCTACATTATTCTATAATTTTTAAACCTTTATCTTTTATTTTGCCTTGTGTTTTCCTTTTTGGGATGGTGCAAGGAATCGAGACATTTAGGTCTCTTCCATGTTGACCTGAAATATTTTTTCTTTGTTTTTTTCTCTATGTATCATTCTTCCTATTCGAAGAGTTATTTGGGGAATGATTATGTTTCTAAGATCTATAATATCATTGTAGCAAATAAATAATTTAACCGTAAATCCATGGATCTCTTGTGTGATTTTGGTATTTCATTTGGGGGAAACCCTTTTTCATGACATAGCTTCATTTGGAAAGATATGCTTGACATAGGGATTACAAGTAAGCTCTCATGTGTTTTTATGAATTTATCATTTTATACTTTAAATTAATTTGTCACATCATGGTGTTTATAAATTTATTTAAAGTGGAGGCATACATTGACATTATCCTACTAATTTTTCTGACTATATGTTATGTTTCATAGTGTATTCTTCTTACTTCTTAGAATGTTTCTTCTTCTCGGTGTTGTCATTGGGTTTGATGTCCTCCAAGAGTGTGACCTTCTTGGCATATGACATTACTCTTAGTGGTGATGCTACACATTGCATTCCCTAAGTTTTGAATATTTTATCCTAGAATTTTCCTCTCTTGGATATATCAGGCACAATGTTCCTTAAGAGGAGACCTTACATGAACTAAGCAAAACCCCTTTGAACATGTCTTATCCTATTTGCATTTTTTTCATAATTTTTTAGCATAACACAACTTACAAGCCTCGTGAAGCTTGAAGTTACAACCCTTTTCATGGCCACCAAGAATAACACACCTTGCTTTCCTATGAAGTCATTTTTGTTTATAAGTTTTTAGCATAGTCTAGCTTGCTAAGCCTTATGGAGCTCTAAGTTCATATTTTGTGGTTCCTTATTAAATTTATCAAGACATATAACAATGGTATGGTTATGGGTGCCTAATTTCCACTTTTGGGGGCTCACCTAGTGGACAAAAAAATTCAAAAGCCTGTGCGAATGTGCATATTTTTTGCATAGTGGATAGGGAGTTCCACTTGTAAATGTTTTTTGACAAACAACTAAGGCTTGATCCAAATTGAGTTGGAAAAATAGTTGAATCTTGATCCACCATTTTAAAAAAAATTCTTTTTTATTCTTTGAGTCTTTTGCATTGTATGATTGAGTATCTTTTCATTGCTACATATATATTTTTAACATAGGAATGTGTCTCCTTGTGCCTTTGTTGGTTTTTCCATGAAATACTAGATCTTGGGGGCTTGATCATCCTCCTTGATCTTTGTCATATTATCTTCCAATAGTTGTACAATTAGAACTCTCTTGATTGTCTACTTTAGTATGAGTTTTATGCAAGGTCATCCTCTCACTAAAGTGGGGGCTAAACGTAGTGTAGAAAAATGTATCCTTCTGCATTTTAACACTTTTTTGGGCCCTCTTAATTAAAATGGACTTAATAATTCCTTAATGAAGTGTTGAAAAATGTAACCCTTTATATTTTAACACTTTCTGGGACCTCTTAATTAAAATTGGACTTTATTATTCCTTAATATTCCCTATTATTCATTTAAAGGCATAATAAATAACATTTTTCAAAGGGTAAACCTGACAATAATTAATGCCAACACATAAGCCTTTAGCTTAAGCAATTTGTGTTCCAAGAATAGGGATTTGGGACCCATTCACCAATGGGTGAATGGGTCCTCCCTAGGTAGTTGAACCTAAATTTAAAATATGTTCTTGGTAGTATTTTAAGGTCCCTAAATCCATATTTTAGTGTCGACTTGTAATATTAAAATTTCAAGAAATTATGGATACATACCTATAAATACAAGGTTATTTTACTAAGTTTCACCTAGGGTTTTGATGAAATAATTCCTATAGGAAAGTTGATGATTAAGAGCATTCAAGAGAAAAATTGTCAAAGATTTATTGCAACATTCAAGATCTAATCATCATGTCAAAGTATTCTTTCATCATGAATGTTTTTGGATCTAACATTGTGATTCAAGTTCAAGAATTCAAATAATTATTTCAAACATTAATATCCACATCAATTGAAGCCATTGCATCCAAGTTGCATACATTCTAAGATCTCCATTCAAAATTTTACTCAAGGTTTTGTTGAGTGGTAACATAACACATTTTATTCTTCATTCCCTCTTTCATTCTTTATTTCAATTCAAGGTTTGATTACCAAAATGGGGTTTACCCAAGGTGAACCCCCATTCATCAAAAAAAAAAACTCTCTTGTGTTTGTGTTGTAGGTCTTAGGTTGAAGAAGAATTGAAGATCTCTTAAAGTGCAAGATTGGAAAACTTTTAATTAAATCATATAATCTCACATATAGATCTAATTTCTAACTTTCTGACACTAAAACCTAGACAAATTAGAAGCTATAGATTAGCATTAGATGCTTCCAAATTTTTTTGGAAATCCCTATCAAAAGACCCATTCACTTATGGGTGAACATGAGTTCTTGACAAACTCCTAGATGTGAATTTTGGTGATTGGTAAACATCATTATTCCATTCTCAGATGTGAAATAAGTTTTTTTATTTGTATCAATATTGAGCTTTATATTGTTGTTTGAAGTTTTAATTGTCATAACTAGGTTGAATTTCTCTTTTTAGTTTTTCTCCCAAAAGTATTGTTTGTACTTGACCTCCATCCTCAAAGTATAAGGAAATTTGAATATTCTCACAAGGATTTGATTCAACTAAGGGTTTTTAGTCATTTATTTGTGGTGATCTCATTTCCTAATGAAATATTGAGAAATAGGTCCATCATATCCCATTATCTTCCATATCCAAATTGATCAAACCTATTTTTCATTTTTTCACTTCCATCATGAATTATGATCATCAAATTCCTATATTATGTGTCTAGTGTGATTAACCATGCATCATGGTTTGCACAATATTTATGATAGTGTGTTATGATAGTATGTGTTTTAGTTTTAGTTTTAATGGTGTATATGCCATTAATTTGTATAGGTTTTATTTAAATTTTGAATTGAGATAAAATGGATTTTTGTTGAAGCTTGCATCAAACACCTACCATGTGTTCTTAATGCACTTGTTTATTAATCATGGTTGAGTGACATTTACTCTTCTACATGATGATTGTATGGATTTTGTGTGAATGTTTGGATGACATATATTTCATTTATTTGTATGGATTCATTTTTTAGGAATTAATATTTATCTATTTTTCATGATACACATAAAATTCTCGAAATCATACCAAGGAAGTGATCAAGGGTTAAACCAACACAAGAAGATAAAGAAGATAAGAATGCAAATAAAGAAGAACATATGAGGCAACTTTATGAGAAGAGGAAATCAAACACGATAGAAAAAAGTATGCCAATTGAAGAGGAATATGAACCATCAAAGAGAGATATGGTATTGGTGGCAGAAAGGGAATGAAGAAAAAGCCTTCGTGCAATGAGAGATTTAAATCTTGTAGTTAGAGACACATCCTTTATCACAAGTCAAGATGGAGGGACACCATCTACAACATCTCAAGTTGAAAGTACATCATGACTCACAAGTGAAGAAGGAGGTATGTCATATTTTCCATCTTACCTTTAAGGTACATCATCTATTCCATCTCTAATCAAAGGTATTCCATTTATCCCATATCATTTAAATATTGATGAAATTCCTAATGTTGAGAAAAATTACCTTTGAGAAAACCTCCTTAAATTTTGCATAGAAAGCCCAAGTACTAGATTGATATTGATGAGAATATTTTACATCCAATGGAAGTAAGATTCCAAAACACACTTGTATAAAAAATTCTCAAAAGATTAGAGGAGTGTTCTTTGAAAAATTAAATGATACTGGAAGATGTCAATTATTATTTGAAATGATGTGAAGTATAAAGTATAGGTCAACCATGAAGATTCTTCGATTTATAACATTGAAGGCTTCAAGTGAAAAATATAGTTGGAAGAATATAATGAGTTCATATGAGAGTGTGGGTAACACCTCACACACAAAATATAGTAATGTCACATGACGTGTCTTTACATTTCCAATAGTAAGTAATCAAACAAAGAATCTCATCTCATTACAAAGAAAATTCAAGAATTGAGAATAAACAAAAAGACTATATCAAGAGCCATTGGAAGGGGCCAAATAATTAAGGATACTGATGAAAATGGATTATGGGCATTCTCAGGGAGACTACCATGAAAATAGAAATCAAATGTTGAATCAGTGAGATCACTAATTGAACACTTTTGGAAAAATCACACAAGGGTATCTCTGAATCAAATGGACATGGTAAGAAGGAGAATTGGTAGTGGAAACCATGATTCACATCCAAATATTTTTTTGGATATGACTCAAACATATATTTTTGGTAAATTTCTAGAGATACATCCTCAAGTTAAAATTTGACAAAGATATTTTGAAATGCTAAATCTTTTCTATGTCAAAATAAATCACACACACACACACACACAAACAACTTGTTTTTGTAGAGTACATATTGAGTTTTCTAACCATTTTGATGCTTACCAGTCTATATGTTTAGATTTGCATACTAACAATGTTTTGCGGCACTATGCCATACATGCCCAATGTACATCATCAAGAGACTTCATATAAAAAAAATAGTGTTAAAGAGAGCAAGGTCAATTATTTTACAAGAAATTATGCTTGGATGACACATGTTAGCATTGTGGTGGCTTGCAACATATTCCAATATGTGAACATATGGAAATTAAAAATGTGGTTGGATATGAACTAGTAGAGTTTGGAAAGTATAAGACAATGGACAACAATACAAAAGATGGTAAAGAAGTAAAAAAGTGTGATTTGGTTATTCAAAATATTCCAGTGTATCAATTTACGTCTACTTTTTGTGGTAGTATAGTGTATGAGTATGCAAGGCATACCCATAGAACTTGATGGTTGGACTTGAAATTCAAGTTATGTAAGGACACATTTCGACCCGGTAGCATTATTTCAGTCATCAACTTTACAAATAACTATAGTCTACAACAACAACATGAGGTGCAATCATAATATTAGAACTCCACATAGGTTTCTATGTTTGTGCACATAGAATTCATTCATACCAATGAAAGTACATAGGATGACATAAATATCATAAGAGAGTATCAGTTTTATATCAATGATGACTACATGCATTCTATAGAGTTCATGCAAGGTTGCTTCCAAGTGTTCTACCATGATTTGGTAAAAAGGCCATGTCATTCAATCATATCATATGGCTAGATAACTATGCATCTCAATTCAAGAACTTATGGGTGTTTCATTGGTTGAGCATGATACATAATATTACAAGTCTCTAGTATATGTAGAACTTTTTTGAGGTTGGTCATAGAAAGGGGGAGCATGATGGTACATGATAAAGTATTAAAAGAGACATAACACAAGAAGAGTTAAATTATAAAGACAATACAAAATTTAAAAATACAAAATCAATTGTTGAGTGGTATAATGCTTTGATGGGTCCAACTAATGAAGGTAAGTCTTCAGTTCACAATAGTTTTGGTTGATAGATGATACTTACATTGTACAATATGAGGATTTGTGTACACTGATAGAATCAAGTGAGTTACACTCTTTTAGAAGTTGTAATGAAAATTCATGGAGTATCCATATGCAGAAGATGGCATGCTTTTGTTCTTCATGTACAATTCAATCCTAGAATGAGTGTGAGTCAAAGGAGTGGGTTATCAAATTATGGTTAAGTTTCCTTAGCCACTTGACATGTATCGGATCTCAATGGCATTAGAATCAACATAGATAGAATCTTTAGTTTCGTTTTATCACATATCAGATCTATTTCAACCAGTTAATATATCTACTTGCATATTTTTTGAAATTCCTAAATTTATCTCTCTGTACTATTTTTTTAAAATTTACTAAATTCATCTAATTTTCTACACATATCAATGCAAGGAATATTTATGTAGTTATTACAGATGAAGATAATGAAGAGGGAATAGATTATTACTTATGTCATTGTGTTGAGGCCAAAAATAAATTGGAGGCCCAAGTTATAGATGGACAAAACATCGAATACCTTATAGGCTTGCTGGTTGTTATCAAAGCATGGCTTAGAAGATGGGTGGGGATAGATGTATTCGCCTTTGAAGATGGGTGGGCATAGATGTAGGAATAAGCCTCTCTCATGTGAGGAGTTCAAAGCTAATGCCAACATCAAGGAAATATTATAGAAAGGTGGGGTTAATCCTTTTAAGGAGAAACACCATGGGTTTAAGTTGAATATTTTTTGTGAGTTCATTGATGCTTGGCATCGTCGAGTGTTGAGCATGTTTGGAAGGGACATTGATATTATAGAGGAATTTATTTTAGAGTTCACTGGGTTATCTATCGAAGGAAGGAAATTCTATAGGGAGAAAGCTATGTCAAGGGCTACCAATTCTTTTTTCTATGAGATAGGGAGAAAGCCAAAATGGTGAGGCTTGATTGTCAGGGTTATGACCATTCCAAAATCAAACCCATCTGGTGTGAGGTGGCTATGGTGCTGATGCACTATTTTACTCTGGATGGGATGTTTTTTGCTTTGTATGGCCATCATTTTGTGATGCTTAATCACTCTTTTCATGGTAAGCTCATCTCTTTCCCATTCTATCTTTCACTTTCTTTGGAAGATGTGATAGTGGCCTATATAAGGAATTAGAAGAAACCCTTCTTAAACGAGGTTTCAATGATGCTTATTATGGATTATATAAAAGTTAATTGTGTTGTTGAGTCCCCTGAATGTGTTAATTCTGATTAATTAAAGAAGAGGATGAAGGGGAGTGGGAAATTCCATATTGAGGAGGTGTATGGTAGTGTTGGGACTGAAATTGAGGAGTCTGATGCATGGTTGGATGGCTTCCAAGTAGACTTGGATTATACTCTTGGTAGTAAGAAAGGATATACTAAAAAGGGTAAACCCTTTAACCCATGTGTGATATGAAAAAATTCAAATGACCAGTGGTGAAGAGGGTGTGGAGCGTAAAGCTAGTAGGAGGAAGACCATGAAACAAGGGTCGGGCTCCTCCAAGGATGTTAAGCAAAAGCAGTCAGAGGGCATTGGAGTTGATTAGGTTGGTGAGGTGGTGGATGTGGTTTATAAGGACCTAGTTTGTGGTGGTGTTGAGGGGGAGCATCTTATGGAAAAGGTGAAAAGTGTGATGGAGATGGATGACTACATTGCCATGTCTGCATCCAAAGAGAAGGGCAATGTTAAGGTTGATGATCCTTAGGGATTTCATGTTGGTGATCCACCAATGAGCTCCCATAAAGGGAGGGGATTGTACTAGGGTGTCATGGAATACACGCATGCCTTCGGTCTAGTTAAGGATGGTGTCAATATTTTTTTAACTTTCTTATGTGGCTGGTTCAGGAGGTTGAGGACCTTCATAACAAACATGATGTGATTGCCTAGTGTAATATTTCTACTCTTAGAATCCTTAAAGAGAAGGACTCCATATTTAGTATGGAAAAATATCTAAATTATAGCTTAGGTCTCATGGTGGAAGACATGGCCAAACTTAAGAAATATCACGACCCAAGGTTATCCATAGTGGAGAAAAATTCCTTGTTGTTTCATAGAGATCTCAAAATGGTGATCAACATGAGCAAGGAAAATCTTGAATCTTCAGCTAAAGGTCTGGTGTTCCTGAATGAGATGGCAATGGAATGGATGGGGAGGTCTTTGTTTGATGATCTGGTGATCCAAGGTGATGGGGAAGATGTTGATAAGAGGGTGCAGTTTGTGGATACGATCATGAGACTGAGTGTTCACACTCAGAGAAAGACTGTGTCGAGGCAATACATAGATGAGATCATGGAAATGAACAACACTTAGATGGTCACAAAGGATCTAGAAAAATCCAAAATTTTAAAGGATCTTATTTAATTGCTGCTGGTTTTTCTCTCTTTTTGTCTATTTTTTTGTTTTATTAGCTATTTGTTTGTTGATGGGGTGTTGATTTATTTGTAATCAGCCTATTATTTGGTTTTTGGTTGGGAATCCAATTGGATTCATATTTTTTCCTTTGTCCATTTTTATATAGGGTTTTAGGGACCCTTCAAAACCTTTTTTATCGCTAATCAAAAAAATCAAGGTGCATTAACATTTTTAGAAAAAAGATGAATCATTTCCAATAACTATATTGTTTTTTGTCTTCATTTTATTCTTTATATTTTAAAGATTCTTCTCTAAGATAGGGTAATCATGTGATTTTATTTATTTAGTGTTAGTTGTAAAGTTCATATTTAGGTTTTGGCCAAGTTGATCAACAATAGTAAATCAAATCATAATCTTCAACAACTAAGTCATTTAAACTTTCATTTACAAAAAATAGTTATAATTTGTAACCCTCGATTTGAATGTGTTATTAGCGTCCATAGAAGAAATTTTATTAACTACTCATTCTTCCAATGCTTTCACCACTCTCCATAATTTATGACTAGCTCAAAGATTTTGTTTCACACCCCTACATGTTGGAACATTCCCAGCTACATTGCACCGACGATATCTCTAAAGAGACCAAAGTGTAAAAGAACATAAAACTTTGACGATCTATTACTCAAAAATAATGAAACTTAGAAAATTTTAATCTGAAGGTACAAAATCACTTAAGGCCTCTCCACAATAGCATTTTTTATTTTTTATATCTCTGAGTTGTTTTCCCATGGTGTCAAGTTTTCAATTTATGGAAAAAACATCAAATGCATGTAGTGTAAAGTTGAAAGGTGGTCTAATTTTTGTTTTGTTCATCATGTGATCAAACTAATAGTTCAAACACATCCTAATGGGTAGGCTTATGCTAGGAAAGGTATTTTTTCACACCCAAACATGTCAAAATAGTTTGAGCTACATTGCATCGGTGATATCTCTTAAAAGACCAAAGTGCAAAAAGGAAGCAAAATTTTATGAGATGTTACTTAGAAACCATGGAACTTAAAAAAATTCCATCTAAATTTATGGGATCATGTAGGGCCCCTCTACAATAACCTCACTCAATTTTCAATATCTCCAAATTGTTTTCCTATGGTGTGTAGTTTTAAGTTGATGGAAAAAGCATCAAATGCATGTAGTGTAAAGTTGCAAGGTGGTGCAATTTTATTTCTATTTTTTGTGTGACCAAACCAATAGTCCCAATGCATCCAAATGGGTGGTTTTATACTAGGATAATTCTTGTTTAAAACACAAACATGTCAGAATAATTTGAGCTACATTGCACTTGTGATATCTCTTAAGAGACCAAAGTGTAAAAAGGAAACAAACTCTGATGAGTTGTTACTCAAAAACCATGACACTTAGAAACATTTCATCTAAAGGAATGAAATCATATATTTCCCTTGTATAATAATCTCTCTCATTTTTTGATATCTCCAAGCCGTTTTCCCATGGTGTCAAATTTTCAATTGATGGAAAAAGCATCAAATACATGCAATGAAAAGTTGCAAGGTCATATAATTTTTATACGGTTCATCATGTGACCAAATTGAAACTTCCAAAACATATATATGGGTAGGTTTACACTAGCCATGGTTTTGTCTTTTCATCCAAACATGTCAGAACAATTCGAGCTACATTCCACCGGTGATATCTCTTAAGAGACCAAAGTGAAAAAAGGTAGAAAACTTTTACACAATATTACTCAAAAATTGTGGAATGTAGAACTATTTTTTATAAATTTATGGGATCATGTAGGGCCCCCCTACAATAACCTCTTTGATTTTTTGATATATCTAAGTCATTTTCCCATGGTGTTAAGTTTTTCGTTGATGGAAAAAGTGTCAAATGCATGTAGTGTAAAGTTGCAAGGTAGTGTAATTTTCATTCTTTTCATCATGTGACCAAACTGAAAGTTCCAACACATCTATAACATGGGTAC
This sequence comes from Sequoiadendron giganteum, assembly GCA_007115665.2. NCBI lineage: Eukaryota > Viridiplantae > Streptophyta > Pinopsida > Cupressales > Cupressaceae > Sequoiadendron > Sequoiadendron giganteum. The sequence continues at coordinate 569,224,280 of CM021101.1, forward strand.
GTTTTCACTAGGAAAGTTCCTATTTTCCACCCAAGCATGTCAGAACAATCTGAGATACATTGCATCAGTGATCTGTTAAGAGACCAAAGTGCAAAAATACAACAAAATTTGATGAGATGCTACTCAAAAATTATGGCACTTAGAAAAATAATTCGAAAGGTATAGGATCATGTAGGGCCCCTCTACAACAATCTCTCTCTGAATTTAATATCTTGAAGTCATTTTCATGTGGTGTCAAGTTTTTAGTTGATCAAAAAAGTATCAAATGCATGTAGTGTAAAGTTACAAGGTGGTTTAATTTTTGTCTTTTTCATCATGTGACCAAACCAAACATTATAACACATTATGGATGGGTAGGTTTACTATTTGAACATGTAAAATATTTAAAAGATGATAATTAAATATATTAAAAGTATTAAAAAAAAATGAATAAGAACTAATAATAAATTTGCACGGTACAAAACATTTACGTGGGGAAAACCATTACTAGTAAAAACCCCACAAAAATAGTATCTTTCATTATAACAACACTTACAAAATAGCCTATTAAAAAATAGACATAATTTGGGAATACTCTTTAAACTTCTACAAGCCTCGCGCAATTTTCTCCAAAATTTAACATATGTATTCTTTCATTCACACAAATGGTGAGGAGTCTTCCATTAAATATAGGGAGAAAGGTTGGAAAACTACCTAAAAGGGTAGTTATTGTACCTTTTCAATAAAAAACTTGTTCCTAATTAATAAATTAAGAACTATTTAACAGTTCATTAATTTATTAATTATTTACAAAAAATATAAATGCTTTTAAGGCATTATAATAAAAATGTTATATACTGTAAGAGTTTTACCCCTAATAGTATTATGTCCTAACACTCCCCCTTAATATTACTAAGGGTTAAATCCTATCAATTTCTTTAAATATAAAATATGAAGTACCCCAATGATGCAAGTCTTCTTGATAAGGATAAACAGGGATAAAAATATATGCCAAAATAAAAACCATGTATTTTGGACTACAGGAAGAACATTTTGTCATAATTTATAATCCAAGTGTTCTTAAGGGATGCTATATATGAGGTCTTAAAAATATTTTTATTAGAGCCCAGGTCTCCTCAAATCAGCCTCACCTAGGTTTATAATGCTCGTAGGACTTAAAATAATGCTTTTATAAGTAGAATATTTACAAAGAGGAGAATTTTAAAAGATGCATGTAGGAACTATTTTGAGTAACTATCCATTATGTGGTGTCATTGTCATGTACACTCCCCCTCAATGGCAGCTCCTTGAGGCCAAGCACTGATATGAATTTGGAGAATTTTGTACTGCACAATGGCTTTGTAAAACTATCTACAACTTGATCTTCAATTTGACAATATTAAAGACAAATATCTCCACTTAATACTTTCTCATGTATGAAATGAGCTTGAATTTCAATATTTTTGGATCTTTGATGATACATAGGATTCTTAGCAAGTGTAATGCAAATTTCATTATCACATAAGAGAGTAGTATTAGGATTTTTTTCCATTTGAAGTTCTTTTAGAATTTGGTTAATCTAGATAGATTCTTTAGCTACTTCAGAGGAACTTTGATAGTCAGCTTCTATAGAGGAGAGAGATACAGTTGATTGTTTTTTAGAACTCCATGTGATTTCACTTGTTCCATGTTTAAACACATATCTAGAAATGGATTTTTGGTCTATGCAATTCCCTACAAAATCAGCATCACAATATCCATATATATGTGCATTTTTAGTATGAGTATAGTAAAGACAAAAGTTAATGGTGCCCTTAATATATCTTAAAATACATTATTCCATTTTCCAATGTTGCACATAAGGTTCTTGCATGAATCAAGATGGAACACCAACTACATAAGAAATATCAGGGCAAGAGATAGATAAATTAGACTCACAATTAATTGTTGATAAAGTGTGGAATCAAATTTTTCACAAGGGGGATGACATTCAAGTTTAATACTAGTTTCAATAGGGGTAATGGATGGTTTACAATCAGATATATTAAATTTTGAAATTAAGTTTTGGCCATATTTTTCTTGAGATATAATGATTGAATGGTGATCTTGAAAAATAAACATTGCTAAGAAATGATGAAGAAGACCTAAATCGGTCATTTCAAAGGAAAGATTTAATTTTTTTCTTATATTTGAGTATTAAGGATGAAAGACTGCCTTTTTTGAGTAATTCATCTAAATATACTATAATGATAACTGTATGATTATTTTCAAATTTTAAAAATAAATCATTATTAGATTTACAATTTTAGAAACCTAGGTTGAGAATTTTTTTTTTTAATTTGGCATACCATGCTCAAGGGGCTTGTTTAAGTCCATAAAGAGGATTTTTTGTTTACATACATAGTTTTCTTTATTTTTGGGTCACCAAAAAGTGTAGCCTTTGACACTTTTCACTCATTTGGACCTTTTCCTATGGATTTTGGACCTAAATAACTCCTTTTCATCATCATTTTTAGGCCCCTATAACCCCTTATTGTGCATCCCAAGCCTTAATTTGATCAAATACTTGATAAAATCATTATATAAACCTGATTTCTTTGCTCTCGAACAATCAAGTTGGAAAAAGGGCCCTCGTGGGACTAGGTTGTTCATCTGGGCAAATAAGTCTTGTACAAGTGGACTAGGTTGCCCAAGGTGATGACCTAGTCTCATTGGAGCTATTTTTCAAGTTTTCAATGAGAAAAGTTAGGGTTTTAGTTTATTTCTCCTTCATGTCGACCTAGAGGATCAAATAACAGGTGTTTTAGGTGGATTGACTATAAATAAGCCTCAAAACCCTAATTCAACATTAGACACTCATTATTCACAACTCTCTCATTAACTCTTCACTCCTCATCCACCATTATTCTCAAGCAAGCTAGGTTTTCTGCATACTAAGTCATCAAGACATCTCTCCAAGGAATTCAAGGGTTGATTGTTGCAACAACACAAGATCATTCATCATGGCAAGGTAGTGAATCCATAATTTCATATTTCATGCTCTATTATCTTGTCTCTTCATTTGATTTGATTATCTAAAATAGGTTTGACCAAGGCAGACCACCATGCCTTAACAATCAATATCTCTTTCTCTTTGTGTGTGTTTGTAAATTTAGGTATTTTGTAGGTTTGGAGATCATTCAAGAATGGGTTGAAGAATTTTTTAAGGAATCTCATTCTCAACTAGGGAAAAACAACCACAAAAAGACACCTACAGTTTGAAAATCAAGGTTTTTGGTCCGAACACTTGGAGGAACAAAAAGTGCAGATCAAGAGCTCTCATTTCCATCTTAATATTTCCAGAAAAGGTAAAAGGGACACTCCCCATAGTTGTGGAGACCTAGTCCCATTGTGATTATTTTTCATAGATTTCTACAGATCTGTATACCCATTTGGCTGAAATAGGCCCTAGAGTAGTTTTCTTAAATCACCCCAAACTAGGTCACCTAGCTTGGTACAAGTGTCCCATTAGACATAAAAAATAGATTTTGTAGAATTTCTAGGACATCTACAATCTTCACTCTAGCCTCTACCATTTTTTAGGTGTATACTTCCATTTTTTATAGTTTTCTATCTTATTTCATAAGCTTTATAGGTTATTTATTTTAATGGTTTCATATCTATAGAGAAGGGGTGTTCGCTACTCACGAGTTCTCTTCTTTCAGAAATCCTCATGGGGTGAACTTCCCTAAACTACCTCAAAGAATGGAAGTGATAGTTCTACAATTAGAAAGAGAATGTCACAAAGATTCTCTAGAAAAACTAACAAGCTCTCGACCAAAGGATGGTAGAGCCGAATCTAGATGACAGTGCGTGCACTGGCATCCCCAAGGCATGTTGTTGTCTCGTATAGACCAAAGAGTGAATTTATCATAAAAATTGATAAAGTGACTACTAGCAATCTGATTGATAAGAACTTCTAGAATGTAGGAAGATAACAAAAAGCGATAAAGCTAAAATAGACTGAAATAGAAATGATAAAGGTAAGGAGAAGAACAGAAAGGAAATGCTGACAACCATGCAGGTGATGAAGTTTCCAATACATGAATGTCTTCAATACCTACACACAAGAGAGAGAGAGAGGGAGAGAAAGTGTTGGGGATGTATAGGGGTCTACCTCAGTCAAACCCCCATTTTGGTGTTCCCACCTCCATGGACAACTAGATAGATAGGGAGAAAAATAGGAAATGAAGTAAAGACCACTAAAGAACTACAAAATAGTGTTATGCTATTTAACTAGATAATAGAGGAGAGGATTTAAATCTTACCAGCTCCACCCAAAGTGATCAAGGCTAGTGGGGGAGAAAATGAGAGGAACTCAAGCCTCTACTGCCATGGTGTTTCGTTCCACAGTTGCTCTATTGAAGTGATGGAGTGTTGATGTTGTTTTGAAGTGTAAAGTGTTGTATGAGATTTGAAGAGATAATGAAGAAGCTACTTGGAGGTTGTGAGGAGATTGTGGAAGGAAGAGTTGATGAAAAGCTAAGAGAAGGCTCAAAGAGAGCTAAAGGGTTAGATCCAAAATGAATCAAGAAGAGGTGAATTTGAAGAAGGAGATGAAGGAAACAACCATATTCGGGTCGGCTGCCGCAAGAGGGCATTACAAATCGACCCCCAGTGGGAATTTTAATGCCTCTATAGGCTCCAGATGTGAGAATTTGTCAAGGACGTAAGTGCACCACATGGATGTCTACTCATCATGTGGGTGTCCTTGACAAAAATGCCTCCACGAACACTCAAAATGGGCACCAAGTGTGATGTGAATAGAAGAATTATGTGGAATTAAGCCTCCAAATTTTATTTTCTAAAGTGGAGAAGGGTAAAAGGGGAATTTTACCAAGGGGTATAAATTCGCTTTTGTACAATATCTTAATGTATTTTCATACATCTTGCATTTTCTAGGTTTTATATTATGAGTTATTTGTCTATTTTCAATTTAATATTCTTATACGTCATAGTTAAACACATTCATACCCCCATTAACACATAATCTTTGAATTTAACCTATGCATTTTGGCCTACTTCTTTCTCCTTTTAGGTTGAAAACCCTAGAAGTGTAAGAAAGCATCAAGGTACCAAAATCTGTGTTACATTTTGGTGAACCTGACCTTCGAATACCCTTCCTTTCTAGTTTAAAGTCCTTCATTGTCCTAGAATTATTTTGCATTGCATTTTTCATTCGTTAAGTTGTAGTTTAGGGTTTCCAATTTTTGCATTAGTGAAAAGTGCATATAGGTTACATTTTTGCATTTAAAATCATTGAAATTTTTCGAATTTTTTGCATTTTAATCTTAGGTCTATCCCATAGAATACAAAAACCACCTGAATCCATCCAAATATTATAAAAATATTCAAAAAAATCACCAAGTGGACTAGGTCACCACCTTGGGTGACCTAGTCCCTTTTGACCCCTGAAACAACCTTTTATAGAGCTAAAAACATGTTTTTAGGCTTCTATTTTCTCCCATTATCTATTTGTACTAGTTGGTTGAGTTTCTATTACATGCATTTTACTTCATCTAGCTCAATTTGACTCATTTCATGCATTGCTTAAATTCCACTTTGCATTCACAACATTTTATTTTTAGTAAAATTAGTAAATTACATTGTTTGAAATCTTAAAGTTGCATTTCATCCTATGTATTTACATTGCATTTTAAGTTTACATATCTTTTGTTAAATTTTAAATAGAATTCATGGAAATTAAAATTTTGCAATTTTCCTTTTCTGCATTAGTTCCTAGATTATTTAAATCAGAAAATGAAAACACTTTAACAACATCACATGCACCCATTCACACCTTTATTAAGCCCTTTAGTGGAGATGACTTGGACATGTTAGATGAAGCCCTTGATGACTTCATCTCTCCTCACTCATCCACTAAATATTTTCCACAAGAGGATACAAACATCAATAATTATGATAATCATAATTGTTCTTCTACTGATATCTCTCCCATTAGTGACGAAGATATCTTGCAGAAAGAAGACACAATCATTGAAGATCATGATGGTCTTGATTTTCTTCCTCTTCCGACCCCTTGCAAAGAACTTATCACACACTAAGCTAAAATAATGGTTACTACCTTACTTAGCCTTCATTCATCTCCCAAGACCTCCCCTATTTGCGATGATGATTTAATAACTAAGCCTATGTTGGTATCAAGCAATCCAATGATTGAGAGTTATAGAATTATTTCTCTCCTTCTTACTATTCCTCACATTCGGAAGGTTCTATTTGAACAAAATATTCCAATCATTGGTAACCATCTAATTCATGGTTATCCCTCTCTTAGTGCCTATTCTATAAGTGATGAACCTACTTTACCAACTCTAATTATGCCATGTGTTAAACCTATTGTTTACCACTTTCCAACAACCTCTCCTCCTAGGATAGATACTATGGCACAAGACAATGAAACCTTAGAGGAAACAAATTCAACCATAAACAATCACAACAATCCAATTTCCCTCTCTCCTAATATCTCTCCTATTATTGAGGAAGATACTATGATGTTACAAGATTCAATTGATGAGAATCATGAGAATCTTATGACACAAGACACTCCAACCATAGATCATTCCCTTACTTGCAATGAAGTGAATAGTGTAAACCAAATAATAAATTTCCTAAACATCTTGTTTGTTGTTCTCCTAAACACTCTCCTAATAGGGAAGGTATCATGGTGCAAGAAAATAACAACATGGTTGCGCTCCTTTAAAGTAATAGTAATGTGTCTTCCTTGGGTAATGGTAAAAATATGATACTCAATTGCCCTTTCTTAGAGATACATCAACCCAATCCCACTAAGGTTATGCATACACAAGTGTCCCTTAGATCCCGATTTACTATTCGGACTCCTAAGCCTCCTCTAGTCCTTGACCCACCTAAAAACAATATCTTTGATGCTCCTTGCCATGTACTAGTTGTAGGATAATAGCATACTCACTATTTCATGTTTTACATGCATTGTGAGGAGCAGCATACCATCATCCATTTCAAGCTCGCCTTTGTCTTTCACTAAGTGGGGGCAAGGGGTTACACAACCTTTTCCTCATATGTCACTTGCAATTGTCTCTTTTGACTAATCTTTAAACTTTCATGAACATATAAAATAAATCTTGGGATGTGGATGAAATGTCTTCAGTTGACTTGCATGTGACATACTACCCCTCTTCATGATGTAGCTTTCATCAGAAACACATGACTTGGCATACGGATTTCCAAGTTAGATCTCATGTCTTTTTAGTACCTATCCTTGGCTGCTTTAAAGAAATTTCTCACAATGATGCTGTAGCAATCGCTTTAAATTAGGGGAAATTATAGACAACATGTTTCCATGGTGTGATTTTTATTTCCTTGTGATGTGTCCTCTTCTTGGTGGTGTCATTGGGTTTGATGCCTTTCTAGAGTGTATGATCAACTAAAGTTGCATTATGGGAATGAGGCATCCCATGGATAATAATATGGCACCTCGACTTGTCCTCTCTTGGAGACATTGGGCACAATGCTTCATAAGAAGAAAACCTCGCATGAACAAAGAAAAATCCCCTTCAACAAAATCTTTACATAACATCATTTACCCAAGCATTGTGGTGCCCTATCAAATTTATCAAGCGAGGTAACCTTGGTATGGTTAGTATAATGGGAAGACAACACACTCACATGACTTTCTCATTATATGGTGGGAAGCCGACACATTGGAATGACTTTCTCACTAAACCAATTCTTTGGGACAACTCACCCCATGGACGAGCTGATATTTTGTGGCTCCAGAGTGAGTGCATCTTTTTCCACCTCACTCTTCTCTTCCTTCAAGTTCTTTTCATCGCATGATTACGTATATTGTTTTTCTAAAAATCATTCACCCTTGAATGTGTCCTCCTGCACTAGTGTCTTTTTGGCTTAGAATCCTAAATCCTAAGGGCTTGATTACCTCCTTTGTATTTTTCATTCTTCACCATCTCCAATTGGGCTACTTTAGTGTTAGTTTGATGAAAGTCCATCCTCTCTTTAAAGTGGGGGCTATATGTGTCACTAAAAAGTGTAGCCTTTGACACTTTTCACTCATTTGGACCCTTTCTTATGGATTTTGGACCTAAATAACCCCTTTTAATCATCATTTATAGGCCCCTATGATCCCTTATTGTGCATCCCAAGGATTAATTTGATCAAATATCTGATAAAATCATCATATAAACTTGATTTCTTCATTTTCGAATAATCCAGTTGGGGAAAGGGCCCCTATGGGACTAGGTCACCCATATGGGTGAATTAGTCCTGTCCAGGTGGACTAGGTCACCTAAGGTGGTGACCTAGTCTCATTGGAGCTATTTTTGGGGTTTTCAATGGGAAAAGTTAGGGTTTTAGTTTATTTCTCCTTCATGTCATCCTGGAGGATCAGATAATGGGTTTTTTAGGTGGATTTTCTTATAAATAAGCCTCAAAACCCTAATTCATCATTAGACACTCATTACTCACAACTCTCTCATTCACTCATCACTCCTCATCCACCATTCTTCTCAAACAATCTAGGGTTTCTGCATACTAATTCATCAAGATGTCTCTCCAAGGCATTCAAGGGTTGATTGCTACAAAAAAACAAGATCATTCATCATGGAAAGGTATTGAATTCATCATTTCATATTTCATGCTCTATTATCTTGTATATTCATTTGATTTGATTATCTAAAAGGGGTTTGACCAAGGAAAACCCCATGCCTTAACAATCAATATCTCTTTCTCTTTGTCTATGTTTGCAGATTTGGAGATCATTCAAGAATTTATTTAAGACTTGTTTAGGGAATCTCCTTGTCAACTAGGGAAAAAAATCCACAAAAAGACACCTACATGATGGAAATCAAGGTTTTTAGTTTGAACACTTGGAGGAACAAAATGTGCAGATCAAGAACTTCCATTTCCACCTTCATAATTTTAGAAAAGACAAAAGGGACACATCCCCTAGTTGTGGCAACTTAATACCATTGTGTAAATTTTTTATAGATTTTTGCAAATCTAGATACCCTTGAAAAGGGACTAAGATGCCTAGCTTGGCACAAGTGTCCTGCCAAACATATAAATCAATATTTTCAGAATTTTTGAGTTCCTTCAAGTTTGCAACACACTTCTAGGTACACATTTCTAGTTTTATAGATTTCTATTTTGTTTCATAAGCTTCCTTAGGTCATTTAGCATGAAGTTTGTATATCATTGTGTGTTTTCAAGAATATTCCATTTTCTAGGATTTACATTCTTAATTAGTTTCTTTTATCAGTTAATTTTGCTTAGATACACACACTTCACATGTCATTTGAAACCCTAATTCATGAATGAACTCACCAAGAATACTTTAGTGCGAAAGAGATCCATTCTTCCACCAAGATCCTAGGTGAAAAATCCTAGGAGCTCATTGAGGAATCCTCTTTCCATAATGCATGTTTTTTGGTGGTTTAATTTTTTTCAATAAAGCCCCTAGGTTAATGCATATAGATTTCTACTTGTAAATCTCCATTTAGAAGGCATTATTTACATCCATTTGATGGATTTCCCAAAGATTTTGGGCAGTATGTGCAACAATTAAACCATAGTTCCCATTTTTGCCATAGGTACAAATTTTTGATTATAATCTATGTCTCGTCATTGAGAAAATACCTTGGCCACTAATCTAGCTTTGTATTTATCAATGTCTCCTTGAGGCTCATATTTCATTTTGTAAAACCAATGATAATTAATAATGTTACAATTATTGGGTGGTGGAACAAGATCCCATGTTTTATTTTTAATAAATGCATTGTATTCTATTTGCATGGCATTTTTCCAATTTTCATTTTCATTTTGAACCATAAATTTTTAGGGAAATGGGGATTCTCTAGCACTTTTAGGGTTTTCACCCAAAAGGAGAGAGCTATTTCACAGCCCAAAATCTAGGGGGTTCATTCAAGACTAATGTAAATATAATTGAAGTATATCTATATGGAATGTCATGAACAATTAAAAGAGATGCATGATCAATGCAACACTAATATAATGTAACTTATTTGAACCTACATAATGATATGCAAAAGGATTAAGTTGAGATAATACAATACAACATAGGAGAGAAGATAAGAAAAGTGCACCTGGAAATGAACAAGAGTTGTAGTGAAGATTGCAAATACCTTTGAAATTCTTAAAAAATTATTTTTTAGGTCAACTAGGACACTTACACCAAACCGAGCGACTTAGTCCCAATTCTAGGAAACTACTTCAGGGCCTGTTTCAACCAACTGGGTATCCAGATCTTCAAAAATACTTGAAAAAACATGCAGTGGGACTAAGTGACCACTGTTCGTGACTTTGTCCATTCCAGTTTTTCTAAAAATATGAAAGTGGAAATGGAAGCTTATAGTCTACAACCTATTCTCCAATCGAAATCTAAGTCCAAATCTACAAAATCACCTACAAAATAGAAGATAGTTTGGTTTCTAATGGGGTTTTTCCTTGGTTAAACCCTAGTTGGTATTTAAAATTTGAAAGAGATAATAAATCTACATAAAACCCTAGCCCTAAGTGTGTCTAAGAGGAGGTAATATGAAGTATGATGCAACCCTATTATAATATGTAAGAATAAGATGCATTAATGAAACTAGAACAATGCAAGACTCATTCCAAGAGACCCTAAATCACATTAGAAATGAATCTTAATGACATAAAAACCTTCCTTAGGTTGAATATAAAGAGAAAATGGAAGATGGAACCACTTTGAAAACAAGTCTTTAAGTTGATTTGCTAGCTAGTTGCATCTCCTTAACCTAGATTTCTTGATTATTCTCCATGAGAATCAATGATCTGTGAGATCTTGAATAAAAAGTGAGCTTGGAGACCTGCAAAAACCATAGCTTGTTGCTCTAAGCTTCAATTTTGTTGTAGATAGACTAATGAATCTTCTTGTGGAAGATGTTCAACACTTTATTGTTGAATTTTCTTATCAAAAAAAATGAATAAAGGTTGTGAAAAATGACCTAAAAACATGTATTTATAGGCATCAATACCTAATGGTTGGTTATTTTGACCTAAGAGGCCGACATCCATTGGAATTTTTTTATTAAGTCAAAGATTTTCTTGCTCAAAAATGTAAATTACCTCGAAAGGGACTAAGATGTCACCTTGGTCGACTTAGTCTGACCAAGCATTTTTTAGGTGGGATTTGTGAAATTTGAGAGATTTGAATGTTGTTTGTTGGGACTTGTATGATTTTTTAGGTGGAATAAGCCTCAAGGTCAAAAATAATGAGTCTTAGGGGCCTATAAATGTTGTTTTTAAAGGGATGATTGGTGTAAGAATTCCAAAATGGGTCCAAATTAAGAATAAAATTATATCTTTCTTCAAGATTATACAATTTTATATGTTACATTTATCCCCCACTTTAGCGCCCATATGACTCTATGTGCATATGCAAGATAAAGAAATCTAGATAGTAAACTTTATTTCATAAAAGGATACTCATTCAAAAGATGGGAGAATGAAGCCCTCGGTGTAGTTATATACAAAAACACAATGTTAGGAACCACATCCTACAATAGGAACTCGTTAGCTATCCAAAAATAATCTTATGCAACTTCTAGACATCTAATTTGAGGATAGATGTGTGCCCCTCATTGATTCTACTTGCTTTACAAAGGTGGAATCAAGACAACAATCTAGCCACATTGAATAAGGACACTCATATTGAAGGGACTTTCCAAGTCCCATGCCACATAAGGATAGATTATTGATGATCTAGGATATGGAAGCACAATTCCAACACAACAAACAACGTAAAAAATGGAGTTCACTAGCATCCATGACATTGTTTTGAATGAAAAGCACTCTATTATTTCTAAGATAGTAAAATTGTAAAATGTGCTTATATGAGAATGAAAAAGAGTTAAAATTAAGTAATTTATCACTTGTTCATTTTACCTTCTTTTAGCTTGAGAGTGATGAGAGAGTAGTGAAATATGTTCAGCAGAGAAGACTTCACACCTGCGGGACTGGACATGCTACGTGACCAAGTGGTATACTGTCGCGTTGTGTTTTTGCAATTATTTAACGATTTATATGTATTTCTAGGTTTATTTAGGATCTTGGAAAAATATTTCAAAGTGTCCCCTTTTTTTGTAAAGTGTTCCATTTGTTCATAAAGTGTCACTTTTTTTTGCAAATTGTCCCACTTTTTCACAAAGTGTCTCTTTTCTTCGTGAAGTGTCCCAAAAGGGTTCTAAAGTGACTAGGTCCTTAAAGAAAGCACACTAGGACCACGTTAGTACACTTGCATGATGAATTAGAGTAAAAATAAAATATATTAGATGGTTTATACAACATATTTTTATGTGTTTCATAGGTACCCACCCGTTCGTGGAAGTGTCTAAGTGGTAGGCAATTGAGTTTCTTGAGAGATTTAGCCCTTGCTTTGTTAGTAGAGGATACAAAGAACTTGTATTTTGTGGGGATATATTGGGCATACGTCATGCCCCCCATGAGGTACCATGATGAAATGTTGATGGCAATCTATGAGCGTTGATATGCAAACATATGTACATTTCACCTATCGATCGAGGAGATGATAGTTAATCTAAAGGATGCACACTATATTCTCTTATTTCCTATTTAGGGAGAGTAGGTGCACTTCTAGAGAGATCATACCTTCCATGAGTAGTGGGCGAATATATAGTATTGTCTGGGTGGGCTAGTGAATGATGAGCGGGTAACAGGATGGATCGACTTGGCGATGTTACTATATTTATGAGCACAAATTATGTGATGGATTATGATGCATATAGTCACACTAGTACTCCCTCAAATTGGATGTGCAACGTGAACCTTAAGGGTGGTCTAGTGCACTTGATATAGGGGATGGCAGAGTATAGGAAAGTATACATCTAGGGATGATGTATCCTTGCAAATTTATATTATGACTTGGGATAGTTTTTTTTCTAGGAGGTAGATATCATCATGCATTGCACATGTCTACAACTTTGGTGCCTAGAGCATATAACATGCACATGCCTACTAGCTTCCCGTATTTGATAGTAGTGTGGTATCCTTGGGCCTTTGGCTATCCCCTATATCGGTTGTGGCATTATGGGGATTTGGACTTTTGGAGAGTGAGATTCGACTAATTGGAGGAGGATGAGATCTTGTGGATACCTTATCAGCTAACACTATAGTGGCTAGACTACATGAGATAAATTGGGAGATTCTAGTTTGATAGGTTTTTGGTGAGCTATGATGATATAGTATGTCCTTTCTACTATGATTGAGTCATGTGGTAGTTTGGATAGATTCAAAGACTACATAGGGCACAATCCTATTTCAGGAGATCAGTGTAGAGTGCTCGAAGACCAGGTGATATGGTGTAGATCAGTCCAGATGATGTGGTCGAGAGAAATTCTTATTTCAAATATGATGATCAACCTCCAATCTTCGACATAGACAATGTCGATGCCACATGGGTGTATGAGGAGTGGTCGATAGTATCATGATCAACTCTTGTTCATCTGATTGATGAGCCCATAGGAGATGTAGGACCATTGCTAGATGAGGGAAATTAAAGAGAGGACAAGGCTGAGGAGACATGCTACAGGACTAGGAACATATTTACTAACATCATTAATGAGGAGTATGATGAGGATGCAGATCCAAACTATGATGGCCAAGAGATAGAGGAGGAGGTTAAGGATGAGGAGTACCAAGAGGAGGATGAGGATGAGGATGAGGAGCCACCCCTGAGTGAGAAAATGAGGTAGTAGCTAAGGATTGACATAAGTGGGGAGGGTCCTCACCCATTCATATGAAAAGATCACAAGTAGCAGTTGTAGTAGGCATCAGTACTCACAGTCAAGGAGAGGATAACACATCATCCATGCCCCCTACATAGGATGAGGTTGATATTTCTCTACCTACTAGAGATATAGGTGATGATATTTAATTTTATGCATGTACCTTGTGCTTTTGTATATTACTTTATATATATCATGATGTGTACTGATTATGCATTATTTCTACCTTGCAGGAGCTATGAGAGATTGGCAGGATCTCTACCATCAAGCAACAACAAAGATATTGTAAACATATATTGATGAGGATGAGATGGACTTAGATTATGTGCTCTCACCTATTGTGGAGTACTATCTAGAGTTATTTAGACCATTCAAAAGATTACGAGTAACATATGAGAGCATAAAGAGATAGATCCACCAAAGTCATCTCAGATTGCAGCAAAGGTTGAGAGACTAGAGGAAGAGGTGGCTTGACTATAGGCAAAGGGGGATTATATAGCATAGAAGTAGTGAGTGGACCTTGGAAGGATACATGGCCTAGATTTTACACTCAGATTCGATGGATCACGGTCATGATCATGTATGACCATCTCTCGACATCCTTCTATTGATGCAACACAAGTACCAGATTCTAAGGGATCCTGTAATCATAGTCCTCCGTGACATTGTGTATTTGGATGACATGTATAGATAACTTTTGATATATATATGAGCACTTGTGATGTTATATTACTTGTATTAATGTGTTTAAATGTTAAATGACAATTTGATTAATTAAATATCCTTTGTAAGATTACTTAATTAATGTCTTTATTATTTATCAAAGCTTATGTGATCTAAGTAAAACTTTCTATAGTTTATTTTAGATACAACATAATGATTGAGTATGTTATGCACTTATTATCTAAGATAACATAACACACAAGAGGAATTTGAATAGTATGAAACCTAAAGTAACTATAAAAGTAAATTAAATAGTCACTTTAGTGTTCAAGACACACATAACCAATTGTCAAGAATGAATTAATTTGAAAGCATATAGGATATAATCCAATAGCTCTAACAAAGCTTCTTTATAATTCATACCATTCAAAGGGACTAGACATAATACCGATGCAAATGTGTGACATTATTAGGATATTTAAGGGGTGTTCCATCGAGCTCTATTAATTTGTAATAACCAAATTTATAGCTTGAATTGATGATGTAAGGTCCTAACCAATTAGGACTAAATTTTCCTTTTTCAACTTAGTTGTCAATAGTATTGCATTGATTTTTGAATAAAACTAAATTGCCTTTGGTAAATGATGAAGGGATGACGTGATGATTATAACTTCATTGCAATTTATTAGTATAAGTTGAAGATGCTCAAGATAATTAATGCGCTATTCATCAAGAATTTCAAGTTGATGCAATTGTTGTTCTTTATAGGTAGCATTATCAATAAGACCTTGGAGAGAAATCCTTAATGTAATAATTTCAAGCTCCAAGGGAATGATAGCCTCAATACCATACACAAGGTTATAAGGTGTAGTTCCTATAAATGATCAAAAACTTGTGCGATAGGCCCATAGTGTATATTGTAACTGTGTGTGCCAATCTTTGTGATGTTTATTAATGGTTTTCTTGAGGATCTATTCTAGAGTCTTGTTAGTAATTTCAGCTTGACCATTAGACTATGGTTAGTATGGTGTTGAGAAGTGACATCGAATATGAAATGTCTCTAGGAACTTCTTCACATCATTATTTTTAAATGGTGTCCCATTTTCTTAAATTAATGCAAAAGGGAGTCCAAAGCAAGTGATGATGTGTTCCAATAAGAAAAAAAATATCACACAACTATTGTGGATCAGATAGGGAAATATTCTACCCTTTTTGTAAAATAATTAGTTGCAATAATGATAAATTCATGTCTAATAGAAGAAGGTGGTGAATTTTTTTCTAATGAGATCCAATCCCCATACGAATAATGGCCAAATAGGAATTTGGGCACAGAGCTCATAAGAAGGAGCATGGATGAAAGTGTTGTTTTCTTGACATGTGTGACATCGCTTAACATATGCAAAGCAATCCTTTTCCATATTTCTCCAATAGTATCCCATACAAAGGAGTTTTTGTAGTAAGGATCTCCCCCCAAAATGACCTCCACAAGCACTTGAATGGGCCCGGTCAAGGGCTATATGAGTTTCAGAATCCCTAAGACATCACACAAGAATTCCATCAAATGATCTTCTATACAACACATCATTGAGGATTATGTACTTGGTTGCTAGATTTTTTAGATGAGTTCAAGTATTTTTTGTTGTAGGCTCGAGAATGGTACCATCTTTTAAATATTTATATATGGTTTCATACCATTCACATGGGTTATCTTGGATTATTTTGAATGTGTCATTAGATTTATCACTGATGGAAGGTTCCATGATTGGGTGAATGGTAAATGTGATGGTTTTGGAAGGGTCTGAAGGAGATATGAGAGAAACTACACTTACCATTCAATCTGTGTGTCAATTATCTTTTCGAGGGATGTTATCAGTGGTGAAAAATTCAAAATTTTCTAACAAGGTTACTACAAGATCCCTATATTGCAATAATTTTTCATGTTTAGCTTGATAGAGATCATTTTTTGTTTGGTCACTAATT
This sequence comes from Sequoiadendron giganteum, assembly GCA_007115665.2. Lineage (NCBI taxonomy): Eukaryota > Viridiplantae > Streptophyta > Pinopsida > Cupressales > Cupressaceae > Sequoiadendron > Sequoiadendron giganteum. Next base: position 569,240,740 of record CM021101.1, read on the forward strand.
GTGAATCATCAAAAATCTTAATATCTTTGACTCCCATGACTAAGGTAGCACTCAATCTAGCAATTAATTCCTCATATTTAGTTGTGTTATTCATACATAGGAAATTTAAGTGATATGAAAAGGGAATAAGATTTCCTATGGGTAGAATTAACATAACTCCAACACCAGATCCTATTCTACACTTGGATCCATCAAAAAATAATCCCCATGTAGGAATTTCTATGGTGAACACACTATCATCGAGAAAATAATCATTTCTATGGAGCGCTAAAGGAGAAGGAGCATCAGTTAAGTGGCTGGTTAAGAATTTGCATTTAATTTCTTTTTATGAAACAAAATTAAGGTCAAAATCAGTAAACAACATTACCCATTTAGCGAGACATCCTGATAACTTGTCTATTTTACTAAAAAGATATTTGAGAGGCTAAAAAAATTTCATGACTTGTATTTCTGCATTTAGTAAATAGTGTCACAAATTACTAGTAGTGAATACAAGATACAAACATTGTTTTTCAATGGTTGTTTATCATGTTTCATAATCTATTAGAGTTCTACTAATATAATAAATAGGATGCTTTTTTCCATTGTCATCTTGTTGATCCAACAATGTGGCAAGAGCATGGGTAGAAGCAGTGATATAAAGGATGAATGGTTTGTTTGGTATAGCATGTTGTAAAATGGGCAGAGTTGCAAGGTATTCTTTCAAACTCTTAAAGGTTTGTTTACAATCCTCATTCCAATCAAAATGAACATACTTTTGAGGAGGTGTGTGAAAGGTAATGTTTGATCAGCTAAGGAGTCAACAAAATGATGGATGGCTTGAATAATTCCTTACAATGTGCATAATTGGGAAATGTTTCAAGGAGGTGGCATGTTAATTATAGCATCAATTTTCTTCATGTCCACCTCAATGCCTCTATGAGATATGATAAACCCTAAAAAAAATCCACTATCTACTCCAAAGACATACTTTTTCGGATTTAAGTGCATGTTGTATTTATGCATTCATTCAAATATTTTTCAAAGAACATTCACATTATCTTGTCATGTTAAGGATTTTTCTAGAATTTCATCAACATAATCTTCCAATATTTTATGTATGTAATCATGAAATATCAATTTCATTGCTCGTTGATAAGTTGTGCCTGCGTTCTTTAATCCAAAAGGCATCATAACCCAACAAAATATTCCCCAAATGGATGTGAATTTCATCTTATATTGATATTGTGGGTTAATAAAGATTTGATTATATCCAAAAAATCCATGCAATAAAGGACAAAAAAGCATGGCTAAAAGTTGAATCCACTATCATGTTGATGTTAGAAAGAGGAAAATCATACTTTAAAGATGCTTTATTCAAGTCACAAAAATCTGTACATATCTGAACATGATTATTAGGTCTAGCAATTGTGATCATGTTTGATATCCATGAAGAATAATCAATAGGCTGAATGAAACCTACATCAAGGAGGTTTTCAAGTTCTCCTTTAACATTCAAGGCGATCTTAGGGTTCATCTTCCATATCTTTTGGTGAATAGGCTTACCATTTTCATCAAGAACAATGTAATGGGTCAATCTATTTGGATCTATTCCTAACATATCTAAATATTTTCAAGCGAAGAGTTTAGGAAAGGCATGAAGCAAGGTTTCAAGATCCTCTTGTTCTTCATCATCCAAGAATTTTCCAAGTTTAATGAATTTTTCTTTATCATCTATGTCCATTGGTATATCTATGGTACCCCCTAGTGAGAGTGCATTTGACTTAGAAAATTTGGGATCATATGGTTCCATGCTTGTAGGTGTCTCATTAATTTCAATAACGTTTAGCTTGCTACTTATCATAGCACAGGTAGCATTTTTCTTGGAAAAAAATATTGGATCAAAATAACCTAACATTTGTTTGAAAGCTTCATCATTGTTAACATATTCCAATCATGGTGGTGAATCCATATCCAGGAATTTGAGGTATTTGAGTGTGAGATTGATTCTTGGCTTACATGTGATGGTGTTGATGTTGAACGATGGTCATTGATTTTCTTTTTTTATCTTAGAAAAATAATACTCTAAACCAATATTTCTCTCCTGTGTGTTAGGTTCTATGGGAACTCAAATTCCTTGTTCATTTTTTCCACATCCTTTACCATTGCATTCTAATTGTTTCACAGGATCGTAACCTTGTCCATAAAGTCTTTCCATTTACTATGGGATGGGTGGTTGTTGATAATATATCTCATCAAAATTTGTTGTGAATGTTGTATTTCATTCTAAAATAGATGAGGTAGATGTTTTGGAAGGTTCTTCTACATTCTAGGTAGAGACGACTATTGGTTGTTCTTGTTTTTCATCCTCTTTTCATGCAATTATGTACTCACCCATAAATGAAGGTGTGAATTCTAATGATCCCCAATGATCACCTAGTAATTTAGATAGGTTCTTCTTCTTATTTTTTGGTTATGGGAGGTGCTATGTTGGAGGTTGGAATCAATGCATTAAGAGAACTTCTTGTTCCTTTTTCAAGTTGTAAGCAACTTTCAAGATTGAGGTCTATGTCAATTTGATAAACTTTTTTGTGATAGACATATTTCATTTTGTGATGAAGGTTTGAAGTTGCCGCATGGATCTCATGAATCCATGGTCTTCTCAAAAGAAGATTATAGGAAAGGTCATTGGGCATGACATGAATAGAAGTTTGCAGAGTAGCCATTTTAACAGTAATAGGTAAAGTGATTACACCAAGTGGTTGCTTTGTGATATTTTCAAATCCTATAATAGATAGGGAATCATATTTTATTTTTTATTTATCAACATGTAATCTATCAAGAATTTTCACAATGCAAACATTAAGGGTAGAGCCATTGTTAGCAAGGGTTTGTTTGATGCATATTCGATTGAATTGGGCTATGATCATAAAGGCTTGATTTTTATTCCCTAATTCTATTCGAGGGAGATCATGTTTGTAGAAGGTAATTTCTATATTAAATATATGAATTCCTTGTATTAGATCTGCCAAATTATTTGCATTCGTACCAGGAGGAACCACTCTTTTTTGCAATGTTGTTTGGATCATAGAATGATACTTTGGGGAATTATGAAGAAGTTCCCAAAGGGAGATATTGGTAGTAGTATTCTTAAATTTCTCAGTGAGATCATATTCCCTAAGGTGTGAATTTAAGTGAGGGATAGTAGGCAATATGGGATTGGGTAAAGGTAAGGGTGTTGAAGTGCTTTGTTGGGGTTGCAGGTTATTTCTAGTGTAATGTGTGTGAGCAACAACATTGTGCTTAGGTGGGTAAAGGGTAAAATATGGTTTAGATGGAGTTATCAGTTGATGGGAAGGTGGGTAGAGAACAAGATGAGGTTGAATTACATTGAATTAGTTTTTTTGAGGTAGCTCACAACAAGCCCTATTGTATGAGCTAGGTGAGATGAAGTCCTGAAGAGCTTCATCTAACATGTCCAACTCATCACAACTAAAAGGTTTGGGAGATAGGTTATCGTTGGTTGGGTTGGGTTTGTCATCGCAAAGCTTAGTTGATGAACTTAGTGAGAGGAAGCCCTATAGAGATTCATCCAACTTATCCAAATTATCACTACTAAAAGGTTTAGATGATATGGTTTACCTAAAGTGGAGAAGTGTTTGGATTGTTTCATGTGGTGTTTCTAATGTTTTTTTTCATGTGCTAATGAATGTGACCTATATGAACTAGGAACTAATAATGAAAATGAAACTCGTGAAGATAAAATGTGATCCATAAATTCCATGAAAGTAAATATGCTTATGCTAATGATTATAGTATAACATAAAACAACTAAATTTTAAAAAATAGTAATGGAAGCAAACAAAACTTCACAAAATGGAAACTAAATACAAAAATTATTGATGTAAAATGAGCACTGGGACTAAGTCGCCCAAGGTGGCGAATTAATCCCAGTACGGGTATTTTTGATTTTTGATTTTTTTTGATGGATACTAATGTGTTTTGTACTGTAGAATGAAGATCTAAATTACATATACAAAATTTCACTACTATTCAAGGAAATGAGGTGCAAAAATGAATGCTTCACTAATGCAAAGTTAGACAATGCAACATGCAATGCAATGTTAATAGAAGGTATTCCTAGGATACAAATGCATGCTAGATTAGAAGTAAGATGTTTCAAAACATGTAGGTTCACCAAAATGAACTATGGATTTTGAGGGAAAAAGGGGATTCTCAAACACTTCTAGGTTTTTCACCTAAAAGGAGAGAGCTCTTTCACACCCCAAAATATAAGGGGTTCATTCAAGGCTAATGTAAATGTAATTAAATTATATCTATATAGAATTTCCTAAGTGTAATGAACTATTAAAAGAGATGCATGATCAATGCAACACTAATATAATGCAACTTATTTGAGCCTAGATAATGATATGAAAAAGGATAAACTTGAGATAATACAATACAAGATAGGAGAGAAGATAAGAAAAGTGCAGCTGGAAATGAACAAGAGTTGTAGTGAAGATTGCACATACCTCTAAAATTCTTAAAAATCTGATTTTTAGGTCAATTGGAACACTTACACCAAGTTGGGTGACTTAGTCCCAGTTCTAAGAAACTACTCTAGGGCCTGTTTTAAAAAAATAGGTATCCAGATATTCAAAAAAACCTAACAGAAACATGCAATGGGACTAATTTGCCACTATTGGTGACTTAGTCCATTCCAGCTTTTCTAAAAAATCTAAAAGTGGAAACGAAAACCTATAGTCTACAATCTGTTCTCCAATTGAAATTTAGGTTGAAATCTACAAAATCACTTGTGAAACATAAGATACTTTAGTTTCTAAAGGGGGGTTTTCCTTGTTAAAACCCCCATTTGGTATTTAAACTTTGAAAGAGATATGAAATCTGTATAAAACCCTAGCCCTTAGTGTGTCTAAGACTAGGAAATTTGAAGTATGATGCAACCCTATTCTAATATGCAAGAATAAGATGCATAAATGGAAATAGGACAATGCAAGAATCATTCCAAGAGACCCTAAATCACATTAGAAATGAAAACCTTCATTAGGCTGAAGATAGAGAGAAAATGGAACATGGAACCACTTTGAAAACAAGTCTTTAGGTTGATTTGATGACTAGTTGCATCTCCCCGACCTATATTTCTCCATGATTCTCCATAGAAATCCATGATAAACATTTTTCAATGTGATATCTTGAATAAAAAGTGAGCTTGGAGACCTCCAAAAACCCTAGCTTGTTGCCCTAAGCTTCAATTTTTTTGTAGTTAGACTAATGAATCTTCTTCTGGAAGATGTTCAACACTTTATTCTTGAATTTTTTTGTGGAAAAAAATGACTAAAGGTTGTGAAAAAGGACCTAAGAACATGTATTTATAAGCATCAATACCTAATTGTCAGTTATTTTGACCTAAGAGGTTGACATCCATTGGGAATTTTTATTAATTCAGAGATTTTCCTGCTCAAAAATGCAAATTACCCTAAACGAAACTAAGTCGCCACCTTGGGAAACTTAGTCCCACCAAGGGTTTTTGAGGTGGTATTTTTGAAATTTGAGTGATTTGAATGTTTTTTGTCAGGACTTGTATGATTTTTTAGGTGGAATAAGCCTCAAGCTCAAAAATAATGAGTCTTAGGGGCCTATGAATGTTGTTTTTAAAGGGATGATTGGTGCAAGAATGCCAAAATGGGTCCAAATTAAGCGTGAAATTGTCTCTTTCTTCAAGAGTATACAATTTTCTACATTACACATTTTCTTCTTTGAAGGTTTGGGTTTCAGTTTCTTATAAATTCATTAGGGAAAAATATGTATGTTGACTTCTATTCATCTTAGGAAGATAAGGTTCTACATTTGTATCTGTAATTGAGGATTGAACCCACTTCGATGTTTTAGAGGGTGGATTAGGATAAGTGTTAGAGGATAATTGATAATTTTCTTCATCTATTTAAGTTTCAACAATATTGTTAATATAATTAGAGGATGGAGTTTCAATAAAATGGACATTTCAACTTATAATAATATCTCTCTTTGAGGGATCATAAATTCTAAATCCTTTTGTATTTATCCCATACCCAATAGAAATACATTGAGTAGTTGTTGAATCAAATTTTTGTATTTTTTATTTAGTGATAGAGATAGAGGTAGGAGTCCCAAATATTCAAAGATGAGAGATATCAGGTTTTTTATTTGACCACATTTCTAAGGGAATTGAAATATGTAAGGCCTTTGTAGGAGCTCTAATTAAAATATATATAGTTGTATTCATAGCTTCAACACACAAGAATCTGCGAGTGTTAGAAGAGTGTATCATAGATCTAACCATTTCTAAGACGATTCTATTTTTTGTTTTAGCTACCCCATTTCATTTGGGAGAATATGGACATGTAAGCTATCCTTGTATCCCATTTTAGTGTAGTAAAATGCATACCCTTACATTTTCACACTTGTTTGGGAATGCCTTGATTTATTTATCCTTCTTTATGGATTAATTGGCCCTATTTAGTGTCCACAAGCCCTATGAATGACATATTTTTTTGGTAAATCTTAATATTCTCCAAAGTATATTTGATCCCCTAATGACTCTGATTGCAATGTCCTTGATTTTTGGTTAGGAATAAGATGCCAATAAGGGTGTCTTTCTCCCCTGAGGTCTTAACACCCTAATTTTGAGGCATCTATTTTGAACCCCTTTTTGGTGTATGTGCCCCAAGTTTCATCACTTGTGACTAAGACATCACCTAGGGTACATCATAGTCCTCCTTGAGTCAATTTTAGGATTTAACCTCCATTATTATTTGAATTCATATGTTGGCTTGGTGTGATATAAATTTGGGATATTCATTCATTCATTTATTTTCATCCTAGCAACTTGAGTATTCATTCCTAAGGAAAATTTATGAGATCAAGTGCATACAAGAGAAATCCATCAAGTAATTGGAGCCATCATCAAGTTTCAAGCATCATGTCAAATATTATTCTTGCATCATGTGTATTTTTCTGCTAACATTTTTGGTGTAGGGTTTTGATCTAAGAAAACAAGTAATTCAAGATCTATCAAGCATTTCAAGATCCATGCCCTTTGCATCCATTTCTCACAAGTTTTCAGCATTTACTAAGTTTTGGTGAGTTGTAGCATTGCATGTTGCTCATTCACCATTTCCTTTATTATTTCTAATTTTGTTTCAAGGTTTAATTACCAACAAGGGATTTGACCAAGGAAAACCCCCATTCACTACTAATCATCAATTTGATTCATCTTGTTGATTTGTGTTTGTAGATCTAGTTGGTAGACTTGAAGATCACTTGGAGTGAAAATTTCTCAAAGTTGCAAAGTTGCATTGTCAAAGTTGTCATCTTCATGAAAACTCACCTACAGGTTAGATCCGGCTATTCCAGAACCTAAGATCCAAGGAGAAGGAATTGTAGACCTAGGAACTTAGGACCACATTCACACTTTTAAGAAATTTGGATCGAGACTAAGATTGGAGTAAAAGCTTCTTATTCCTCTAGGTGGAATCTTTCAGTGACTAGGATTTTGTTCTGTTATCCAAAGATTTGGTGTTTTCCCTGAAAAATAACATCGGGACTAAGATGGGAGTAAAGGCATCTTAGTCTTCCAAAGAATATTTTAGTAGTCCGTTTGCATTTCCAGAATCCTCTTGGAATTTCCAAGATTCCTAGGTACATATACCCTAACTTGGAGTTGTTCATTTTCATTATTAAGAAGCCCATTTTTTCTTATTTTAAGTATTTTACATATCACAACATGTTTTCAAACATTGTTATTTCCAAGAATTTTCCTAGTGGTGAGCCCCTTAATCTGATAGAGCACCCCCTCCTAAGTCCTCCTAGTTGTGTATTAACCCGCCTTGAGAGGTTGATAGTCAATCCTATTAGGGTTCTTAGGACATATTTGAATGACCTAGATAAAATAGGAAAGGACCATCCCTCCTAACCTATTTTTATCCATGGTCTATTTTGGTGAAGCTAACTTTATTTGAGTACTCTTCCTTTTCTGTTTTAGAGTCCTTTAGAGTCCTAGATTTAGATTGCATTCATTTCATTTTGCATCTAGGAATTTTCGCATCTTAGATTAGTGAAATTGCATTAAGGGTTTCTTATCTTTGAATTAGTGAAAGTGTATATAGGTTGTTGTTTTCTATTTTTGCATCATTACATTTCATTAAAAAACTAAAATGTACATTGTTCATCCTCTTCATCTCATTTAGAAATAGTATTCTTGTATTGAAAATTGAAAAACTACATTTCAAATATTGCATTCAATTGCTTGTTCATCATTTCTTTCCTTTTCTTTCATTTGCATCATTTTTTGTTTGTAAATATTAGGTACCCATATAGGAAACCTAAGATATTTGTGTTCAAGCCAAAAAAAAAAATTTCTCAGAAAAAAATTTGCTGGTACTAAAATGCCCTTCCTTGCATCTTAGTCCCTCTCATCTTTTTCTACTCAGAATCATCTCTTTTTTGTTTGCTTCTTGTTTTAGCCTTTGAAACTACCAGATCTCATTAGGAGGACTAAAACACCCTTACTAGCATCTTAGTCACTGTTGAATTTGACTCTCCAATTTTCAAGGTTCGAAATTCCTGTTCTATATTTCTGTGGGCTGCTTTTAGTTTACTTTTTTAGTTTCTTGAATTGTTGTTATTTTAATTTCTTTCATTTTTTAGTGCATTTTCTTAATTTTGCATCATGGATATGTGCTTTAGAAATTTGTGGATGTCCCTAAAATCCTTAGTAAATGTCTCAAATTGTGCCTTTGGCAATGATCCTAATGACATTGAACTCATTCATGCTCTCTTAACTCCTAATGAATGTCCTCTTTGAGATGTTGACATCATTGGAGAAGATGATGACAACATGAATAATTTCCTAAAAAAAAATCTTGACAAACTCGAAGCTAATGCATCCTTCTACCCATCCATGAAACAACCAAATCCCCCTACAATACCACCTCTTGACATGTTTGGTTACTTACATCTTGAAACTAAAACAAATATTGAACCTAACTTCCCTACAATAGGTGAATCTAGTTGCTCTAGACAAGAAAACATTCAACCATATTATGATCACAAAGTAACAAACACTCCAATAAACCTTGAAGAAACATATGGCAAGGGATTCAAAATCTTAAGTAAACAAGGATATGATGCAACAAGCAAACATGAAATTCTCCAACTCTTAGAGAAATTTCCAACTGATGAAAACACAAAAGGGTTAGGATATCAAGATCCCCCTCACAACATAAAAATACCTAGAGAATACCTAAAGCTTCATGGTGATGGTATAGTGGTTTAGATACAAATATGCTAACTCCCAACAATTTTAAGGATGTTGGTGAACCTAGCAAATACAAAAGACCTTATAAATTATGGAAATTACAACCTCCTCATCCACCACCTAAAATTGAAATGAAGTTACAAATACTTCTTAACAAAGGTTTCATAACATTGCATCCTATGAATAGATTGGTTCTCTATACTAAGAATGCTAAAGTCCCACATTGCAATGCATTCCATCGAATTCTCAGACATAACACTGAGAAATGTCGCACATTCAAGTTAATTCTCATATATTTCCATCCAGTGATTGAATAATCTTTATCCCCCCTTTTCATGTAATAATTGTAGAATCTTACAATTCTCACCATTACATGACCCTTCTCATCACCTATCTTAGCCCATTCTTTTCTTGCACTCAATGGGGACAAGAAGTCGATGCCCTTTTCCTAGTCAGGAATTTATTGTTGTCCCTTTAGTTTTCTATCTAAGTTCCGCTTATGTAGATTGAGACTCAGAGGTGGATAACCTTCTGTAGTTTAACTTTCTTATGCCTTACTAGTCTAAGTTTTTTCTCCTTTTCTTTCATTTGCATGTGCGTATTGTGATACCCCATGACATTTTGTTTGATGTTTCTCTCTCTTTGTGCATTCCTCTATTTGTACCTTCATTCTTCTATATGTCATAAGCTTTTTACTTTTCATGTATCTTTTTCATTTTTGTTTTGTGTCTTCCTTTTTGGGATGATGCAAGGAATCGAGATACCCTATGTCTCTTTCATGTTGACCCAAAATATTTTTCTTTTCTCTATGCCTTTTGTTGTCTTCATTTTGGGGATGGCTTAAGCCATTGAGACACCTTATGTCTCTTCCATGTTGATCCAAAAGGATTTTCTTTTTTTTCACTCTCTATTTGTCATTCTTCCAATTATGTGTGTATTTGGGGAATGATGTTAGTTCTGAGCTCTCTAACATCTTTTGTAGCAAAGACATATACTGATCCCGAATCCATAGATTCCCTATGTATTTCTGAGGGGAAACCCTCTTTTCCATGTTTGTCTACTTTAAAGTAATTGCTCACATTTTGGTGTTAGCAATTTCTTTAAAGAATTTTCTTTTCCATGTTCCTTTATGCGATTTTCTTTCTTCATATGATGCATTTTCCTATTTTTTTTGACATTGGGAGTAATATCTTTCACAATTGTGACCTATCTCAGCATATTCTAATCCCCTTAGTGGTGATGTGACACACTACATTCCCTAAGTGGTGAATCTTTTATCCTTTGACTGGTCCTCTCTTGGAGACATTAGGAACAATGTCCACTAAGAGTAAGACCTCGCATAAACTAAGAAAAATCCCTTTGAACATCCTCTCTCTCTCCCTCATTGTGTTGCATTTTCTCCTTTTTTCCCTATCAAAGTCATGGAGGTATGGATTTGATATGGACCTTGTGGGGCTCACCTAGTGAGCACCTAGCTTCACTAGCCCATGTGAGTGTGCATTTTATTTTTGTCCTTATCATAGTCATGGGGGTGTTATGTTAATATGGACCTCTTGGGGCTCACCTAGTGGAAAATGAGTTCCCAGTAGCCCTCATGAGCATGTGTGTTGTTTTCATAGTGCATAATCCATTCCACTTGTAAACCCTCTTCAAGCCTAGACCTGGTCTACTGCATTTGATGATCAATTTAAGTTTGATCCATTGGAATTCTTTCCTTTTCCTTTTTCTTGTCTTTGATGGTGTATGTTTGTGATCTAATTTTGGCTTAACATATCATCCACAAGTGTGTTCCTTTGTGCCTATGTTGGTTCACCATATGATCACGATCCTAGGGGCTTGGGCACCCTCTCGATTGATTTTATCCTATCTTGCTAACACTTGTATATTTGAACCCCTCTTGATTTTGTGGTTGGCTACGCTTGTGTGACTTTGAGGAAAGCTCATCCTCTCACTAAAGTGGGGGATAAATGTAGTAGGGTAAAATGAATACCCTTGCAATTTAACACTTGTTTGGGCTTGCCTTGCTTTATTTATCCTTCTATGTGGCTCAATTGGCCCTATTTTGTGTCCATAAGCCCTATGAATGACATATTTTTCTGGTAAATCCTAACATTCTCCAAAGCATATGTGATCCCCTAATGACACTGATTAGTGTGTCCCTAATTTCTAGTCAGGACTAAGATTCGACTAAGGGTGTGTTTGTCCCCTCGAGGTCCCGGGACCCTAATTTTGAGGCATATATTTTGGGCCCCTTTTTGGTGTCTATGCCCCAAGTTTCATCACTTGGGACTAAGACACCACCTAGGGTGTCTTTGTCCTCCTTGAGTCATTTTTAGGATTTAATTTTAAATCTTGGCAAGATTTAACCTCCTTTATTCTTTGAATTCATATGTTAGCTTGGAGTGATATAATTTTGGGATATTAATCATAGACAAGTATAAATACAAGGTTCATTCATTCATTTTCATCCTAGCAACTTGAGTATTCATTCCTAAGGAATATTTATGAGATCAAGTGAACTCAGGATAAATTCGTCAAGTAATTAGAGCGATCATCAAATTTCAAGCATCATGTCAAATATTGTTCTTGCATTATTTGTGGTGTTGTGCTAACATTTGTGATGTAGGGTTTTGACCTAAGTAAGAAAATAATTCAAGATCTATCTTGAGCATTTCAAGTTCCATGTCCATTGCAGCCATTTCACACAATTTTGTAGTATTTGCAAGGGTTTGGTGAGTTGTATCATTGCATTTAGTTCATTCACCATTTCCTCCACCATTTATATTTAATTTCAAGGTTTAATTACCAACAAGGGGTTTGACCAGGGCGAACCACCATTCACTAACAATCATCAAGTTTTTCCATCTTGTCCATTTTTGTTTATAGATCTAGGTTGTAGACTTTAAGATCACCTAGAGTGCCAAGTTGTCAAAGTTGCATTATCAAATTTGTCATCGTCATGGAAACTCACCTATAGGTTAGATTTGACTATTCTAGAACCTGAGATCTGAGGAGAAGCAATTGTACATCTAGGATCTTAGGACAACATTTACACTTTTTAGAAATTTACATCAAGACTAAGATGGGAGTAAAGGCATCTTAGTCCTCTAGTTGGAATCTTTCATGATTTTTCAAGATTCTATTCCATTATCCAAAGATTTTGTGTTTGCCCAAGAAATAGTAGCAGGACTAAGACATGAGAAAAGGCATTTTAGTCCTCCAAGGAATTTTTAAGCAGTCTATTTTCATTTCCAAAATCCTCTTGCCATCTCCAGGATTCCCATGTACATATACTCTAACTTGGATTTGTTCATTTTGAGTATTAAGAAGGCCCATTTTGCTTATTTTAAGTATTTTTCATATCACAGTGTGTTTTCAAACATTGTTGTTTCCAAGCATTTACTTGGTGGTGAACCCCTTAATCTAATAGAACACCCCCTCCTAAGTCCTCCTAGCTGTGTATTGACTCACCTTGAGAGGTTGATAGTCAATCCTATTATGGTTCTTAGGACATCTTTGAATGACCTATATAGAATAGGAAAGGACCATCCCTCCTAACATATTTTTATCCACGATTCACCCACATTATACAAATTTTTTTAAAACTTTTGTATAATGTATTCAATACCATTAAATCAATTCTTAGAATTTCAATTTTATGATTAGATTGATTTTCAACTAGGATTTTAAATTCTTTAAATTTAGAGAGAACTTCGTTTTAGTTTTTAAGATAATATCCCCAAACCATTCTAGAGTGATCATCAATAAATGTAAGAGCATATAAAGATCCATTGAGAGAAGAGACTTGAAATGAATCCATTAAATCACTATGGATTAATTGTATGATATTGAAAGAAGATAAATTATGACTTTTGTTAAAGGGTAATGTATGTTGTTTACCTAGAAGGCACCCTTTACATGTTTCTAACTTGTTTTAAATTTTTGGTAATCCAATTACTATATTATGATGAGACATTTCATTTAAAATCCTAATATTTAGGTTTCCTAATCTTTCATTCCACAATTTTATTTCTTTTTTATTTGAGTATATAAACAATTTTCTTATGAACTATTATTAAAAATAAAGAGGCATTCTTTTTGAATACCTTATGCAATAATAGTATTATTTTGATCTTTAATGTGTTCCAAGAATGGAGAAGGGAATGAGGGTGTTGTCATTGATGTTAACTACCCAATTAGTTATCTACTAGTTGTTGTTGTCATTAGTGTCATGGTTACGGGTTATTGGCTACATATGTTGAGGATATTGAAAAAATTGTATTAAAGAAAGTTTACAAGTATTCAATTTTTGCTCCATCTAATGATCTAGTACTTACCCCTATGTTTATGTGGTTTAGATATGTTTTTCATGGTTCTTCAAGGTTGCTATATATCAAAAAATTTGTCTATTGGTTTGTTGTGAAGTTTGAGTTGTGTTCATTAGCTATGAACTATGTATTTATGTGTTTTGGTTGAGGTCCAAGAGAAATGTTGCTGGTCCAAATTTCTCTTTGATGAAGTCTTTTGACTTATAGTTTTAGAGTTAAGATTTTTTGGTTGTATTGAAGATATTTTTAGATTCTGAAAGTTTTGAGTGTAATTATTCTATGTTTTTACATTGGTTTGCCCAACCTTGTGTTAAGCAATATATTTAAAGTTGATGAAGTTTGTTGGATCTATTTTGGGTCCTGGTCAAGCATGTGTTTGGGTCACCCTCAATATAATTCCACCCTAATATGTTTGGAGCTGACCTAATTTGAATTTGAAATTGGATGGCTGACTTTGGATATTTTTCAAGTTTGGAGATAGTATAAATACATGATGAGCAAGTAATGAAAAATGTACAAGAGAATAGAAGGAAGATAAGTGAAAGAGTAGATGCAACATTGATGCTATTCAAAAAGTGTGTGTGAGTTATGTGTGGCAGATCAGTGTAAAGCATAATTTTGAGTTTCCAGATGTAGTGAGTAAAAGGAAAACTCTATCATTCATGCAAGTTGTTCAAGGAGCTATGGTGAAATATTCCTTTGTTGCATTGAGATTGTAGTCTCTCTATAACAAGTCCTCTTTATCTTTTTTGTATATCTATGGAAGTGATCAGTCCAAGTTCTAGCCCTGTTAAATAATGATTCATTGTTCTGAACAATGAGTGCTTATTTTAGGTAGTGAGCCCTATTTCAGGTAGTGAGCCTTGTTTTAGGAAATAAGCATTTTTGTAATCGATTTTGATATTCTCTATAGTCTGAATTAATCCTCTCCATGGTTTTTCCCTCATTGGGTTTTCCATGTAAATCTGGTATTATTGTACTTATGTCTTGGAATTGAGTTTCTACATTAGCATTTGATGATTAATCATTTAAGCAGTTTTAAGTATTAGTTTTGGTGATTGAACTAAAGGTTAAAATCTACGACAACTAATTCACCCCTCTCTTAGTTGTCCTATTTAACAACTGGTATGAGATATTGGTTCCTTGGTGAAGATGTTAACCACTTGAGGAAGGTGTGGTATGGCTAGAAATATGGTCTTTGATTATCTAAGGTTTGATAGAACTAATTATGCTATGGGTATGTGCAAGATAATCATGGAAAAAAAAGGCCCTTAAGTGGCAATGAAAATTCAAAAAATAAGAGTTAGGCAACTTGACATTAAAATTTGAATAAGTTATCTATATTATTTTAAAAATACGTAAGAATACAATCTATAGCAAATTGAATGTAGTTTATGAACTACTAGGTTTATTTTTAAAAAAATTATTTGCTGAAAATTTCAAATTAAATGCAGTAGTTCTTAAATTTTAGGGAAAAAATAAGAAGTAGGTGTCTATTTGACCACCCTAAACAAAATAAAATGATAATATTTTAGACATAAGTAGAGGAATCATGTCCCGATGTGATGCATATTTTTTTATAATTTTTTTCCCAGAAAATAATTAATTATGAATTTTTTATTACAAATTTTTAAAAATATAAAAAACTTGTATGTCTGACCACCTTAACTTTGTCAAAACTTCATGAAATTAATTTTTTTTTAAATCTTGTAGTATGTGAAGCATATAATGTGACACCATTTGAAAGCTATAGATGTTTTTCAATCAACCTATCAATTAGGACTTTAGTCGTAATTCAAATAGAAAATGAATAATAATTATTTTTTAAATTCAAAGTAAATCATAATTTATATTGGTGGAAATCTGAGAATCTCCTTTAAAAACCCTTTTCATTTCATCAATTTTGGGTAAAAAAAAAGTTGTCAGCCACATGGGCCATCATATCTCTTACATATCGCCACTTTTAGGCCCACCATGATCCTGTGAATACCCCTATCTATAATGTTTTGATGGAATAATATCTTGAGTATTGTGGATATGATGTCAAGAAGGCTTACAATAATACTTAGACTCCTCCTGCTAATGGTTCAAGTACACTTTAAGAGATTGAACACATGAGGTGAACAATAAGGTGAATTTCATCTTGAATAATAGTCTGGTATATTTTGAGTTGATTAGGTTTCAAAATTTGAAGACAAATAAGGAATTTTGGGATGCTTTATAAAGAGCACATGATGGAGATGAAAGAGTTAAAGAGCAAAAATTGAAGAATTTGGAAAAACCATTTGACCTTATACATATGTTTGAAGATGAAAATGTTAAAGCTTATGTACAAAGATTAGGTGAGGTAGTGGCTGGAATGCAATCACTTGGCACTACTATAGATGAAACTAGCATTATAAAGAAGATTCTCAAAGCTCTTCCTGATTCTTACAGTGAGAAGCTGAGTGCTATTGAGCATACTATAGATTATAAAACTTGTATTAAGGATCTATTGTTAGGATTTTTTATAGCTTATGAAATGAGGAAGCCAAGTCTAAGAAATGGAGGAAAATCAAAGATTGCTTTTAAAGCTACAAATGTTGAAGACTCAAATGAAGAAAATATTAATGAAATAGAAGCTAAGTTTGTGAGAATAATGAGAAAAGTTTTTGGTAAGTATGAAGGTAAGTTTCCTTTTAAATGCTTTAGTTGTGGAGAAATAGGTCATTATGCTGCAAAGTGTCTAGAAAGAGATAAAATGAATAAAAAAATATATGAGAAAGAAAAAAAAAAGGAAAGATTGTTATGAGAATGAGGATTCTAGTAGTTTTTATGACAATTCAGAATACACAGATCTAGATGAAAATGAATGCTTGTTCTTGGTGATTAAGGATGAACCTAGTTCTACTAATTGAAAAAAATAGGTAAACGAAAGCCCTCCAGAGAAGGAGAAGCACAAAAATAAAGGTATAGTTATCTCTACCCTACATGCTAAACAAGAAAATAATTTTTGGGTAGTTGATAGTGGATGTTCACATCACATGACTGGTGATAAGAGTAAGTTTTTCAAACTTGAAAAATATGATGGAGGATTGGTTATTTTTGGAGATGATACTAGTGCTAAAATCTATGGGATAGGTTCTATAAGTTTTGATGGAAAGCATCATATTGAAAATGTTTACTATGTTAAGGGATTAAGGCATAACTTGTTGAGCATTTGTCAGATTTGTAGAAAAGGATATGATCTTATGTCTAAGGATGAGAAATGTGAGATCTAGAAAGGATCTGGAACATTGATTGCTATAGGTTAGAAATTTGAAGGAAATGTCTATTAGCTTAAGGGTTCTGATGGACGATGATTTATGACTCAGATAAATGATAGATGATTATGGCATCGAAGAATGTGTCACATGAATTTTAATAACTCGGAAAGGATTACTATTGTTATGGTCATGAGAGATTTACCAAGAAATGCAAGGCCTATTTATATTATTTGTAGGAATTGTTAGATTGGGAAGCAAGAAAAAAATCATTATAGATAAAAGGAACAGTCTACTATAGGACTATTGGATTTATTTCATATAGATCTTTGTGGTCCTATGAGAGTGAAAAGTCTACTTGGTGAAAGGTACTTTGTTCTTTTGATTGATGATTATTCTAGATATACATGGGTTACATTTCTTAAAGAGAAACATATGCATTAGATAGATTCAAGGAATTCAAGGCTATGGTTGAAAATTAAGTGAATTTAAAGATAAAATGATTGAGATTTGACAGAGTATTGAGGCTGGTTTACCAGAAAGTTACTGGAAATAAGCTAGTCATGTTGTTGTTTATGTGTTCAATTGAGTTCAAGAAAGAACAAATAGTACAAAGAATCCCTATGAGCTATGACATAGAACAATTCCTATGGTTAAATAGTTCAAGGTATTTAGAAGCAAATTTTATATCAGAAGAGATGAGGAAACTTTGGGTAAGTTTTATGCAAGAAGTGATGAAGGAATATTTCTTGGATATTTTACTCAAAGAAATGCATATAGATGATTGTAGGGAGCTCGAATGTGAAGGTTGATCAAACAATAAAGAGTTATATTGATATTGATGGATATGTGTCTAATGAACATGATTGTGAAAGAATAGAAGAAATTATGGAAGAATGAGATAAAGATGAGCAAGAGAAGCAGGATAAACAAGATGAAATAGAACAAGAAGATGCTCGGATGATGTCCCGTAGGACACCTAAGTGTGTATAGAGGAATCATTCATAAAATCAAATTATTGGAGACAAGAAAAAAGGCATGTTAACCAAAAGCAAAGTTTCTATTGAAGTAACTTTGTGTCTATTCTCTAAGATTGAGTTGAAGACAGTAAGTGAAGCATGCAAAGATGAACATTGGAAGGAAGCAATGAAAGAATAACTTTTGTAGATTGAGAAGAATCAAACTTGGGAATTGGTCCCAAGACCATCAGACAAAAATATCATTGCATAAAAAAGGGTATTCAAAAATAAGTTGATTGAGAATGGAGAAGTTGTCAAAAAAAAGGTAAGGCTTGTGTGTAAAGGCTACTCACAAGTAGAAGGTATAGATTTCAAGGAAAATTTTGCCCTAGTAGAAAGAATGGAAGGTACAAGGATTTTCTTGGCATTGGTCATTCATAAATATTTCAAAGTCTATTAGATGGATGTCAAGTCATCATTTTTGAATGGTGAGTTCAAAGAAGTTTACATCAAATAACTAGAAAGATTTTACTTAACATATCAACTGGATATGCTATGCAGATTGAAGAAATATTTATATGGATTAAAAAAAATCCTAGAGCTTGGTATGCAAGATTAGATAGGTATTTGATTCAACAAGGATTTAAAAAGGGTACGACAGATAGTAATTTGTACTTTAAGATTGATGATGACAGAATCTTGATTGTAGTTGTATATGTTGATGACATTATCTTTGGAGGAAATGAAAATATGTGCAAGATGTTATTGGAAGAAATCCAGAAAGAATTTGACATTTGTATGTTTGGGGAGATGAATTTCTTTCTTGGGCTATAGATTAATCAAATAGAGAAATGAATTTTCACTTCATAGTTTAAGTATGCATGAGAGATGTTTAAGAAGTTTGGGATGCATGGTTTAAAACTTGTATGTACTCGTATTGTGACTGTTTGCAAATTGGGTAAACATGATGACTCACCCAAGGCAGATCAGAGCAAGTATAGATCTATGACTGGTGGATTATTGTTTTTGACTACTAGTAGACTAGATATTATGCATGTGGATGCTCTTGTGGCTATATTTCAAGAAGATATAATGGAAACACAAGTTGTTGTTAAAAGAATATTCAAATATTTGAATGGAACTCCAAATTATAGATTGTGGTATCATAAATATATTGACTTTAAACTTAGTGACTATATAGATGCAGACATGGCTAGATGTAAAGATGATAGAAAAAGTACAAGTGGTGGTGCATTATTTCTTCAATGCAGATTGGTGGTATGGTTGAGTAAGAAGTAGGATTTAGTCTCCTTGTCTACTGTTGAAGCTGAGTATATTGTTACATATTTTGTACACAACTTCCATGGATGAAACAAAAATTAAAAGATATTAGAGTGTTATATGATGATCCTATTTCTATCTTCTATGATAATACAAGTGCAATTAACATTTGGAAGAATCCTTTGAGGCACTCAAGGAAGAAGAATATATCTATTAGATATCATTTTTTGAGAGAGAAGGTCATGGAGAATGAAGTAAAACTTGAGTATGTTTCGATGAAGGATCAAATTGTTGATATTTTCACAAAGGCTCTTCCTAAAGATACTTTTGAGTATCTCCAAGAAAAGGTAGGGGTTATTTCCCCTCCTTTCATAAACTAATATGCATTTGGAGATGCATTAGTCTGGTGGATTCATGGTTTTATCTTTTTTGACTGACATATCAACTAGATATGGTGTGCTGATTGAAGAAAGCTTTATATGGATTGAAACAAGCTCCTAGAGCTTGGTATGCAAGGTTAGATAGGTATTTGATTCAGCAAGGATTTAACAAAGGTATGATAGATAGTAATTTGTACTTTAAGATTGATAATGAGAAAATTTTGATTGTAGTTTTATATGTTGATGACATGATATTTGGAGGAAATGAAAAGATGTGCAAGATGTTTTTGGAAGAAATGCATAAAGAATTTGAAATGTCTATGTTTGGGGAGATGAAATTATTTCTTGGGCTACAGATTAATCAAACAGACGCAAGAATTTTCACTTCACAATCTAATTATGTGTGAGAGATGTTTAATAAGTTTGGTATGCATTGTTGCAAATTGGTATGTACTCCTATGATGACTTGTTGCAAATTGGGTAAATATGATGAGTCACCCAAGGTAGATCAGAGCAAGTATAGATCTATGACTAGTGGATTATTGTATTTGACTACTAATATACCAGATATTATGCATGTGGATGGTCTTGTTGCTAGATTTAAAGAAGATCTAAAGGAAACACAAGTTGTTAAAAGAATATTCAAATATTTGAATGAAACTCTAAATTATAGATTGTGGTATCATAAATATATCAACTTTAAACTTAGTGACTATATAGATGTAGACATGGTTGGATGTACAGATGATAGAAAGAGTACAAGTGGTGGTGCATTCTTTATTGGATGCAAATTGGTGGTATGGTTGAGTAAGAAGTAGGATTCAGTCTCCTTGTCTACTGTTGAAGTTGAGTATATTGTTGTTGCATATTTTGTACACAAGTTCCATGGATGAAATAAAAATTAAAAGATATCAGAGTGTCATATGATTATCCTATTTCTATCTTCTGGGATAATACAAGTGCAATTAACATTTGTAAGAATCCTTTGAGGCACTCAAGGAAGAAGAATATATCTATTAGATATCATTTCTTGAGAGAGAAGGTCATGGAGAATGAAGTAAAACTTGAGTATGTTTCGATGAAGGATTAGATTGTTGATATTTTCACAAAGGCTCTTTCTAAAGATAATTTTGAGTATCTCCAAGAGAAGTTAGTGGTTATTTCCCATCCTTTCATAAACTAAGATGCATTTGGAGATGCATCAATCTGGTGGATTCATGGTTCTATCTTTTTTTACTAATGTTTTGGTGGCTATATCTCAGGGGGAATAGGTAGTTTCAGGTGTTGTCATTATGAGTATTCTATTTTCATATCAAAGGAAGATTAAATGAACATATATTTTTCCTTTACTATTGATTTCAAAGGTGGAGACAAAGCATGTGAAAAGGAAAGAAAGCTAATAAGAGAAAATGGGTAATGACGAAGATGATATTTTGAGGGGGGAAAGGAAAAAGCAAAAATCTTGAGAATTATATTCAAAACTGGTATTGTGTCTTTCATAGTTTTTCACATCATGTGTTACCATAAATGAAAAAGGGGGAGATTGTTGCAATAATGGAGAAAGGAATGAAGGTATTGTCATTAATGTCAACTAGTCAATTAGTTATCTATTGGTTATTGTTGTCATTAGTGTCATTGATGTAGAGAAGGGAGGTAAAGCTTCACACATACACAAGTCAAGCCTTTACAAACAATCTTCCATTCTTCAAAAGCCTAACTTGGCATATTTCCTCAAATCCTTCCAACTCTTCTTGTAGCCCTGTAAATCATGAAATTTTGGCATATCTTTTAGAGAGGGCCCTAAATAAACAAAATCTTCACCTTTCTAGATACCCGTTAGGACATATTCTAACATATCCCAAAATCTCCAAGGGTCACTTTGGACCAACATCTCCAAAACAATGTTGCTACACTACCCTCCTTAGCCAATTAGGCCACTTTTACAAGGCAGCCACTATGAAATCTTTTCTCTACCCACAAAACCTCATTCCAAGACCTTGACCAGGCTATAAAAACCTTGAATCAAGAACTTTTATCCTCCAAGAAACTTCCCTAGACACCAAAACAAAAAACCCTTATTTTAGGCCTTCCTACACTTGAAACATAGAGGGTTTCATGAAACTACAACCCTCAAGCCTTCACTCTAAAAAGTAGGGATAAGAAAAAAATTCATATACCTTTCAAAAAATCATCCCACCATTATTTGACCAATTTCACATGCCTTTACACAAACCCTAGTCTTTGGCCATTCAATTTAAGCCAAAATTCATGAGAATACCTCTAGGGAAGCACTTGAAAAACCACAAATTTCCTTCCCTACTCATTCCAACAAAATTAAATCAAACCCTACATCTAAGAGTGCCATTCCACCAAGTTTAAATCCATTACACTAGGTGGAATGACTCAAATTTCTATTTTATACTCTCAAACCCCAACTTTCTATGTTACATACCCACTTGTAGTAATATGCCAATAAAATTATCTAAACTTTATGAAATCCCTCCAAACCAAAGTAAAAGTAGATTTAACGCATATATATACCAAATCCAATGAATTTTAGGCTGAAATAAAATTGTATGGACTTGTACAGGCCTTGAGAGTAGTAGATTACCAAAGAATTTACATAGAAAATAGTGGCTTTTGATTGCTTTACTTTAACAAAACCTCAAAAGGATACTTACAATGAGTTATGAAGAAAATTTAAAATTTTTCCATTCAAAAAATAACTGCAAACCAACCCAACTAACCTTTAAACATCAAATGACCATTGGTCTTCCACATAGTGCAATTTTGTAATTTTTCAATCTTGCATATGACAACTTTTGACAACATTAGTAAAATATGACAAAATGAACTCAAACAACTCCCATTACATAAAAAATGGTCTATTATGACCTTATTTGATGACAAATGAATCCAAACCCCTGGAACCTACCAAATGGCCAAATTTGCAAACTAAACTACCATGGTGCCCCTGCACCATACACCTGGCCTGAAAAAGTTTCCAAGTATCTTGGAAATTGCTGAAACTTATCAACACTTTAACACTTCACCTCCTTGATCTTCAAAATCTCTTCCACTTAGTAAGCCTTTCAACTAAGTTAAAAACTGAAAACTAACATTTTGTATTACATTATTGAACTTTTTGCCAACTTGGTGATGCTCCAACCTTGCAAACTAACCTGGTGAATATCTCTCATTTGATATTGATGCTAACATGAATTTTATATCTGCAAAATTACCATTTCCAACTCTATCCTAGACTATCCATTACTTCTCCCTTATTGCATACTTGATATTCCAGAGTTGTTCTTATCAAACACTCTAATTCACCTCACCTTTTTCCTTTATCTCTATCCTCAAGTTCTCTTCCCTTAAGACCACTATCCTCTTAGGCCTACCAACCTCTATTTTGATAGTATTAGATTACCCCTTCATCTCTTTTTCTTCCAATGGACAAATCAATGTACCTATCATAATTGCATCTTGTTTTTCTAACTCATTTTGAGTCTTCACAAGGAGATCATCCTTGACCTTCTTTGTTTCAGAATTTGACACCAACTTATCAACTCTTTTCTTCAACATTGCATCTCTTCAAATCCTCAAACCTTGAAGTGTTTGCACACTCTTTCTTTTTGTCTTCCTCAATCTTCACAAACTTATTCTTGCCAAACATAATGATTTTTGCTACCTTGGTTTGTTCTTTAATATCCTCCTATAATGGTGTTAGTTTAAAAGTACGTCCATCCTTTTCAATCTGATAGGTCTTATTTTTACCATCATATATGACATATTTGGGTATGTATAGCATCATCATGTAAAAAACAGGCCCTTAATTGGTAATGAAAATTCAGAAAATCAAAGTTAGGAAACTTGATGTAAAAATTTGACTAAGTTATCTATATTATTTCAAAAATAAGTAAGAATAGAATCTGTAGAAAGTTGAATTTAGTTTCTAAACTACTAGTTTTTTTTTTTTTTTTAAATCTATTTGGTGAAAATTTGAAATTTCAATGCAATAGTACTTAAATTTCATGGAAAAAATAAGAAGTAGGTGTCTGTCTAACCACCCTAACCACAATAAAATGATAATATTTTTTTATAATATTTTAGATATAAGTAGAGGACTCATGTCTCGATGCGATGCATATTTTTTTGTAATTTTTTTCCAAGTGAATAATTAATTATGAATTTTTTACTACAAATTTTAAAAAATATAAAAACTTGTATGTCTAACCACCTTAACATGGTCAAAAATTCATGAAATTCAATTTTTATGTTTTTAATCCTATAGTATGCAAAGCATAGAATGTGACACATATTCCAGATTAAAAAAATTTGATACCGTTTAAAAGCTATAGATTTTTTTCAATCAGCCTATCAATCAAGACTTTAGTCGTAATTTAAATAGAAAATGAATAATAATTATTTATTAAATTCAAAGTAAAACATAATTTAAATTTGTGGAAATATGAGAATCTACCTTAAAAACCCTTTTTGTTTCATCAATTTTGGGTTAAAAAAGTTGTCAGCCACATGGGCCATCATATTACTTACTTATTGCCACTTTTTGGTCCATCATGATCCTGCAAATACCCATCTATTAAATTTCCATGGCCTTCCAAGAAATAAATTACAACAATTCATTTCCAAAACATCACAAAGTATCCTATCATTGTATCCACCAATGTTAAACTCAACAAAATCTTGTTCATTCACCAAGATAGACTGATTATCTTTCACCCAAGATACTTTATATGGTGTTTCACGAGGAATTTTCTCTAACTTTAGTTTATCTACCATTTTATTTGACACCATGTTATCGCTACTCCCCGAATCTATCACTACCTTGCATACCTTTTATTTTCATTTGCAGGTGGTCTTGAATGGTGCCCTTCTTTGAGTCATCTCCTTATCTTTGGATGCCTTGACGAGTTTTATTCTCACCATCAAAGTCTCCCCAACTTTTGGAGAAGCAATTTTATTAGGAGAATTCACACAAGTTCATAGTCATCATGTTGCACCAACTGATTCCTTCTTTCACCTCCATGGGAACTATATGCTTTTCCTTCATTACACTACCATACTTGATGTCCATATTTATTACATTGATAGCATCTTCCTGTGAATGTTTTGTAACCTCTTCCTTGTCCACCAAAGTTGCCCATAAAGCCTGATCTTCCACCTCTAAACCCACCTCTATGATCAGCAACTTGTTCTTGCACCTTTCTTGAGTTTTCTTGACTTTCTTATGACTACCTTGGAGTAGAAAATGTGCCTCTTCCTCTTGAATTTTTTCCTCTACCTCTTATTTATTTTTCTTGTCTTCTTTTGAAATTATCTTCAACCCTTATTTCCATTTAGTATCACTCTTCAATTGTCTTTGGATTGTGTAAACTCAACTCATCTTGAATGTTGAACCTTAGCCCACTAAGATATTTAACCACCCTTTATACATCATCATCCATGTGTCTTGCTCTAATGCTCAACTTATAGAACTAATTAGTATAAGTTTTGACATCCATTTCCCTTTGTCTCAAATCTTGAAGCTTCTTAGACATTTGAATTTTACAATAACTTTGTAAGAACTTACCTTTTAATTTGGCCACCATTTTGTCCCAAGAAACAATTTTTTTCCTTACCTTTCTTTCTCCTTTTAGTTTTTTCATAATCCCACCATACTAGTGCATGCCCCATCAATTTGGTTTTTTCTATCTTCACCTTTTGTTCATCAGGTACATCCTCACATTCAAAGTAGTTATCCAGTGTTTCAATCCAATCTAAAAATTCTTCATCATTAAGGTTACCTCCATACATAGGAAAATCAATCTTTATCTTATGTTTAATTCCCTTAACTGCTTTCAATAGCTTTGCCATTTTTTTCTCTTTAGGATCCAATTCTTCTTCCACATCTTCATACTCTTCTTCCTCTTCTTCTTCAGAGTCAATCTCATCACCCACAACCATACCTCTTTTCTGACCTATTTCAACACATTCCAACCTTGCAACCAACCTGTTTTGCAGTTCCTTCAACTTCCTAATCTCTCTCTTAGTATTCTCTTCCATTTCTTTCATTTTCCTAGCCATATTGCTACCCTTAAGAGGCATCTTGTCTCTTCAAATTTCCAGCTTCAATAGATCTACTACCTATGCTCTAATACCAATTGATGAAAATCAGGGAGGTAAATCTTCACACAAACACAATTCAAGCCTTTATACCTAGCTTGGCATATTTCCTCAAATTCTTCCAACTATTATTCTAGCCCTCCAAATCATGAAATTTGCGAATATCTTTTAGATAAGTCCCTCAATATACAAATCTTCACCTTTCTATATACCCACTAGGACATATTATAACATATCCCAAAATTTCCTAGGGTCATTTTGGACCAACACCTCCAAAACAATGCTAATGCACTACCCTCCTCGGCCAATTAGGCCACTTTTATAAAGAGTCCACTATGAAATATTTTCTTTGACCAAAAAACCTCATTCCCTAACCTTGAAAAAGCTACAAAAACCTTTGAGTCAACAAATTTTATCTTCCAAGACACTACCGTAAACACCAAACTAATAGACCCTTGTTCTAGGCCTTCCTACACTTGAAACATGGAGGGTTTCATGAAACCACAACCCCCAAGCCTTCACTCTGAAAATAAAGGATACAAAAACATTCCATATACCCTACACAAACTCTTCCCACCATTATTTTAACAATTCCATAGGCCTTTACACAAACCCTAGTCTCTAGCCTTTCAATTGAAGCCAAAATTCATGAGAATACCTCTAGGGCAACACTTCAAAAACCACAAATTTCCTTCCCTACCAATTCCAAAAAAATAAATCAAACCCTACATCTAAGAGTACCATTCCACCAATTTTAAATCAGTTACAATAGATGGAATAGCTCAAATTCCCATTTTATACTATCAAACCTCATTTTGATATGTTACAGACCTGCCTGTAGTAATATGCCAATTAAATTCTCTAAACTTTATGAAATCCCTCAAAACCAAATAAAAAGTGGATTTAACACATATATCTACAAAGTAAAACATATTTTAGGTTGAAAGAAACTGTATAGAGTTGTACAGGCCTTGAGAGCAGCAAATTACCAGAGAAGTCACATAGAAAATAGTGGCTTTTGATTGCTTTCCTTTAACAAAACTTCAACAGGAGACTTACAATGAGTTCTAAAGCATATTTAAATTTTTCCATCCCAAAAACAACTATTCAACTAACCCAACTAACCTTTAAACTTCGAATGACCATTGGTCTTCCACATAGTTTAATTTTGAAATATTTCAATCTTGCATCTAACAACTTTTGACAACATTACTAAAATGTGACAAAATGAACTCAAATAACTCCCATTACATCACACATGGTCTATTATGACCTTCTTTGATGAAAAATGACTGCAAACCCCTAAAACCTACCAAATGACCAAATTAACAAAAATAAACTACCATGGTGCCCTTGCACCAGTCATGGTTATAGGTTATTGGCTACATATGTTGAGGATGTTGAGAAAATTTTATTAAAGAAATTTTATAGGTATTTAGTTGTTTCTCTAGGTGATGATCCAGTACTTTCCCCTATGTTCATGCAGTTCAAATATATTGGTCATGGTTGTTGAAGGTTGTTATATCCATATTTTTGGCTATTGGTTTGTTATGAAGTTTGAGTTGTGTTCACTAGTTTTGAACTATGTTTTTTTGTGTTCTAGTTGAGGTCCAAGAGAAATGTTGTTGGTTCGGATTTATATTTGATTAAGTCTATTGACTTGTAGTTCTAGAGTTAAAATGTTTTGGTTATAATGAAGATATTTTTGGTTTTTGGATCTTTCAAGCTTAATTGTTCTATTTGTTTTACACTTGTTTGCCCAACCTTTTGTTAAGCACTATCTTCAAACTTGATGAAGTGTGTTGGATCTATTTTTTGTCCTATTGAAGCATGTGATTGTTTGCCCTCATTCTAATTCCACCCTAGGATGTTTGGCGCTGACCTAATTTAAATTTGAAATTGGATGGATGACTTTGGATCTGTTTCAAGGTTGGATAAATACAGGATGAGCTAGTAATAAAAAATGTACAAGAGAAAAGAAGGAAGATAAGTGAAAGATTAGATGTGAAATTGATGCTATTAAAAAGTGTGTGTGAGTAGTGTGTGCAGAAGGAAAACTCTATCATTCATGCAAGTTGATCAAGTAACTGTTGTGGAACCCTTTGTTGCATTGGGATTGTAGTCTCTTTGTAACATGTACTCTTTGTCTTCTTTTTATCTCTATGGTATTGACCCCTCTAAGTGTTAGCCCTGTTGGATAATGAGTCCTTGTTTTGGATAGTGAGTCCTTACTTTAGGAAATGAGCCTTATTTCAGGCAGTGAGCCTTGTTTGAGGCAGTGAGCCTTTTTGTAATCAGTTTTGATATTCTCGATAGTGTGAGTTAATCCTCACCATGGTTTTTCCATCATTGGGTTTTCCACATAAATATGGTGTTATTGTGCTTATGTGTTGGAATTGAGTTTCTGCATTGGCATTTGATGATTAATCATTTAAGAATTTTAAAGTATTGGTTCCAATGATTGAATTAAAGGTTAAAATCTATGACAACTGATTCACACCCCCTCTCAATTGTTCTATTCAACATAATGTACCATTTATCTTTTATAAAATAAATTTTAAAATTATCATTAGTAAATTGAGAACATGATAGGAATATTTTTCTTAATTTTGGAACACATAATGCATCTCCAACAATTTCATTAAGAATTCTAAATTTACCTATTCTCTCAGCTTTTATTATCGAATTATCTCCTAAATATATTTTTTCAGTACAAGGATTAATAACTGTTAAAATATTATGCATGTATGTAATATGTTTAGATGATCCACTATCAAGGATCCATTCATCACCAATTGATGTAGATAAGGCAGTATAAAGAGCAACATTCTTATTTTGATTTTGATTTGAGTTTAATTTATAATTTTTATTTTTATTTGAGTCTAATTTATAATTTTTATTTTTATGATATTTAATTTTATGCAAAGAAAATTATTTTTTGTGTGACCTTTCTACCACAATTTGAACATTTTGGAAAATTGGCTTTGTTAATTTTGTAAGAGTTTTTAGAATGGTTAAATGATTTGGAGAGGTTTTGATTATTGTTATTATTATTTATGTTTTATGTATGGTTTGTTATTTTTTTTTTACTTAATATAGCTTTTGATGCTTTCTCTTTAGATTGAAAGTTTGTCATTACCTGTGAGCTAGAAGAAGAAGTTTACATGGAACAACTAGAAGGATTTCAGTTAACAAATCAACCAGATATGGTGTGCAGATTGAGCAAAGCTTTATATGGATTGAAGCAAGCTCCTAGATTTTGGTATGCAAGGTTAGATAGGTATTTGATTTAGAAATGATTTAACAAAGATACAATAGATAATAATTTTTACTTTAAGATTGATGATGACAAAATATTGATTGTAGTTGTATATGTTGATGACATTATCTTTGGAGGATTTGAAAAGATGTGCAAGATTTTTTTGGAAGAAATGAAGAAATAATTTGAAATGAATATGTTTAGGGAGATAAATTTCTTTCTTGGGCTACAGATTAATCAAACAAAGAAAGGAATTTTCACTTTGCAGTCTAAGTATGTGAGAGAGATGTTGAAGAAATTTGGGATGGATGGTTCCAAACTAGTATGTACTCCTATGGTGATAGGATGCAAATTAGATAAATATGATGACTCACCCAAGGCAGATCAGAGCAAGTATATATCTATGATTGGTCAATTATTGTACTTGACTACTACTAGACCAGATATTATGCATGTGATCAGTCTTGTGGCTAGATTTTGAGAAGATCTTATGAAAAAACAAGTTGTTTTTGTTAAACTAATATTCGAATATTTGAATGGAACTCCATATTATAGATTGTGGTATCATAAAGATACTGACTTTACACTTAGTTCCTATAAAGATGAAAATAGGGCTAGATGTATAGATGACAGAAAGAGTACAAGTGGTGGTCCATTCTTTCTTAGATGTAGATTGGTGGCATGGTTGAGTAAGAAGCAAGATTTAGTCTCTTTGTCTACTATTGAAGATGAGTATATTGTTGTTGCATCTTGTTGTACAAAAGTTCTATATATGAAACAAATATTAAAAGATATCATAGTGTTATATGATGATTCTATTTCTATCTTATGTGATAGTACAAGTACAATTAAAAATTTGAAGAATCCTATGATGCATTCGAGGAAGAAGAATATATCTATTAGATATCATTTCTTGAGAGAGAAGGTCATGGAGAATGAAGTAAAACTTGAGTATGTTTCAACGAATGATTAGATTGTTGATATTTTCACAGAGACTCTTCCTAAAGATACCTTTGAGTATCTTTGGGAGAGGTTAGGGGTTATTGCCCCTCCTTTCATAAAATAATATGAATTTGGAGATACATCATTCTACTGGATTCATGGTTCTATCTTTTTTTGGACTAATGTTTTGGTGGCTACCTCTTAGGGGGAGCAGCTAGTTTCAAGTGTTGTCATTGTGAGTATTTTATTTTCATGTCAAAGGAAGATACAATGAACATATGTTTTTCCTTTCCCATTTATGTCAAAGGGGGAGACAAAGCATGTAAAAAGGAAAAAAATATAATAAGAGAATGTAGGTAATAAGGAAGATGATATTTTGAGGGGAGAAGCAAAAAGGAAAAATATTGAGAAGTATATTCAGAATTGGTATTGTGTCTTTGATAGTTTTTCACATCATGTGTTGCCATCAATGAAAAAAGGGGAGATTGTTGCAAGAAAGGAGAAAGGAATGAATATTTTTTCATTGATGTCAACTAGTCAATTAGTTATCTATTGGTTGTTGTTGTCATTATGTCATGGTTATAGGTTATTGGTTGCATTTGTTGAGGATATTGAGAAAATTGTATTAAAGAGAGTTTACAGGTATTTAGTTGTTGCTCCAGGTGATGATCCAATACTTTCCCCTATGTTCATGTAGTTTTGATATGTTGGTCATGGTTTTTGAAGGTTTCTATATTCAAATTTGTTGGATATTGGTTTGTTGTGAAGTTTGAGATTTATTCGCTAGTTGTGAACTATGTTTTTTTGTGTTCTAGTTGAGGTTTGGGAGAAATGTTGTTGGTTCAGATTTCTCTTTGATGAAGTCTTTTGACTTGTGGTTCTAGATTTAAGATGTTTTGGTTGTAATAAAGACATTTTTGCTTTCTGGGTGATCCCACAAAGCTGGTTTACAATTTTTGGGAGATTCTAATTTTTATTGAAATCACATATTTTTAGAAATTATACTAATTCAAGCCTTAAAAGTTCCATTTTAAGGATTCCAATTGAAGAGGGTTTGATCAAACCACTTTAGATCAAACCCCCTTGGATAGAACCCTGCTTGTTTTAAACCATACTTATAATAGAGTCTCCTTTACACCTATCAAAATGTTGATAAAAAATCACTTTTGATTTACCTTTTGAGGGATCAAATGAATTCATTTAAAATTTATTTCAAATGATTATTGTAGTCCTCAGAATGAGCTATCCAAAAAATATAATTTTAATATGTTTTGTTTTTATTATGTATTTGTGTTTTTAGTTTTATTAAACATAGGTTTTTCATCGAAAATGAAGGTCTCTATTCTATACATCTGGAAAAATAGCAGATTATCAAAAAAAAAATTGAAAAATATGAGTGCACCAGATATTGAAGTCCTTGATCCAACAAAAATAAATAAAAATCGATATATACAAACAATTTATGTGTTATATGGTTGTGTTATGTCTGAATTGTAATTGGTTTGACTTCAAAACTTAATTAAAGAAAAAATATTCAATAAAAAACTATCTAACCAAGTGGAAGCACTAGATATCAGAGTTACAAATCTAAATTTGAAAGAATTAGAATTTTATCCTTCATGGAAAGAAAACTATGCATTATATGATGTGTGTCACTTTTTAAAAATGTTGTTTTCTAAAAAAACAAGTTTTCATGGGAGATGGAAATAGAAGTGCAATATGACTCCAAAAATTTTGAAAAATAAAATTTTGGAATCTAGATACAAAATGTGATGAGAATCGAGTTTGTATCATCTTCAAATTCCTCATGGTTTAGCCACTATAGGTGTCTGAATGTGAAGATTTAGTTAAAAATAATAATTTCAGTGTCCAGTTTGGCCAAAAATTATAAACCACTATTGTGGGATCACCCTTCTGGAAGTTTCAAGCTTAATTTTTCTATTAGTTTTATACTCATTTGGTTGAATTTTTCTTAAGCACTATCTTCAAAGTTGATGAAGTTTGTTGGATCTATTTTTTGTCCCAATGAAGCATGTGATTGGGTCACCCTCATTCTAATTCCACCCTAGGATGTATGGCATTGACCTAATTTAAATTTGAAATGGGATGGCCGACTTTGGATTTTTCTCAAGGTTGGAGATAGTATCAATAAAAGACAAGCTAATAATGAAAAATGTACAAGAGAAAAGAAGGAAGATAAGTGAAACAATAGATGTTACATTGATTTTTTTCAAAAAATGTTTGTAAGTTGTGTTTGGAAAATCAGTGCAAAGCTTAATGTAGAGTTTCTGGATGTGGTGAGAAGAAGGTGAACTCTATCAATCATGCAAGTTGATCAGGTAATTGTGTTGGAATCCTTTATTGCATTGGGATTGTAGTCTCTCTATAACAGGTTCTCTTTGTATTCTTTGTATCTCTTTGATAGTGAGCCCTTCGGGTTGTATCCTTGTTGGATAGTTAGTCCTTGTTTCGGACAATGAGTCCTTATTTTAGGAAATGAACCTTATTTTAGGCAGTGAGCATTGTTTCAAGAATTGAGCCTTTTGCAATCAGTTTTGATATTCTCTATAATGTGAGTTAATCCTCATGGTGGTTTTTCTATCATTGGTTTTCCATGTAAATCTGGTGTTATTGTGCTTATGTGATGGAATTGATTTTTTGCATTGGCATTTGATAATTAATCATTTAAGTTGTTTTAAGTATTAGTTCCAGTGATTGAATTAAAGGTTAAATTTTATGACAACTGATTCATCCCCCTTCTCATTTGTCCTATTCAACATAATGTACCATTTATATTTTATAAAAGAAATTTTAAAATTATCATCAGTAAGTTGAGAACATGATAGCAAATTTTTCCGTAACTCTGGAACACATAATGAATCTCTGACAGTTTTGTTAAGAATTCTAAATTTACCTATCCGTTCAGCTTTTATTACGAAATTATCTCCTAAATATATTTATTCACTACAAGGATTAATATTTGTTAAAATATTATGCATGTATGTCATATGTTTAGATGACCCACTCTCAAGGATCCATTCATCACCAATTGATGTAGATAAGGTAGTATAAAGAGAAACATTTTTATTTGGATTTTGATTTGAGTTTAATTTATAATTTATAATTTTTATGAAATTTATTTTTTATAAAAAAGATAATTATTTTTCATGTGACCTTTTCTACCACAATTTGAACATTTTGGAAAATTGGCATTATTAATTTTGTAAGAGTTTTTAGAATGGTTAAATGGTTTGGAGAGGTTTTGATTATTGTTATTATTATTTTATGTTTTATGTATGGTTTGTTATTTTTTTGTTGACTTAATAGAGATTCTGTTGGCTTCTATTTAGATTCAAAGTTTATCATTACATGTTATTCTTGAATAAGAAGAGTAGAGAGTGTTGATAAATCAAGAAGATCATCTTCATTTTGATACTTAGAATTCAAAATAGAAATAAAACTTTGGAACTTGTCATGGATGTTTATTTTAATTATAAAATATAAAAGTGTATATTTAATAAGATCATATTTACACCCATCCAGTTGAGATTTGATATTTTTTATTTTGGAAAGATAATTAATTACTTTTTCATCCCCTTTCATTGGGGTTATAAATAATTTTAATATTAGTTTTATTAATTTTGAAATCCTAAATCCTTCATGCATAGATTCTAATAAATTCCAAGGTACAGAAGGTCATTCCATGTTTCCAATATGCAAAATAAATTCATCTCCAATACTTCTTAATAAAATCCACAATGCTTCTTGTGATCTATTTTTGAACTAATTTATAAGATTAGGGTTAATGTTTTACTTGTAGGTTATTTTTCCTTACCATCAATGATGTCCCATAATTTTCTATCCATAAATTATTCTTTTATCCTAATCTTCCACATAGAGTAATTATTCCCACATAGCATGTGCGTTTATCAATTGTGAAGAAATTCGGCTCCATTTTACAATTTATAGAAATTAACCTAGTGATGAAGTTTTTTTGAATAAAAATATATGTTAGTACATTTTAAAATATAAACATTATAATATATATATATATAATATCATACATATGTATTATGATAAAAGGAATATATAAAAAATAATATCATATATATGTAATATGTATAACTTAACTCTTATTTTATAAGAGGAGAAAATAAAATATTATAGACCTTATAATTAAAAGATTAAAAAAAATGTATTCTACATATAAAAAGAAAATGATATTTAACTTTTAATAAAAGGAAATTAACTTTATTGTGAAAAAAGAATAAAGTTAAAAACTATAATAATAATTTAAATTTAGTGAAAAGGTAAACAATAAGAGAAAAAAATATTTGAATTTATAATGATTTCCAATTTATTAACTCTTATAACTAAATTTTACAACTATTTTTTTAAAAGGATAAATTATCATATTTTTATTTTTCCTATGCAAATTTATCAATATTATTTTATCACGATTATATCTTTTCTTTTTTCTCCTTTTCCTACAATAATATTTAAATCTTCCCCTGCAAGGGAATATTAAATTACTACAATTTATATATTTTCTTGCAACAATCTATAAATATTAAGTCATAGTTTAAATTAGCTCTAATCCATGTTTGAACATGCAAAATATTTAAACTATGATAATTAAATATATTAAAAGTATTTACATTTAGAATTATTAAAAAATAGATTAATAAGAACTAATAATAAATTTGCATAGTACACAGAGTTTATGTGGGAAAACCATTACTGATAAAAACCCCCACAAGAATAACATCTTTTATTATAGAAAAACTTACAAAATAGTCTATTAAAAGTTAGACATAACCTAGGAATACTCCTCTTCAAACTTTTATAGGCCTCATGCAGATTTCTCCAAGATGTAATATATTTATTCTTTCGTTCACACAAATGGTGAGAAATATTCACTTAAATATAGGGAGAAAGGTTGGAAAACTACCCAAAAGGGTAGTTACCGTACCATTTCAATAAAAACCTTGTTCATAATTAATAAATTAAGAACTATTTAATAGTTTGAAATGCCCTATATCTATATTTGGTGTAGATACCTCTTCTAAGAACTTAACCTAGTAATGGTTTTAGGGGGAGCATTCACAGAAAAAATTAGAAAACCCTTGATATATGAGATGTCATGTGAAGACACATGGATATGTGATTTGAATCTCTATTTTTGAATGTGTTGAAGAAATTTTGGTAGAAAAGATGCAAATGAAGAAATTTGTAGAGCCCCTCTTCGGTCATAGTATTTCTCAAAAGATAGTTTTCAATTTCAAATGATCTGGTAGCTTTGGCTGAAGGAGGTGCTGATAGACTGAAGTATAGCTAATGATGTCACATGCAATAAATTACCTTTTATGATGAAACCCTAAAAGAGACAAGCTAAATAAGGATGAATGGGTATTCATTTTCATTATGAAGTGAACAAGCTAAGGAATAAAGAGTTGTTGAGAAATAAAGAGTTAGGGTTATTGGCAAGCGAAAGTATGAAGAACAAGGTTAAAATAATGGAGTCAAAGGAAATGGTGGTATTTAATATATGCAACAACGAATTGTAGAAATTAAGTTATAGAACGATGAATTTGATCATGAAAGGATTCAAAATTTAGAGACTTCTCTTTAAGTTGAGAAAATAGAAATGATCAAGAATTTAGGGCATAAGGGTTTAGAAATTTGGAGTGAATTTCCATACTTTTTGAATGTGGGCATTGTTTGGTTTATCTTAACTAGAATTCAAGGTGATCAAATGATCTTTGACAAACCCTATGAGATCATGAAGGAAGCAATTGCAGTAATAACAAGATTATGCAATAATTAACCTATTCATGTCAAGAAGTCAGTAAAGAACAAGGAGGTTGAAGCCATAATTGGGGTAACAAGAGATCAAAGGGCACTTCTAATTCATACTATAATTGACCTAGTTATAAGGTATGCGATATATAACATTTTTTATAAGATTTATTTCAAAAATAGGGAAGGCTCTACTTCGGAAATTACCATTTATGTTGTGCATTAAATGGTTGAGAAAAAAGAGGATTTTTATTTGTGTAAGTTACCGAGGAATCAATTAATGGAGAATATAACTATTAAAAAGAATGAAAATTACCCTTTTCATTTTGGATTTTTTGTTATATGTTTGATG
This sequence comes from Sequoiadendron giganteum, assembly GCA_007115665.2. Lineage (NCBI taxonomy): Eukaryota > Viridiplantae > Streptophyta > Pinopsida > Cupressales > Cupressaceae > Sequoiadendron > Sequoiadendron giganteum. The sequence goes on from CM021101.1 coordinate 569,276,706, forward strand.
TACTTTTTGAAATTGTTACTATTGAAAGATAATGTTGTGTGGAAGTTAGTTATACCAGGTGAGAAGTAGGTATACTGATATTTGGAATGTCTAGCAAAAAAGGAAAAGGTTTGTAAAGAATAATTTGTAAAAAAAAAAATGGATGGAGTTCTGGCATGATTTTCAGTCTGATTGGGATCCTCCTCTCGAAATAGGAAAGCAGGAAGAATTATCTCAAGTTCTCCTTTGAAAATAAAGAAGTTGAAGTTAGAGGAAAAAGACGAAGAAAAACAAGAAAATATTATAGAAGAAATTGATTTGGCATCAATTTATGACGATGATGAAGACTTTACTAAGGAGAAGGTGTTGAATATTCTTTAGTAATCTGGTGGACTGAAGAAGATTGGATATGAATTATTGTCAGGACCATCATACGAACTAGATGAGATTATAGATTCCTTGGATACTTACATAATTCATAATTGTATTGGCCTAAATGATGTGAAAAGTTATTTACTTGAAGTATTGATTGAGAAGATTGAGGAAAGACTAATGACATAGTCACCTACTGAAACAATAGAAAAAGATGAAATTCAATTAGCCATGGAGGAAAGATGGAAAAATGTACAAAAGAAGTGACTAAGAGAATAAATGAATTGAAAAAATGCATCAACAGTGTAAACAATATGTTGGTTATTTTTTATGAACCAAACTTAATCTCGGCCCTTATCTATGGATCTATCAAAACCTAATACTCAGCCAGGGTGATGATTGGCCAACAAGTAAGTAAAGGTTTTAAGGCCCTTACTCCTACTATTGAGGCTCTGTGAAACCCAGGAGGGTAAACCTTATCATTCTCATGTAATCATCCTTGATCTAGAATACATTCAAGCACAAATAAATTCCTATAAAGTGAAAATAGACAACATTCATCAAATATTTGGCCGACCTTTAAACAAATAAATATCTACTACAAGGAATGATGTACTTCAAATTGGTACATTGTAATTGAATGTATTTTAATGATTTTCATTCTTGTTTCAAGCCTTTGGTTAGATATATTACTAACTCACTCATCTATAATGAAAAGACCAGTGCCTCATTTTGGGGATAATGGAGTCATACTTGTAACAATCAGTAATACATTAACAATTTAACCCAATCATTAGTGAACTATTGATATACTACCTTGCAATACTCAATTCACTATTTCTAAAACATAACTTCTTATCGATCCTATGCCCTTTCTGCACAAACCTGTGACCTTATTTTAGCATTTAATCATTTTTTTGAATTGAAGCAGAAACAAACTCACTCATTCAATTAAAACAACTGAAGTCAAACGAAAGATTCATTAATCATTTCATTCATAATTTGGAAGGAAATTACATAGGAGAGCATAAGTTTCAGAACTGACATTTTCTCCTATAACCACTACTACTATAAAACTATTTTAAGATCATTACATGATAACCATACCCTCGAATCTTCATAAACCTATTCATTACTGCTAGTATTTATAATATTCTCTTTCATGATCTTCATTTCTTTACCTTGACCATTTTGAGACCTGACCTTTGAACCCCTGTAACCAGCCATGAAATCCCTTTTATAGAACAAGGGAGCAACAAGCAACTACCTGAATTATACTTACATTTAATTTCATTTCAAAAAAATAAACTAAATGTAAGATATTCCTCAAACCATTACATGTAATCATTTGCAAAGTGGGGGATAGAAAAATTTCACATAATTCTTCAAAAACAAGAATGAGCCTACCAAAAAGAATATTTAGTTGTTGTAGTGGAAAAAAACACTATTTCCATGTTGATCAAAATGATTCTTCATCACACCAGCCAGAAATCCTCCAAGTTTGCACTATAAAAAAAATGAAGCATATGTTGAGAAGGATAAAATGCAACCAAGGCAAGGTTATCTACAAACATAAACCAGGACCAAGATACCATCCTACTCATATAGCACTAGAGTATGCACATCCGCTTTGAGTCTTTCCAAAAACTAGAGAAGCCACCACCTCATCCTCACTAGTTTCCATCATACTTGCCATGGTGAGTAGGTACTAGTGATGACCTAAATTAGTTTCAGCCTCACCTCCCAAGGGACTATCCAAGACTTCAATGGAAGAATTATGCAATCCCATGTATGCCTAGTGGTACTTGTTCTTCCTTTTTTTCCCTCGTAGACTTCATTGAATCCTTCTCCTTGCACTTGGCTGATGCTTTCATAACAACCCTATTCCTTAGATGGTAGGTTCTTTTAACACCACTTCTCATAGTTTCCTTACCATGGGTACTCCTCTTTCCATTTTCCTTTGGAGGTGCAAGAAATCTAGGTGTAACTCATCCATTTTTTGAGATGTCATCTTGAGGCTCAAGTGAATTGATTTTTCTAAATCTTCTAACTAGGGAACCAAACACATTTGATTTACTCATCTTTAGTACCAAACCCTCACAAATTTTTTGCTAGATAGAAATAACTCCAACACAATACAAATCTTAGTGACTAGGGAGAGAAAAACCTAATTCCCTCTGAAATTCCTTAACACAATTGCCCATGTTACCTTTACTTGGGCCTAAGCATCTAATTACAATTGTGCAAAAAATGTAATTGCCAACACCCATTTATCATGAAACTTGAGCATGTGGATCATTAATGCTCAAAGAAGGCCAACATGAGTGAGTAAACAATCAATTTCTATATTTCAAATCACAATCATTAATCTCATAGATGTCTTGAAACTTGTTTTCATCTTCAATTATTGTAGAAGAGAAATCATTTGTACATTTCAGTATCAATTTTGGGTTGCCCTGCATGTGTCTTCTACCATTACCACTCGCTTGTGTGAAGTAAATAACTATCATGTTTGCACACTTTATTTTGAATAATATTCATTGATCTCCTTCTAAGATGGTGCATCAGACGACTCAGATTGAGTCAATCAAATTTGAATTCCCATTCCCATGATTCCCTAATCCATCAACCCATGAAACCTTGCCAACTGGATTCCAACTTATCAGGGATGTTGGCATTAACACCAAAGGATGATTATTCAAAGGGGGAAGTTTTTGTATGTGGGGGTGCAAGATTTGGTGCTTACCTTCAATAGGTTCCTCTCTCAGCCAATGGCAGCTATGGAAGAATGGTGGCTACAGACCCTAAGCCTTCAGGGGCTATTGAGGATATGCCATTTGTGAGAATTATGGGAGACATGGTTATGCTTCCAACTGGTGATGTTATAATTATATCATCATGTGGGCTCCAACACCCTCTTCCAAGTGGAAGAAGAAATACATGTGTCACAATCCCGCTAACCCTATTTCTTTTAGAAATGCATTATTTTAATCCCACGAGGTTAGGGGGAATGACTAGGATTAAGTCTCAATATGAGATCTTGACCGTCAGTTCCAAACTTAAATTACATGATGTGTCAATGTGGACTGGGACCCACCTCTTTGATTGGAAAGTGTCAAGAGCCTATTGACCACGCTACATTTTAGAAAATATTATTTTATTCTCATGGGGTGAGCAGGGAATGGCTGAGATTAAATCTCAACATTGCATCCTGATCATTGATTGAAAATATTAAAGCATTGGGAAAATAGTGGGGATCAGGCCCCACACGTACAATGTTACATGTGTCGCTAGCCCACTGACCCTATTGATTTTTAGAAAATAATATTTTAATATCGTGGGGCTGGCAGGGAGCAGCTAGGATTTAATCTCTAGATCCAATGGCTAGCAAACCTGCACATGCATAAATGTTAATTTTAAAGGAGGGGACCCGACTAGGTTGATAGGACTCAGACCCTCAAGAAATGAATGGCTTAGGAATTAAGTCATTATAGTGAACTATTTTGGCTCAACTTAGGAAAAATTAAAATGATGGAAAATAAATTTGGTGATTGACAGACCTAGACCATGGGGCCTATAAAGATATGTTCATGATAGCTCAGGTTTAACTCAAATGACAAGTAACCAGGTGAAAAATTTCAACAAAGGATTAGAAAACCTAAGATTTTAACAATAAAATTTTAAACAAGGGTTTTCTAACCAAAAACCTAGACCTACAGGTATGTGTAGGATCATGATGGGCCAAAAAGTGGTGATATCTAATTGATATGATGGCCCATGTTGCTGATGACTTTTTTTACCCAAAATTGATGAAAAGAAAAGGGTTTTTAAAGGAGATTCTCAGCTTTCCACCAATATAAATTATGCTTTACTTTGAGTTTAATAAATAATAATTATTCATTTTCTATTTGAATTACGACTAAAGTCCTGATTGATAGGCCGATTGAAAAAAATCTATAGCTTTCAAACAGTATCACATTTTTTGAATCCAAAATATGCGTCACATTCTATGCTTCAAATAATATAGGATTAAAAGAAAATAATTGAATTTCATGAAGTTTTGACCAAGTTAAGGTGGTTAGATATATGATTTTTTATATTTTTTAATAGTTGTAATAAAAAATTCATAATTAATTATTTAATTCAAAAAAAAGTACAAAAAAATATGCATCACATCAAGACATGAGTCCCCTACTTATATCTAAAATCTTATAAAAAACTATTATCATTTTATTGTCGTTAGGGTGGTCAGATAGACACCTACTTCTTATTTTTCCTTGAAATTTAAGTACTACTACATTGAAATTTAAAATTTTCACTAAATATATTTTAAAAAATAAAAAATAAACCTAGTATTTTAGAAACTACATTCAATTTGCTACAAATTATATTCTTACATATTTTTGAAATAATATAGATAACTTATTTAAATTCTTACATCAAGTTGCCTAACTCTAATTTTTTGAATTTTATTGCCACTTAAGGGCCTGTTTTTTCCATGATGATCCTGCACATACCCCTACCCTTGGACACATAGGAAATAAAGAATGAAAAATCAAAGAACCAACTCAAAATTTTCCAAATGTTAGAAGCTCTACCAGTGGCTCATGCTTAGGGATGCATACCCCTAGTGGGTATGGAGAGAATTCAAATCTCATGGTGAAGTAGACTAGCATAGAGAAACCAAAAACCTAGGAGCTTTCCTGGACAAGGAAAACATACGCAACCAAATAAAACACACTAGACCTATATACATTAATTATAGGACTATCCACTATCTTCCTTTTAAATTTTAGAAGCCTCTTTTGGTGTGAAAATCCTTAAGCCTGCCTCATGAAATTGAATAGGCTTCAATCCTCAAATTGGTGACCCCAAGCCCCCAAAACCTAAAGCCAAATTTTACCTCTATAAAAGACTTTATTCTATGTTGTCTATAGTGGATCAATAGTTGAATGAAGTATTTACCAATAATCAACTCCCTTATAATTAACACAATCAATCATATATGATTGAATTGGAGAAGTGAAACATTCATATTCAACTTGTTCATTGATATCATAGACTTTGACATCATATTTAGTTTGCACATCAAACTAAAAATCTTCATAAACATATTATTTTTTACTATGCAAACAACCCCTAGGTGCATCAAAAAGAAAGAATGCATACTCAAGAACCTCCTTGAATTGGACATTGTGACATAAGAACACATCTAAACATTTTGATTCAACTGCATCAAAACACTCCTCGGTGTCATAGGAATGGAGATCATATGCATCATCAATATCCAAGAACTATGTAAATATGCCCATCATAGGTTCAATAACATATTCTAATTCATTTTTCAAATCATCATTTAGCTCAATTTATAATACTTCAAAGTAGGCTCAAACAATTCAACAACCATAGGGTTATCAAAGAGACATTCATGTGTAATGGTAACTCCATGTGCACTATCAGATGAACCAACAAAATGCTCAATATTATCAATTGGTAATGATGTTGATTCAAGATCCATATGCTTATCACAATTTACAACCTAATCATTCAAAAATGAACTTCTTTCATCACAATGTACATCACTATCCTCATCATGTGTGGCCAACATTTCAATCTTTTCTTTATGTAAACAATCATGAATGATAGGGACATGAGCAAGGTTATTGACATCTTTATCATTTTTAGTGTTGTATTCAGGATCACCATACTGAATACATACATTCTTATCTTCAGATTCTTCATTATTCACAAAATTAACATGTTTCATTATTAGAAAACCTAAATTACATTCCACGTTTGCATCAAAATCAATTTGTTCATTCACTTGTAGACAAGTGACTTTATCAATATTTATATCATTTCATCTTTCATGTGAGAAAAATACCTCTAGATTTTCTTTATAAGAGTAGTCACAAATTTAGAAAATTCAATCCTATCCTGATCCTCAATCTTACCCACAATATTTGTATTAGATGTAAGATAGCCATAATAAATTCCCTCAAGGAGCTCATTAATGTGTTTCCTTGTCTACTCAATGCCACATTCTAACCCTGATTCAGATGCATCATCATAGTTCTCAACAAAGAGTGGGTTATCTCTGAACCAATAAGGATCATCATTCCTATTAAATGACAGAGATGGAGGCTCATCAAATAATGGATTTTGAAATACATTCATTTCTATCATAAAACATCATGCCTCCTTGGCATGAAGGTCTAAATATTCCATATCATCATTGTATTCAAAATCATTATAATCATTAGAAGAGAACACAAATAGATTTTCAACTTCATTCACATCATCAATAGCTAACATCTTTGATTCACATTCTAAAAACTCTTCACAAGAAGAAAAATTTTCCTCCTCAAGAAAACATACATTCCCATTATTATCAACATATTCCTTATTTGAAGCAAAGGATCCATCTCCACTCCATAAGGTTACTAACACTAGGGGACTCATCAATACACACACACACACACCACTATTATCTTGATCATTTATTTTTAATGAAATATCAGCAACACACACACCACTGTTATAGTGATTTACATAAGTGTTTCTTATAATCTGATTATATTCAATATCTTCATCTAGACAAGATGGGTCTTCACTTTATTATATAAGCTTTTTATCCATATGCATCATGTTTTGATCCATCTCAATTGGACATATACTATTTTCACTTTGAGAAATCACATTTTGTGCATAATCACATCAGGCTCCTTCAAAAATCTTTATCCAATCAAGTACCTATTTTAAACTCTAAGGCTTCAACTCCTTTGGCAAGGTATTCAACCTAAACTCATATATTTCATAGAATAGATCAATGCACATTGAATCCCTATGTCTAACATTTTTAGGGACCTCCAACAAGGAATCCAAAAACCTTGAGACCAAATCATAGGGCAATTCTCCCTTGTGTCTTTTCATTTCATACAATATTTGAACAAAATACATTTGGTCAACTTTAGTCAAATTTTGTTGATGTTCAACTTGGAGCTCACTATGATCAACATATTGTGGTGATGGATGAATTAGAACAGCAAGAGCATTATCACCTTGACAAGCATCTCGATTTTTTGATCCATGAATCCTATTTGCATGAAGTGTGCTAGGATATCCAACACTTGCATCCTTATACCCTTTCAACATTAAATATTTCAAATTGTTCTCGATATCCATGATAGTTTGATATACCTTATGCAATGTTGTGGGTTCTTTATCTCTTAACCAATAGCTCATCTCTTCCTCAATTCACCTAAGTACATAATCAAACATATTGGATCATTTTGTCTTAAATATTTTAGAATATCCCTTATTGCCTTTGCAAATCTAAGATTAAAAGTTGGGACTAGCTCCTCCTCATCTTCCTCAATGCTCATAAATTTTTGTCTCATAGAAATGGGATCAACCCTTACACCAAATTTATCCATGAACACTGCTCTGAAATCTTCCCAAGAATGGATATAGGGGGCTGGTAAATAAGAGAACCAATCTGGGTATGTGCAGGATTATCATGGAAAAAACATGCCCTTAAGTGGCAATAAAATTCAAAAAAACAGAGTTAGGCAACTTGACATAAAAATTTGAATAAGTTATCTATATTATTTCAAAAACATGTAATAATAGAATTTGTAGCAAATTGAATGCAGTTTCTAAACTACTAGGTTTTTTTTATAAAAAAAAAACATCTATTTGGTGAAAATTTGAAATTTCAATGTAGTAGTACTTAAATTTCAGGGAAAAAATAAGAAGTGGGTGTCTGTTTGACCACCCTAACCACAATAAAATGATAATATTTTTTTATAAGATTTTACATATAAGTAAGGGATTCATGTACCGATGTGATGCATATTTTTTTGTAATTTTTTTCCAAGTAAATAATTAATTATGAATTTTTTAATACAACTTTCAAAAAATATAAAAACTTGTCTGTCTGACCACCTTAACTTGGTCAAAACTTCATGAAATTCAATTATTATTTTTTAATCCTATAGTATGTGAAGCATATAATGTACGCATGATTTGGATTCAAAAAATGTTATACTGTTTTAAAGCTATATATTTTTTCAATCAACCTATCAATTAGGACTTTAGTCGTAATTCAAATAGTAAATGAACAATAATTATTTATTAAATTCAAAGTAAAACATAATTTATATTGGCGGAAAGCTGAGTATCTCCTTTAAAAACCCTTTTCATTTCATGAATTTTGGGTAAAAAAAAAAGTTGTCAGCCACATGGGCCATCATATCACTTAGATATTGCCACTTTTTAGCCCATCATGATCCTACACATACCCATCTCTTACATCTCCTTTTAGAGACTACACAAAAATCTTCATGACAACATCCTCACAATTGAGTTCATAGTCTCCCATCACATCTACAAATTATTACAAATGCCTACTTGTTGATTCAGATTTCTCACCATTGAATCTTGGTATATTATCTTTGATTTTAGATGGTATGACATTTGGAAAACCACAAATGCCACTAAAATTTATGGCTCTATATCTTTCAATGCTGAAATTTCTTTGCAAACCTAGATAGGGATGATCACAATCCATGATTGCAATAAGAACCATACAAGGATGAAAATATTGGTGCACTTTCTTATACCTTTACAAGTATGTTATATCAACATTGCAGTCATACAGGGTTGCTCAAACTCCCTTTGCAACATGCTTTTAAGCCTTTACCATGCAAAAATTTCTATCTCTACTTGCTCTAGATCCTCGAGTGGGTAAAGTCTAGAAGATAATCATACTTCTTCATCATGATACTAAAACTTAAAATTACACCTTAGAAGCATGTAAAGTTATCACTACTATTACTTTTCTTAGTGCTATTTCACCGAATAGGGAATAATTTATCATCTTAAGTCTTGAAAACTTCTCATAAATTTATTTTAAACATTATAGTACTTTCTTTAGATTTATGAGAATACCTCGAAACTTGTAGCAGTTGTTAACATTTCTTTATGGATGGGAATTATTTAGATTTGAAACTTTCTTCACATATTCATCAGGTTCTTTAGACAGAGTCGCCACTTCTCTTCATAGAGGATTGAACTTCAAGAACTATGAAGCTCTTTCAAAGATAAATCTCATTCTAAGTCTTCTCCAACAACAGAGTCACACACAAATTCATGGAACTTTGCTGCACCAAAACCTCTTCCAAGTACAAAAACTTCTCACATGGGAACTAGATGTTTAGATTCACCAAACACTTGACTCTATGATATGACAGTCTGCAACTAGAGATTCAAAAATCTCCCCAGTAGAGTTGCCAATTCTCTTGGTTATTTTTTATTAACCAAACTTAATCTCATCCCTTACCTATGGATCTACCAAAACCCAATACTCAACCAAGGTGAGGATTGGCCAACAAACAAGGATTTTAAGGCCCTTACTCCTACTCTTTGGGATCTGTGAAACCTGGGAGAGTAACCCTTATAATGCTCATGTGATCATACTTGATCAAGAATACATCCACACATAGACAAATTCATCAAATATTTGGTTGACCTTTAAACAAACAACTGTATAATGGAAGGAATGAGGTGGTACTTCAGATTGGTACATTATAATTGAAAGTATTTTAATGATTTTCATTCTCATTTCAATCCTTTGGTCAAATACATGACTAACTCATTCATCAATAATGAAAAGACCAATGCCTCATTTTGGGGATAATTGTGTCATACATGTAACAATCAGCAATGCATTAGCGATTTAACCCAGTCATTGGTGAACTATTGATATACTACCTTGCAGTACTCAATTCATAATGTCTAAAACATAACTTCTTATCGATCCTATTCTCTTTTCTCACAAACATATGACCTTATTTTAACATTTAATCAATTCTTTGAATTAAAGAAAAATCAAACTCACTCATTCAATTAAAACAATGAAGACAAATGAAAGAGTCATTAACCATTTCATTCATAATTTGGAAGAAAATTACATAGGAGAGCATAAGTTTCAGAACTGACATTTTCTCCTATAACTGTTGTTACTGTAAAACTATTTTAAGATCATTACATGATAACCATACCCTAAAATCTACACTAACCTATTTATTACTGCCAGTATTTACAATATGCTTTTTCATGAGCTTCATTTATCTATGTAGAAAATTTTGAGACATGACCTTTGAACCCATGTAAACAGGCATGAAATCCCTTTTATGGAATAAGGGAGCAACAAGAAACCAACTAAATTACAATTACATTTCATTTCATTTAAGAAAACATTCACCTGAATGTAAGATATTTCCCCAAACTATTACATAAAATCATTTTAAGAGTGGGGGAAAGAAAAAATTCACACAATTCTTCCAAGAAGAAGAATGAGCCTCCCAAAAATTATCTTTAGTCGTTGTAGTGGCCAACAAACACTATGTCCACATTGAACAAAAATATTCTTCATCACACTAGCCAAAAAGCCTCCAAATTTTCACTAAAAACAAAACCAAACATATGCTGAGAAGGATAAAATTCCAACAAGGCAAGGTTATCAACAAACAAAAACCAATCTACTAAGATGTCATGTTTCTCATTTAGAACTAGAGTATGCACATCCACTTTGAGTCTTTCTAGAAACTGGAGAAACCACCACCTCATCCTCATCAGATTGTGTCATAACTTCCATGGTGAGCAGGTACTAGTGGTAACCTTAATCAGTGTTAGCCTCATCACTCCAGGGACTATCCAAGACTTCAGTGGGAGAATTATGTCATCCCATGTAGGCCCAATGGTACTCATTCTTCCTTTTTTCTTCCCTTTCAGACTCCACTGAATCCTTACACTTGGTGGATGCTTCCATAACAATCATGTTCCTTAGAAGGTAGGTTCTTTTAACACCACTCTGAACATGTTCCTTACCATGGGAACTCGTTGTTCCCTTTTCCTTCGGAGTTGCAAGAACTCTACGTGTGCCTCATTCCTTTTCATGGATGTCATATTGAGGCTCAAGCAAACTAAGTTTTCTAAATATTCTGACTGCATAAGCATACACATTTGATTTACTCATCTTCAGTACAAACCCCTCACAAATTTGGTGCAAGATAGAACTAACCCAAACATAGTATAAATCATATTGACCCAAGAGAGAAAAACCTAATGCCCTCTAAAATTCCTTAACACAATCACTCACGTTGCCTTCACTTGGGCCTAAGCATATAATTGAAATTAAAAATAAAATATGATTGGAAACACCCATTTATCAAGCATTTTGATCATGTTGATCATTAATGCTCAAAGAAGGCCAACACAAGTGAGCAAACAATCAAATATTGGATTTCAAATCATAACCATTAATCTCCTAGATGTCTTGAAACGTTTTTTTCATCTTCAATAATTATAGAAGAGTAGTCATTTGCATGCTTTAGTATTGGTTTTGGGTTTCCCTGCATGTGTCTTCTACCATTACCACTCTCTCGCACAAAGTCCACATCTATCATGTTTGCACACTTGATTTTGAATAATAGTCGTTGATCTCCTTCTAAGATGGTGCATCAAATGACTCATATTCAGTCAATCAAATTTGAATTCCCATTGCCATTATTTTCCAATCCATTAGCCAATGAAATCCTACCAATTGGATGCCAACTCATTCATCTTGTGAGATCCACCACCCTATTCCAAGTGGAAAAAGAAATCCACTTGTCACAATCCCACTAACCCTGCGTCTTTTAGAAAAGCATTAATTTAATCATGTGAGGTCAGCATGGAATAGCCAAGATCAAGCCTCAATATGAGTTCATGACCATTAGTTCTAAACTTAAAGAACCTGATGTGTCAGTGGGGACTAGGCCTCACCTCTTTGATTTGACATGCGTCAACAACCTGCTAACCCTACTGCATTTTTAAAAATATTATTTTATTCCTCTGGAGTGAGCAGGAAATGACAGATTAAATCTCAGTGTTACATCTTGATTATTGATTTAAAATCTTAAACTATTGTGGAAAATAGTTGGGACCAGGCCCCACACCTTTAGCATTACACATATCACAAGCCTACTCACCCTGCTTCTTTTTAAAAAATAGTATTTTAATCCTGTGGGGCTGGTCGGGAGCAGCTAGGATTTAATCTCCAAATCCTATAGCTAGCAAACACGAACATGCATAAATGTTAATTTTAAATGGGGGGACCTGACTAGGTCGATGAGACTCAGACCCTCAAGAAATTAGTGACTTAAGACTTAAGTCATTTTAGTGAAATATTTCAGCCTAACTCAGGAATAATTAAAACCATGGAGAAGATATTCGGTGATCGACATACCTAGACCAGGGGGATGTAAAGATATATTCACAACGACTTAGGTTGTAACTCAAATGAATGGTAACTAGGTGCAAAATGTAAACAAAGGACTAGAATTCCCAAGGGTTTAACCATAAAATTTGAAACGAGGGCTTTCTAACCAAAACCCTAGAACCTACCCGTGGACACATAGGCAATAAAGCATGACAAAGAAAATAACCAGCTCAAAATTTGGAAAATTTTAGAAGCTCTACCATAGTGTGTATAGGTATTTTCTCTGCTAGCCTACTACTATTGGAAACTATAGAGAAAAACATTGATGCTATGGAGCTTGAATCAAATTATTTTGGAAAAACATATGGTATCCTTAATGACAAGGATGGAATGCAAAAGAAAAGGATCAATTCCTTACAATCTAAACTTGCAGTCATTGTGGTACTAAGGAATGGTATTGTGAAGACCTTTTTGAAAGTTAAGAGATAATTGAGTTGAGATTGGAACAACTTTCCAATCTGTTGGTGGAAGTTGAGAATAATGCACAAAATATCACTATTCCAGATACTCTTCTAGAAACAATTGATTCAATAGAAAAGAACAATAGTATTTGTTTAAACATCAAGTTGGTAGTGGATTCTTGGAAGAAATTTATTCCAAAACTGAAAGAAAAATACAAGGAGATATTTTAAGGGGAGAAAGATTAAGCTATAGAACCTGTTTTGATATCCTTTTTCTGAAGACTGGTTTTGTAAAAAAAATGAAGGGGGAAATAGGCCTTTTTTTTTCATTGATGTCAAAGGGAGAGGGGAAGCATGTGAAAGGAATGAAAATAGTTTCATCTCATCAAAATAATTACAAAGGTTGTTGTTATTGGATTTTCACATCTTGTATTTTCATCAATGTAAAAGGGGGAGATTGTTGGAAGTTGAAGCTTGCATCAAATGGTTGTCATTAATGTCAACACCATACTAAATGCGCGAGTTGTGTATCAAAATCTATTTCCTATTGAAGATGACCATTATAGGTGGTCTAGTCTATTGGGTTTTAGGTCCAATTTCTATCATGAAATAAGCTATGATTTGGAAATTCGAAGATCTTGGCCAACTTAGCGTGTACAATATTTTATGTCGAATAATTATGTCTTATGAATGTTTTGGATGACATAAAATAATAATTAACCTTAAAGAAGGCCAACCTAATTGATAAATAAGATATACATATATATATATAAATGAGACTCTTCGAAAAGAAAAGAGAGACAAACATAGAGATATAAAAAGAGCGTGATTGTAAGAAAGAGAAAATGAGAGTGCAATAGAGCAGAGTAAGTGGAGTAGGTGAAGACAATAGAGTGTATAATCATAACAAAATTATTGAGAAATTATGAATAGCAATACTACATATATAGAGCTTCATCTATAATTGAACTCACATAATAAAGGTGTAATCTATTAGTTCACACTTTTGGTTGTAAGCCTTAACTCTTGTATTCTAGAAGCTAGCCATGTTTTGTATCTTTGTGGTAGTGATCCCTCAAGGCTGTAGCCACATTTGATAGTGAGTCCTTGTTGTAGGTAGTGAGCCTATCTTAGGAAGTGAGCCTTATCTCATCTAGTGAGCCTTTTTGTAATCAATTTTGATATTCTCTATAGTGTGAGTTAATCCTCACCGTGGTTTTTCCTTCATTAGGGTTTCCATGTAAATCTGGTGTTATTGTGTTTGTCCATTGAATTTGACTCTATGCATTGGGGTTTGATGATTAATAATTTAAGAAATTTATTTATTAGTTCCAATAATTGAGTTGAAGGTTATAATCTGTGACAACTGATTCACCCCCCTCTCAATTGTCCTATTCAATAACCTTTTCACACTTTGTCAAAAACTAGGGCTTGATGTCAATTTCTCTGAATCACTTTTTAACTTTCTTTAGCTCACTCAGCTCCTTCCAATTTGAAAATGTGACTTAATTCAACTTTTGTTCCTCACTTGATGACTTATCAATTTTTCCCTAATTTTGCATTAAATGCACTTCACTTGAAAATATAATAAACACTTAGCACAATACACTGTAAACCCTAAGATGCTCAACAATTCATCATATTTGCAAATTTTTTATCAGAAACTTCTTCAACATATTTAGAATGATGCTTTACACCATATATCCTAGTGTCACTTCTTGAAAGTTCTTATTTTGGGGTTTTTTAGATTTCTCAGTAACAACTCCCCCTCAAACCGTTGATGGGTTTAGTTTTTAGAAGAGGTATTTGCACCAAGTGTCAATATAGATGTATTTGACTCATCCTTATTCTCAGGTTCTTCCTTTTTCTTCCAAATTTTTTCCATTTGTTTTCTTACTGTAGTAGGATCCAATTTTTTCACAGGTTTGTTATTTTGATCTAGATTGGATTTCTTCACAACATTTTTCTACAAAATTTGGAAATGTTTCCCAATTTATTGCAGGTGTAGCACATAATTTTTTTTTACCAAACTAATTTTATATTTATCCTTGATCTACACTGATTAGCTTTATGTCCAAAAGCATAGAATATACAAAACTAGCCTTGGAAAGATTGAGCCATTCTACTAATATTGAATTTGTTCATCATTTCCTAACTTCCACACTCTATAGATCTATATCCAAACTTATTGTAGGATAAGAATTATCTAGTAAATAATTCAAGATTATGATTCATTCTATAATGGTTCATTCTACTTCTACATTTTTTCACCCTATGACCAAATATATTGCATGAAAAAAAATTCCATTGAAAGATGGGTACCTTTGAGCATTAGGCTATCGAATAGGAATCCTTCTAGTATTTATTCTATGATTCTTGATCTACCTCCCATTGCTTTGATTCTTCCTTTGATTGTTCACTTTGTTCAAAACTTGATTTTCTTTTGAACTTTGTCCTTCTTCAAGTCCTAGACTACTTTTATCCTTAGCTAGTTTCTGAGTGTAATCAATTCATCAAGCTTTTTTGTACTTGATTTGAATTTATCCTCATGATATTTTTCCTTCACTAAGTTAGATCTTAGTGTTACCACTTCTTGTTCAAGATTTTTACGTTCATAAAATTTTCTTTCGATTTTGTCTTTCTAACATTCTTCAATTCTTTTATTTTCTTCCACTTGTAGCTTTAGTCTAGTGATGTCTTCATTTCCCTTCTTCAACTGATAACTAACTTCTATATGCCTTTCTTTAAATTTATTGATTTTATCTCTTAATTTCCTTATGCATTCATTAGCTTCATTCAGGTTTTCCTTTAGATATTATTTTGCGTCTTCACTCTTGTCTAGGTCTTTAAGAGCAACATGAAGTTCCTTTGTTGCAGAGATCTCTTTTAGAGGAATAGGATCTTTTTATCAGCCATGTGTTCAAAATTCAATATTTTCCTCAAGTTGTCAATCTTCTCAAAAGGAACCGAGCTCTACTTCCATTTTCTAAACACATAGAATACTAAGAGGGGGTGAATTAGTATTCTAACAATCCAATTGGTTACAAACCATCCAATTATAATAATATATCTTTCTGCAGTAGTAACTAAGAACATGGAAATGGACATAACATCACACAACACATAGACACCGAGATTTTTCCATGGAAAACCCAAGGTAGGAAAAACAATGATGAGGATTAACTCACAATATATTATAACTGGTTATAAAGTAATACATGGAAAACTGTTAGGACACACTGTCCTTGAAAGGCTCATAACCAGAGTAAAAAAGTTATGGATTACCACCAGAGTACAAAAACATACATGGCTCACTACTAGAGATGTAAACTAAAAGGAATGCACATTCTGAGTGCTGAGTAAATCCTCAATAATGTTCAAGAATTTTTTTTACACTAGTTTGCAGAAGAAATCATCAGCAACTATCACCAGCTTCACAATATCACTATGTCACATACATTCGCACTATCACACCTTCGCTATCACTATATGTCACATTTTTTTACATCTATGTATTTCTCAAATATATATGGTCAATTCCATTATATACGGTTCATAAATCAATTAGGTCATCTTAATTGGATGTAAGCATATATAACCTAAAATGTCGTGTCGACCACAACAAAAACCTTATTTGGTGCTCAAAATCAAGAATGCAAGACATAATTTAGGTCAGCCTAGATCTAAAGAATAAGCCTTCATAAAATGTGTACTGTATGAATAAGCTAACCAAAAGAGAAACACACCAAAACTATAAGTCAAACTTATGGCATTTAGATCTTTCAACCAATTCAACTAAAATTGTTGATTCCCTTATCACAAATCCATTTAAGACACTTGAAAAACATATAAAAATTATATGAGATAGCACACACTTCAGAGTGATTCTAGACCAAATTAACATATCAATATAACACAAATATAATCTACCTAATGGGCAAGAAAATAGTTATAAAATAATGTTGGCATCAACGACAACAAATCAGAGGTCTCCTTCTTCATTCTTCCAACATGGTTGTGCTTGGTCCTTTGTTTCTCTTTATTTTCCTTGGTATTTGATATGGTATGACTATGTATCTTTATTATTTCTACATACTCTATCATCTTGAATGTCTACTTTAGTGTGAGTTTGACATGGGGGAAAATCTCACTAAAGTGGGGACAATATGTAGCATCGAAAAAAGTAACACTTTTTCATGCTTAGTTTGGGAATCAATAATTAATGATAAAATGTACTTAATTGTGTGTTATTCAGGGTGTTGTAAAGTGTTTTATTACACTTTCACACTAATCTAGGGCTTTATTAATCTTGATCCCACAATAATGGTTTACACTTTTTGGGACATCCTAATCTTTTCTTAAATAGCATATTCTTAGAAAATATAATGATTTAAGCCTTGGAAATTTCCATTTCAAGGATTCTAATTGAGGAGGATTTGATCAAACCACCTTAGATCAAACCTCCTTCGATAGAACTTCACTAGTTTTAAACCATCTGTATAGCTGAGTCTCCTTTACACCTATCAAAATGTTGCTAAAAAATAAATTTTCATTTACCTTTTGAATAATTTCAAATGAATTCATTTGATTTTATTTTTATTTTTTAAAATTATTTATTCCTTATTATAAGCTTCCCAAAAAGTATATTTTTAAATATATTTAATTTGATTATTATTATTATTATTATTATTTTTTATGAATGTAGGTTTTCACCGAAAATCAAGCTCTCTATTCTACACATGTGGAAAAATAATAGATTATCAAAAAAAATCTAAAAATATCTATGCACTTGATATTGATGTCCTTGATCCAACAAAAGAAATGAATTTTGATACATACAAAAAAATTGTGTTATCAAGTAAACCTATGTCTAAATCGTATCTGGTTTGACTTCAAAACTTAATTAAGAAAAAAAATCAATAAAACACTATGAAACCAATTGCATGCACTAGATATCATAGTTACAAATCTAAATCCCAGAAACTTCAAGTTCTATCCTTCATAGAAAAAAAATGATGTGTTAGCAAGTACACATCACTCTTTTAAAATGGTGGTTACTATTAAAAACTAGTTTTAAAAGGAGATGGAAAAATAAATGCAATTTGATTCTAAAATTTAAAAAATATATATATTTAGAATCTATAGACAAAATGCCACAAATCACTATTGTGCATCATCTTCAAATTCCTCATGGTTTAGTAGGTATAGGTTCTCGAAAGTGAAGATTTAGTTAAAATAATTCAATTCAATGTCAAGTTTATCCAAAAAGTGTAAACCGCTATTGTGGGATCACCCTTGTGTCACAAAAAATGCATCCTTGAAATTTTTCACTCATTTGGGCCTTTCCTATAAATTTTGGCCTAATTTTGCCTAGATTTAATGTTGTAATGTGGCCAACACATTCACATTAGGCCTTAAATGCTTTAAAATTAATAAAAACCTAATGATGTCTTACAAAGGTGTTGTGAAATGTTGTAACACATTTTCCCACTTTTCTAGGACCTTTCCATTATAATTCACTTAAACAACCTCTTTTTATCACTTACCAAGCCTTATTTCAAAGTTTTGTAAGGAGTTGTAACAAACTCTCACACTTTCCTAGGCCTATCATCAATAAATTGACCCTTTCTTATGTTAAAATGACCCCCTAATACACTTATAGGCCCTACTTAAGTGTGTTTTGGAAGACAATCCCATTAAGAAAAATTAATCACCCTGTAAAATTCCTAACAAATAGCAAATTTTCCCTAGTGGGACCAAGTCACCACCTTGGGAGACTTGGTCCAATCCAGCTTAAAACTCAAATTTATTTCAATATTCTAGTGGGATATTGTTTTTTAAAGCCTAAGGTCGACCTGTGATGAGGTATTTTCAATAAATTTGAAAGGAAATATAAAGAGAAATGGAAATTACTAATAAAGGACCAATTTTTTGAAGATAAGAGATTACCAAATATATTGAACTATCCAAATCAAGCACCACCAAAGCAAGAGATACAAGAATTTGTTAAGGGGAAAACACAAGAAAAAACCTCAATGTTATGAATGGAGGAAAAATTCCTAAATAATAATACTAAGAGAGAGAGAGAGAGAGAGAGAGAGAGAGAGAGAGAGAGAGAGTTTTAGCCTTAGGCTTTCTAGCTTGATTCTTGAAGAATGGGAGAAGATGCACCTCAATAAGTAGAGGCAAGAAGGAGGAGTTAAAATGTAATTCCCAACTCATTGAATGCCACCATTCATCTATGTGTGTGCAAAGTGTCACCTCTTAAGGAGGTGGTTACAAATATTCCTTAATAAATGAATTCAAAATAATTAATCCTCACACATGTGTGAGATGATAAAAAATCAAAATACTTGTAGGGATTCCTTTGGAATATTCCTACAAGTTAATAAAAAATTACATTTAAAGAATAAACTTTAGCAAGTAAATATTAATATTCTAACATCCCCCCTTAAGTTTTACTTGGGGAGTTTACATCAAACCCTTCAATGGGTTGTAATCCAAGATTTTTACAATGAAAGAGAAATTTATCTTTACAAAGAGCTTTGGTGAGAATATCCGCAACTTGATCTTCACCTTTACAATACAAAAAAGAAATTTTCCTATCTTCAATGTGCTCTCTAATGAATTGATGTTGAAGAGAAATGTGCTTGGTCCTTGCATGAAAAATTGGATTCTTTGCTAAATAAATAACACTTTGATTATCACAATATAAAGGAGTAAGATCCTTTTGAGGTAGACCCAAGTCTTCAAGTAATTTTCTTAACCATAGTGCTTCTTTAGACGCATTTGTATAACCTTTATATTCATCTTTTGTAGAACAAAGATAAGTATATTGTTGTTTCTTAATTTATTCCATGAGATTGCACCCAAGCCAAAAAATAAACAATAACCACAAGTGGATCTCCCATCATTGGGATCGCCTCCTAAATCTGAATCAATATAACCCTTTAAAGAAAAATCACAATTTGCATCATAAAAAAGACCAAGATTAAGAGTACCTTTAACATATCTTAAAATTCTTTTTGCAACTTTAAAATGAGTTTTTTGTGATTTAGACATAAATCTAGAAACCAATCCAACACTATAAGAAATATCAGGTCTAGTAAGAGTTAGATAATTTAAACTTCCTACTAATTGCCTATATAAATTAGGATCAACTATTTAAGGAGTTTCCATATCAACCATTAATTTAGTCCCTAATTCACAAGGAGTAGAAACACACTTTGCATCATTCATTTTAAATCTATCTAAGAGATCTTGAGCATATTTTTGTTGAGAAAGAAAAATACCTTTAGGTGTTTGCCAAATTTGCATACCCAAAAAATAAAGTAATAGGCCTAAATCAGTCATTTGAAATTGTTGATTGAGTTGAGACTTAACATCACTGATCAAATTGTTAGAACTAGAAGTGATAATTAAATCATCAATATATAAAATAATAATCACAATATCATTTTCACTATGCTTAATATATAAATTTGGATCATTTTTACTTATAATAAAATCTTGAGATAGAAAGAAAGCATTAATTTTAGAATACCATTCTCTAGGAGATTGTTTTAGACCGTAAATAGATTTCTTCAATTTGAAAACAAGATTTTCATTACCTTCCTTAATGAAACCCAAAGGTTGAGACATAAATTTCTTCATGTAAATCACCATTTAAAAATGCACTTTTAACATCCATTTGCTGAATAGGCCAATGCATATGAGAAGATAAAGAAATAACTAATTTAATAGTTGGAATTTTAGCTACTGGAGAAAATGTTTCATTATAATCTAAGCCTTCAACTTGAGAGAAACCCCTAGCAACTAATTTAGCTTTAAACTTGCTAACTTAATTATTTGCATTAACCTTAGTTTTATATAGCCATTTGCACGAAACAAGATTCTTTCCATGAGGTAAAGGAACTAAATCCCAAGTGTTATTAGTAATTAAAGTATCATACTATTCTTTCATGCCATTTTTCCAATGAGGTTGATCTTTAGCTTGTTCATAAATTTGAGGACCATTTGAATTCATAATATTAGACATCAAAGAATAATTACAATAATTTTCATTTCTAGTCTTAGATTTATTCATTCTAGCTAAAATATCCTCACTTTCTTGCATAAATTTTTTAAACCATTTAGTCTTTCTTTTAGATACATACGCGTATCATCACTAGAGGATGAATCATGAGGATAAATTTCAACATTTTTATCTTCACTATAACTATGAGTAAGAGATGCATTAGGAGGGTTAAGAGAAGTTTCAACTTGAGGATTATTCTCCACAATAATAGCTTCATTTTGAGAAGATTCAATATCATGCACTTTAGAACAATCATGAACACCATTTTCAGCAATGCATACATCTCTAGAAACTTTAACTTTGTTAGTGAGAGGATTATAAACTCTATAAGCTTTAGAATGTTCATCATAACCAACAAATATATGATAAGAAGATTTAGCATCTAATTTTTGCCTCTTTTGTTTAGGTTTGTGAACATAAGCAATTGAACAAAAAATCCTTAAATGCTTAAGATTGGGATTCCTACTAGACTAAGCTTCTTCAGGAGTTATATCCTTTAAAGTTTTAGTAGGATTCCTATTAATAATGTAAATAGCACAAAACACAGCTTCTGCCCAAAATTTATAAGAGATTTTTAGCATGTAACATACATCTAGCCATTTTAACAATTGTTCTATGCTTCCTTTTCACTACACCATTTTGTTGAGGTGTATAAGGAATAGTTAGGTCATGCTTAATACCAAAAGATTTCAAATAACTATTAAAATAATTATTCACATATTCTTTACCATTATCAGTTCCAAGAATTTTAAGTTTAAAACCAGATTTCCTTTCAACAAATTTATGAAATTCAGAAAATATATCAAGAAATTGATCCTTACTATGAAAACCTATCCAAGTTCTCCTTGAAAAATCATCAACAAAAGTAAGTACATACCTTGATCCTTGGATGGAGTTATTCTCCATGCGTCCCAGAAAGTCACTATGAACTAGGTGCAACTTATGATTTTACCTCCATGATTGACCATGCATAATGGGCTCCCTATGCATCTTACCACTCATGCATCCTATGAATACAAGTTTAGATGGAACAATACTAGGCAACCTGTCTACCATATTAAGATTTTACATCAAGGAAATATTGTTATCATTAATATGACCAAGTATTTCATGCCAAACATAGAAATCAATGGTAGATATTAAAGAGCATCTAGATTGAGCAAAATCATAAAATTTAAACAAATTATCACTATATAATTTAGCATTAGCAATGACCTTATTTTTTTGGGATCAATACATAACACATATCTTTGTAAAATTATATTTTATAATCTTGGAAAAGCTTAGCAACTGAAAGCAAGTTAGTCTTTAATTCAAGAATATATAAAACATCATGCAATTTACCATTAGGAACATTCACATCCCCAATTGCTTCTACTTTACAAGTATGATTATTAGCAAGTTGAAGAGGAACAATAGACATATCAGGTTGCATAGACTCAAAAACTTCTTTATGTGAAGTAACATGTTGAGATGCACCTGAATCAATAATCCATTCAAGAGGTTGAGAAACATTGAAACTACATGTAAAATCACATCTAGATTGATTAGGATTGTTATGAACCTTATTATTATTAGGTTTATTTTGATGTTGATTATTTTGCTTCATAGGTTTTTTCTTAGTTTTCTTCTTAAAAAAATTATTTTGCCAATGACCATCCTTATTACAATAAGTGCAATGCAGGGTTCTTAGAAGAGTTAAACTATTTAGGATCACTACCATTATTATAATGAGGTTTGAAATTATAATGTTGTTGTTTAGAATGAGATTTAAAAAATTTCTTATGATTAGACAAAAAAAAATGTTCATTAGAATTAAGAGTGACAAACTAAACTAACTTAGTTTCTTCTTGTCTTAATAAATCATGAAAAATATCACAAGTTAATTGAGTAGCTAAAGAAGGAATGGCTAATTGAGCATGAATATTAGTAATGAATTGTTGAAATTGCCTAGGAAGACACTTTTTAAGAGTAAGATGAATTAATATAAGATTATCTAATTTTACTCATTAAACCATGTAATTGACTATTTAAAGCATCAAATTTCAATAGAAATTCATCCATAGATTTAAAATCAGAATACCTCAAATCTTCAAGTTGATCTTGAATTTTGATTTTTCCTGATTCATTCGAACTATCATAAATGGTTTTGAGTTTGTCCCATGCTTCATAGGTAGTTGTATATGTCCCAATGTGAACATAAAGTTCAAGTGAAATTGAGATACCTATGAGGCCAAGGGCTTCCTCATTTTTAAGACTCCATTTTTTTATTTCATTTTTGGATGTAGACAAACCTAGTTTAGATTTAGGATCTGTAGAAACATCTAAAAGATGTTTAAAATGAAAAATAAAAGAGATGTGAATTTTCCAAGAATTATAGTTAGTAGAATTCAACTTAATTTCAGGAATTAAAGTTGACATTGTAAATAAATTTAAGGGCACAAAAACTTTACTAAAAAAATATTTTACAACTTTAAAAAGGAAAAACACTAGGTAAGCTTAAAGAAAAAAGTAAAAATAAGATCTGAAAAAAAAAATATATATACTTTTTAGAAATATAAATAACCTCTTTTAAAATTCAATTAAAATGTGTAAATAAGAAAGAAAATAAAACCCTTATTTTTATTAAAAGCTTATAGAAACGATTAAATTGATGATAGCAACACAAGGCGGCGAACCTGCAGAAAATGATTTATTCAAAAAATAGAGATTTTTTAATTGACAAAAAATCAGAGGGATTTGAAATGAATATTTTTTAGATAGATATAACAGATTTGCAAAAGAAATATTGCATTAGGGGTTTTTTTGAAAAGAATTTCTAAACTAGAGCTAAAGTTTTTTTTAAAGAATTTGAAAATGCAAATTTGAATATAATATGCAAAAATAATGGATTTTATTTTAGATTTAAACTGATATTACAAAAATACTTTGAAATTTTCAATAATATATCCTACATAAAGAGTTAGAAAGCAAATAAATCCTTATTGGGTTTTCTTAAAAAAATTATACAAAACACTTCTAGACTAAAAAAATATGTTAAATTTGTAATAACTATAGAAAATGCTTGTAGATTAAAAAAATATGTGAAATTTGTAGTAACAATAGAAGCCTGCACAAAAGTTAGAAAAAAAATGTCAAACAAGAAGCAAAATAGACTTTGGTTCTTCTCCTCCTATCTTAGAGTGTCTCTAATGGCGTGCTTAAAAACTTGGTAAACCTTCAACAATGTAGTTCAAGAAAAAAAAATTGTAATACAAAGCTCTGATACCATGAAATGAAATATAAAGAGCAATGGAAAGTACCAATGAATGAGCAATTATTGGAAGGAAAGAGATTACCAAATAGATTGAAGTAGCCAAACCAAGCACCACCAAAGCAAGAAAGGCACAAGATTTTGTTAAGGGGAAAAATAAGAAAAAACCACAATATTATGAATAGAGGAAAAATGCCTAAATAATAATACAAAGAGAGAGAGAGTTTTAGCCTTAGGCTCGCTTGCTTGAGTCTTGAAGAATGAGAGAAGAGGCACCTCAATAAGTAGAGGTGAGGAGGAGTTAGAATGTAACTCCCAACTCTATGAATGCCACCATTCATCTATGTGTGTGCAAAGTGTCACCTCTTAAGGAGGTGGTTACAAACATTCTTTAATAAAGGAATTAAAAAATAAGTCATCCTCACACATGTGTGAGATGATAAAAAATCAAAAGACTTGTAGGGATTCCTTTGGAATATTCTTACAAGTTAATAAAAAATTACATTTAAAGAATAACCTTTACCAAGTAAACATTAATGTTCTAACAAAATTAGAGCAAATCATGTATAAATAAAGGGTGTTTCCCCCATTTTTATCCTCCTAACTCAACAATTCTCATTCTTCTCAAGAAATCTTCAAGCATCAAGCATTCAAGCACTCTAAGCACTTCAAACATCAATCCATTGGAGCTGATCATCTGCATATATCTTCAAAATTCTTCATCAAGGGTTTAGCCGTGTATGTAGATTTATCAAAGAGAAAGGTGATAAAAGGTGTCAACATCCCATCAACATCATTCAAAGTCAAAAAAGGCTAAGAGGAGCTTGAAGACAACCGATAGGTCAAAATCTGAAGATTCAAATCTAGAGTTTTGTCAGAAACAAAAGTGAAAGTTGATAGCTACAGATTCTAGTCCCAAGATTCCTAAAAGTCACAAGTGGACTAAGTTTCCATCAATGGTCAATTAGTCCTACTGTTAGGCTTGAAAAGTGGTTTTTATAGTTCTAGATACCCATTTCTCAAAAACTTGTTTTGGGAAAGACTCCCCAAAGCAAGACTAAGTCACCCAGCTTGGTGTAAGTGTTGCAATGGTCTTCAATAGTAGAATTTGGAAGATTCTAGAGCTCCTCAACATCACACTTCAATTTTCAAGTGCACCACTTATGTACCATTAAGTTTTATTACAACTTGCATATATTTTAGGTCATTTTACATAGTCTTTTTAATACCTTTTGCATTTCATTACTTTTCATTCAATAGTTAGTTTCCTTCATTAGTTTTCAGCATTTAAACACATTCCAAATCACACACATATCACACATTAACACTTAATCTTGAATAAACCTTCCAAATTTTAGGTGTGAAAGAATTCTCTCCTTTTAGGTGAAAACCCTAGAAGTGCTAGAGAACCCTCTCTTTTTCCCCTAAAATTTATGGTTCATTTTGGTGAACCCACCTTTAGAACACTTTTTAACTTCTGACTTCAATTGCATTTGCATCCTAGGAAAAGCTTGCATCAACATTGAATTAGGGTTTTGCATTGTTTTTCATTCTAGGGTTTTTAAACTTGCATTAGTGAAAAGCTCATATAGCTTGCATTTTTTCCTTTCATTTCATTCAAAAATACCAAAATTTTTGCATTTTCATTCTATATCTACATTGGAAAAGCCTAAAAATCATAAAAACCATTCAAAACTTTTGAAAATTGCTAAAAAATCTCACTATTGGGACTAATTTGCCACATTGGGTGAATTAGTCAACTTGCACATTTTGCACTAAAATTTCATGTATTTTCTCAACATTCTTTGTATTACTATTTCCACATTTGTTGTTTCTTGCAATTTAATTTGCTTTCATTCACTTGCATTATGGCTATGTCTTTCAAAAAATTTTGGATGTCACTTAAATCCTTAGTAGACATGTCAAGTTGTGCCTTTGGAACTGATCCTAATTACCTTAAACCCACTCCTAATGCATGTCCTCATGATGTTGACATCATTGGAGAAGATGATGATAGCATGAATAGGTTCCTCAATTAATTCCTTGACAATGTTGAAGCTAATGCATCCTTTTATCCATCCATGACACCTCAAGACCTTCCAACTCCTGAAACATTTGGTTACCTACATCCTGAAATACACAAAGAACCCAAGTTTCCTACACAAGGTGGACCTAGTTCTTCTAAACATGCAACCATTCAGCCATTTTATGATAACCAAGTGACAAATACTCCAATCAACCTTGAACAAACCTATGGAAAAGGTTTTACCATTTTGAGCAAACAAGGAGGTAACACGACAACTGAACATGAAATATATCAATTATATGAGAAACTATCACTTGATAAAAATACCAAGGGGATAAGTTATCATGATCCCCCTCATAACTGCATGCCTCCTCGAGAATATCTAAGGCTTCATGATGACAGAATGGTGATCTGAATACCCTTCTTCCTAAAGAACACCCACCATATCATAATGATAACAAGGACAACAATAAGATCATATTAGGACCTCCTACCCTAATCTCCTCTCACAAAGTTGGAGAATCTAGTAGATGCAAGAGGCCTTACAAGTTACAAAAACTTAAGTTTCCTCTTTGTCCACCACTTGAATGTGAAAGGAAAATATAAATATTCCTAAACAAAGAACTCATTATATTGCCACCTAGGAATAGGTTGGTGATATGTCCTAAAGATGCTAACATTCCACATTGTGTGTATCACCGTGTTCCTCGACACAAAAGCGATGAGTGTTGTCACTTGAGAGAAATACTAAGAAAGTATCATTTCGACAGCGATAATTGCTATCCCCTTAACCCATAAACTACTATCACCTACCTTATCATGTAATATTTTTAGAACATTCCCTTCTCTCTATTAAATGATCCTTCCCATCACCTACCTCAGCTCATTCTTGTCTTGCACTCAGTGGGGGCAAGCAATTGCTAGCCCTATCCTAGTAATGCATTTTTCCTTGTCCCTTAGTTATGTTATTCACCTCCCGCTTCTACCAACTGAGATTGGGAGGCAAATGAATTGTTAGATGGTTGACTTGCATTCACCTTACTAGTCTTTTGAATTTTATTTTTATTTTTTGTATGTGTGTAACATGTTCCCCCATTATGTTCTATTTACTGTTCCTTCTCTTTGTTCCATTCTTCTATTTGTTCCTTCATTATTCTATATGTTGTGCATTTCTTTCCCTTTTTTCCTTCCTTTTGGGGATGATGCGAGGAATTTAGACCCAAATATCCCTTTCATGTTGACCCAAAAGGATCATTTTCTTTGCCTTTTTATTTTTCATTTTTCCTTCCTTTTGGGGATGATGCAAGGCATTGAGAAATAAATTTCCATTCATGTTGACCCAAAAGGCTCTTTTTCTTTGTCTTTTTCTTTTTCTTTTCACCTTCTATAGATACATAAAATTGACATAGGGTTGTGAAATTTATTTATTCGATATTTCATCTTAACATAATTAAAATATTTAATTATGTCCTATAGTCCAAATTCAACTATTAATTAAATAATTCTCTTGATTATTTAATCAATTCATACATTTTATTCCTCCTGGCTGTTGATGTTTGTTTTAACACTTTCTCAACACAAGTAATGTGTAGGTACATCACCTCTCTTGAAAAGCAATCTCCAACAATGAGTTGCTGAAAATTACCCCAAGGTCTCTCGGGTGTCAGGTCATGACATGCGTGGAATTCCTCATTTGGTATTTGATGTGATCTTCTCGGTAATCATAGGGAAAACTTACGAAAGTTAGGCTAGAAGAAAGTTGGGTCTTAGGATGGAGTTCTTAACATGGGAAGTTAGCGTGCAATTTTCTATAGGTTAGAACAAAAATCTTAAACTCCTATCTTAACTTGAGATTTGTCTTTACTATGTGAAATGAACCTTAGCATAGGTTGTTTGTTAAAAGAAAAGAAAAAGGGGGCCAAGGTTCAAAAAGAAAAACATATGGCCAAGGTTCAATTTCATTGTGTGGCCATGACTCACTTTACACTAGGGTTTCACCTACCCCCAAATATTTTACAATTTAAAATTATTTTTTGTCATTTATCCTATTTTGTCCTTGTGGCAGCACTATAGCTCTTTTTCCCATTAGTAGATTGTTATTTTTCTCTTCTAGTTGTAGCTACTTAGTGAGGAATTAATCATCTATAATACGCATCCTAGCTTCCTTTTGTAGTGTGGAATACTCCATGAATTTTTCAACCAAGGGATGAAGCTTATCCCACTCCAAGATGTTGGATTGGAGCACCTAAAAATTCAGCTTCTTGGATCGGTGGGTGAGCGTTTCCCAATATCCATTGCACTTGCCTGCATTTTGCAACACTTGTTTTGATTGTGTGAAGGCACGAGTAGCAAAGCTCATGAAATATGTTGTAAGCTCACCCTTGGTTCCCCTCTTCCATCTTCCTATGGAAATGAGGCCTCACCTTCTCAGTGTCCATCTTAGTAGTAGGCATATCATAATCTATCATTAGCTTTAAGTACTCTTCACATGCCCCCCTGATTTCTTTACCCATTCGATATCTTGCCCCACTTCATGGAGCACCCATTCCAATATCTCCTTCTTGTGCTCAAGGCCCAATTTCCAAATTTCCACAAGCCAAAGATCATTTTCAACCATCACGAGCTCCTTTTTTACTGTCTTCTCAGGAAACTTGAGGATTGCCTCAACCTTAGGATGTGTGACCTTATATACTTCTGGAAAGTCAAGGTAGGTTTTTGTTACATCCTTGAGGTACTTGTGCACATCCAAAAATTTATTTTTTGTCCTGAAAGCATGTCCAATGCCCATATTACCATTCTGAAGGACTTGTTGGAGCCATTCCTCTATGGCCTTGGTCCATTTTTTCCTTTTCTCCACCTTATTAATATGCTCTACCGATAGTAGAAATGGAGTTGACAATGTGGTGGGGAGCTCATTAGTTGAAGACCACTATTGGATGTATGCTATAAAATCTACCACCTATGCCTTCAACTCATCTTTGGTGGTCTTGTCCTTGTTCATTTGGTGCACGATGGTGGCAACGGATCCCTAGAGGTGATCGATCTTTTTCTCCCTTGTCGTTGTCCCAATATCAATGGTAAAGATATTATAATTGATCCCTTCCTCACACACTACCGGGGTGGAAATTTGTATGGTCCTTGAACCTAAGACATCCATGGTCAGTTGGGATATGACCTTTGGCTTCTTCTTCTTCTTGGTACTAATCTGTGCTCGAGCCAGGATGGCCTCCAATCTTGCCTTAGGATCCATTGGAGCTGGTTTTTTCTTGTCTAGCTATTTCCTAGGCCACTCGAGCATCTAAGTTTCTCCCTTAGGTGATTCATGGCCACCTTTCCCTTCATTGGCTTGTTGCATTTGTGATGTTTTATTGCCTGAGGTTTCTTGTTCTAGCTTCTCCCCTTCCTCATTTGAATCATGTATAACCATCGTTGCTTTCCTCAAGGATCCAACAGTCATATGCTTCATGGGACTAACTTCCTCCTCAAAATTTTCTTCTTCTTCCTCATGTCCATGATCTTCATGATGTTCCAACTCTTGATATTTTCCTACTTCCGCCTCTCCTTCAGGCTTACCTCCTTCTTTCTCCTCCTCCTTTTCATCATGAAGAGACATCTCCTCATCGGTTTTGGGGCTTTGATCATGCTCCCTTGTTGGAGACCTAGTGTCATCCATCTTTGCATCTATACCCTTCTCTTTAATGATAGAATATTTTTCAACCTCTTTCTCTTCAATTTCCTTGAGCTGTTGAGCCATCTCTTCCTAAAGATTGAGACCAAAGGTCTCTACAATAATCTTTGCAATGGAATCCTCATCATCTTCCTCGCAGGATTCATAGATGACCTCATCAATTACTGGACGATCACTTAAGGGATGCTCATGATAGTCATATGCCCCCTCCTCCGACTTCTTGGTTGCTTCCCTCTATTGTCTCTCCAAATCCTTGGAAATTTGCATGGTAGCCTCCATCGAGGGTGGCTTAGTAGGAGGAGGAGGAACCAGGAGAATAGTTATAGCTTGGGCAATGGAAGCCTACACCGCGGGGTTTGTGGACATTCCAGAGAGCTCCAATGGTATATTTTGCATGTATTTGGTAAAGGACTCTAGAAGGGTGAGAGTAGGCATTGTGGTTGTTGTGGTGGGAGTTGTAAGAGAGAATGATGGAGACATGGATGATGAGGAAAGCAAGGAGATAGTGGCCAAAGTGGAGTCCACAGTTATAACTTGTGATATAGGAGAGAAAGAGGCAAGGTGGATGGCAATATCCACCACGGGTGGAGAGGTGGAAATTGTTGCTTGTGCAATAAGTGGGCTAGTAATAATAGAAGTCATGGTTGGGGTGGTGGATTTAATTGGCAGATACTTTGGTTTCTCTTCTCCCTCATGGAGATGGTCTTCTTGTATAGTAGGCATTCCCACGAAACCACCTAACTTGGGTTGATCTTTAGCTATCTCCTTTCTTTTCTTTGATCTTGTGATGGGGGGAGATGTTGAGGTTTCTCCCATTGGGGTGTCATCAACAGTGGTACTGTTGGTTTCACCCTTGTGCAGATGCTCGGGCTCTACAAATGTAAGTTCTATACCCTGTCACTTCAATTGTGCAACTTTCCCATCAATCCATTGCTTGATCCTTGCCTCAATAGGCTTGGTGATAATATCAAGGTCATTGACCTCTTCCTCGTTCCAATCTATCATTGGTAAAGGAAAATTGGAAATGGCATTATACCTTGGGTCTATCACTATGATTTCTTCTTCCATTACTTACTTGGGAACATGAAACAACTTAACCATTTTGATGAAGTAGGTCGTCATGTGAATATACTGCCACATACGCACCTCCCTGGCGTCCTTGTAGTTCACCTAGATGTCCTTGATATTGTGTAGATGGGCATACTCTACTCCCACCATCTTCCTTAGCTTTTCATACAGATCCATCCATGTCCGAGCAGTATAAAACTTTAGATTGTATTCATTGAGCTCCTTGTCTGAGTTTTCTACACATTAAGAAGTATGGAGCTCATACTAGACTTCCCCGAAGACAAGAGGATAGGGAACCCCTGCCTGATGCTTGTCTCTCAAAAGGGTGTGTGATCGTTGTAGTTTTTGGGATACCTCAAGCAATATTATCCAGTCATTTGGATACTAGGGCACCTTATATGGTTTGTCGAAGAATCGCTCGGCTCAGATGTAAGTGAATTTCAGAAACTATATAAATAGGAATCCGAACCGACAGATGAATGCACTGGAACTACATAAAATTATTCTTTTAGGATCACCTATAAGGAATCTGATAACATAGCCTATGAAGGCATCAATGACCCTACAATAATCCGTCTTGAAATTTATATATTGAAGCCGAGGGTACTTGTCATATACTTTCAGCTCTATTCGTAGATCTTGGTTTGGTGCTACAAATAGGCCTCTATACTGGGCACGGTCGATGAGCAGGTACACAAGATATGATGTCATATAAAATTTTGATGTCTTCTTTACTGACATAATTTGCTCATGCAAGCAGTTGTTGATCATTCCTTCCCAATAAAGGTATGTGTCCCCCCAGATTATTTTCTCAATGAAGTAAAACATCCATTCCTGAAAGAAAGAAAAGGTCGGAAGGCCCATGACCATGCTTAGAAGAGTTACCAGGTTGTGGTAATCCTCAAAGAATTCACTATGATATAATTCATGGGGAACCTTATTAGCACTACCCCTCTTGTCCTTTAGCCAATGTTGGTTAATCAAATTTTTCCACCTGAGGGGATCTTCATCCCACATCTGCTTTCCATATTCCATAGATGTTTGCTCCATTTTGGTGAAGGTAGGTATGTGGAAGGTATGTCCTATTGTTTTTGTAGATAATTCAACCAATATGTTTCCATCCCTATCCATGATGGTTCTAGTCTACTCCTGGTAGGCCTCTTTGTAGGCCATTACAAGTTCGGGAGCAATAAGGGCCGATGGGAATCTTGTGGCCTTTTCCAACCCACTTCCTTTGATTCTTTAGGCATTCTCCATTTTTGGATTGATCCTTAACCTTTGTTTAAACTCATCGATGTCTATATGCCCCAAATTGGTGTCTGAAATGTCTTTCCACTCAATGAGGACTTTGGAGTTAAGGGGCTTCCCCTAGAATTTTTACTTCATTTGATCCTTTTTTTCTTTTCCCCAAGGATCCTTCGCGACCTTTTTCCCTTTATCCTTCTTTGTAGCCACCACCGAGGATCCAGCAATTGGTTCCATATATCCTACAACCAAGGACGCAATAAATGATACAATCATAAGGTACAAGGAATTCTAGCCAACATCCTACAAAACAGTGTTAGATCAAACACTTCATGCATAAAGACCCCTTTAAAGATTACCTTTGCCTTTTGTTTGGGGAAATTAGATGATGTAGACCTCCTTGGGCTCATAACTGTTTCATTGTTTTTCGTTAAAATGACACTGGCAGGATAACATCCCACTCACGGAGTTTTGCATTGCAGGATTTGTAGGGTTGGAGGAGGGTGGGGCACACGGGTTGGAGGATGTGGAAAGACATGAAAGGTTAGTTGTTCAAAATGGAAAAAGGGGCATGGTGGCTCGCAAATGGAATCCCATAGGATCGGGCCCATAGACGGGCATGATAGTTAGCCCGTGCAGTCTTGCTTGACTTTTCTTTTAAGTTGGTGGTGAATGAAACATCGGGTTCCACAGCGTGGGGAGACAAGGGTCAAAGGTCATCAGGAACGACAAAGAAAGGATGGTGATCCATAGATGAAAGTTTGCAAGATCTCACTCGCAAAACCTGAGAATAAGTCATTTCACACAAGTTTATTTCTTGACAACATTTTCAGCAGTAGGGCTTGACAGTCAGAAGGACGGCACCAGATGGTCAATTGGAATAGAGAGGGGAAACAACCAAGAGTAGACAGAGGTCCACGTCGGTAGGCCTGAGAGAGGTGGAGAATGAATCTTTCACTGGGTGGATTTTGCAATTTTTGAGCAACGAAGGCAGGTGCGGGACCCGACCAATGGGATGGTGGGTTCAAAAGGTCGTGTGGAATGATGGTTCTGAAAGGGAAATAAGTAGGAAAACACCCACATATTCAGACCCGATGGGGCTGACAAATAGATGGTTTTTCGCTTAGGGTTTTTCTTTGTCAATCGTCTAAGCGAATCCTGATGATCGAAAGGGTGGGAGGAGATAGCCGTCTGAAATGACAGTCCCCAAAAAGTAAAATGCTCAGGGAGATCTATGTTGGTGGGTCTGTGAGGCTCAATTAATGGTTTGTTTAATACATGCATCCCAAAGACTTAGATGACCGAGAGGGTAGGGTGCTCCGCAAAGGTGGACTCGATGATTCTGTCGGCAGATTTCAAAACGGTTGCAATTTCATGAGAACCAGATGACCAAGAAAGGAACCGAGCTCAACAAGTGTTGAAGCCAAATGGTGGTGGAGCCACCAAGTTCTAAGAGGCATGAAATCACTACTCTCAAGGTTTTTAGTGTGTTTTAATTTATGGGTTTCACAGGGAGGATGGAACTTTACTTAGATTCGATGTTTTAATTGAAACAACACGCGATCATACAACCATTTTCAAGAAGGAAGGAAGGCACAGAGAATGGTGCACATACCCAATGAACCCATGAAGAGAACTGATGAATTCCACATGTAAGATGCACTAAGCAGTGAACGTGAGTTGTGGGAACGACGATGGTGATGGACGATGACTAGACTCCTCTCTGCAAACGAATTTCGATGAAAATGACAGGTCGAAGCTTGTATATATAGGGATTCTAAGCATTTAATGAGTGTAGTTAATACTTTAATAGTGGTCATTGAGTGGTTGAATGGTCATTTCCAAATGGTTTCAGGGTCAGCAGAGTCTAAGGGGCAGGTGGATGTTAAGCGATTGTCGTTCAGAATGGACGATGACGAAAAGGATCTGATAGAGGTGTGGGTCCCACAGGGTGGGAGGATGCTAGACATCTACCATCCAGAATGACAAAGGCATAGGGGAATTCTGCATGCAGCAACCCACAAGGCAGACCCACACCATCCCAAGGATGTTAGTGTAAACTTTAGGACTTATAAAATTTGGGGAAGGGGGAAAATGTGATTGACTTGAGGTGATTCTTCAAGAGCTCCTCAATCACTTAGAATTCAAAATAGGGGCATGCAAGATGAGACGAAGCAAAAAGTGACCCTACATAGGTGAGGAAGGGAGGTCCCCCATGTCGAACAAGGTGTGTGTGCTATAGGCACAACAAATGGTGACTTTTATGGGGAACACTTGTAGCGTTCCAATGATAAACATTCATTCGAGACCCAAAATCTTTGGTTTTGTAGACCAGAGGCCAGTTTCCAATGGCGAACTAAGAGATAGGTTGAGGATGGGATCCTAGGTTGAATCACATTATAGAGTACTCATGGAAGTGTGTGCATGGTGATTTCATTTACTTTCCTTAGAGGTTGTGGAGGAGACCACTGATTGGGTTAGGGAAAGTTACATAAATTGTCCAACTCAAAAAGTAACTTGGACATTGCTCTGCTGCCAGCCAAGCATCTATATCCTCCTTCAAGTTGATACTATGACCACTACAAATATAGATCTACTGCCAACCAAGCATCCATAGTCCTAGTAGAGATATTTGTACACCCATACAGTTGCATAATCTTGACATTTATTTTCTTTTTCTTCTGATGTTTCTTGTACAATTCTTTCTTTTGTTTGAGCTCAACTATGTAAGCATTGAAGCTCACTATAGGTTTGGAAATCACTGTGGTCACTAGAGTAGAATTAATATTTTTTACTTGTCTAGCCCTACTAGTAATCACCACACAACTCTTCAGAAAAATTAAAAGTGTGCTTTGTGTGTGATCCATGATTAATGCAAAATATTCAAACAAGGATGCAATCCTAGGTTAGTCCAAAGTTCACGGGAGGAAAACGGCTCCCAAAGGCATTCAAAAATTGATAGTCATGAATGAAGGATTTTCAAGAGAACAATCAAGGGTGGGCAGCAAAATGAACCGTTAGTTGAACCAATCACAACCACCACAAATAGAACAAAGAGACACCCTCATCAAAGGAAAAACAACTGGGAAACAAAAAAAACAAAACAGCAGAAG
This sequence comes from Sequoiadendron giganteum, assembly GCA_007115665.2. Taxonomy (NCBI): domain Eukaryota; kingdom Viridiplantae; phylum Streptophyta; class Pinopsida; order Cupressales; family Cupressaceae; genus Sequoiadendron; species Sequoiadendron giganteum. The sequence continues at coordinate 569,312,253 of CM021101.1, forward strand.
AGAAACAAGGCAAGGAAACCTATCCTATCCTATGTACAAATATTTACAAGAATAGCTCTGAAAGAGCCTAGTCTTGGAAATAATTCTTTAGGTGCTACCCATTGGCAGGCAATGAGACATCTTTACTAGTTAAAGTATTTAGATGAAAAGCATTGTCTCCAAGAGTTTCAGAAACTTGAAAGGGGCCAAGCCAAAGCTTGTCGAATTTTTGATGTCCCCCTTTCTTTTTGTAAGTGGTGAATTACGTGCAAAGCACAAAACACTTCTTAATACGACATTATGTCAAAGACAAAGCCAAATGAATCAATTCAAAGCAATAATCTATTGAAAGTGTCATATTGTTCTCTATCTCCAAAGATTTATTAAATCAAAATGGCTCTCAGATCATGAGTGCACTATCATTGTTAAAATGACAATTCAAAGAACGGGATGAATGCTAAAGCAATGATATGGATCTTAATATGATAATACTAGATGATAAAGAAACTAAAATAGCATGAATTAACATGGAAACATATAATCAAAGCTATAGGAGGCAGCCATGGTATGAAACTTGATTTCTTGATGCTTGGATGCTTGATGCTTTGAATGCTTGATACTTGAATTCCTGCAGAGTAAGAATGCATAAGTTAGATTATCTGGATCCTTTTCTTGTTTCAATGAGGCTTTATTTATAGAATTTCCTAGCTGTAGAAATGCACAGGGATGGAATTGAAAGGATTGGATTCAATATAGAGGACTGAATGGTGAAAGATGGAGGATATTGAGAGAAATTTGGTGATTGTCTCTACCCATGAAAACACCGGGCAAGATAAGAGGAAGGATTGATGGAGGAGGATTGAGAGAAGGTTTTGGAATTTGTCTCCAATTTGTCTCCAAAACTTTCCATGAAGTTTCATAGCATTAATTGTGACATATTTTAGACATAAATTAGACATAGGATATCTAATTCATTTTTGAGGAAATATAGATGGAATATTCCTTATGCCTTAATTCAAATATTTTGATTTATTTAAATTAGCAAAAGAGGGATAAATAATTTAATAAAATGAACTATAGAAGTTGTTTATTAAATTAAACAGAAAAAAATGTAAATTAATCAATAAAGCATTTGATCTCTATTTAATTAATGTAAGATTGATGTGATAGAATAAAATAGGGATTTGATAATTAAATAAAACAAAGTATTTAATTTTGTTTATTTAATTAAGATGAGATATTAGAAGAATTTAAATGTGAATGTGAATGTGAACTATATAAATAAATATATCTATTTATTCAATAGTAGAAGAAATTAGAATAATTAATCAAATAATTCGTATTTAATTAATCGGATGCTCCAGACCAATTTTAGGTGTATACATTTTTCCCCTCTTCGAAGTCATGTATTTACACATTGCTTCAAAGAAAATTTTACTGCTATTGCCAGGATCAATGATAAAAAATAATTCAGTATGCCCCAGCCATGCCCCTGACATTGAATTTTAGATGATTGATAATATGCCCCCTCGGGAGATAAATTGATGATTTGATGATTTTTTTGAAAATTTTGAAATTTTTATGATTTTCTAATGATTTGATGATTAAATAATTTATCTCTTGACAAATGATGAAGAAATATAGCCCACAGATGAATTTCAATTAAAATCATGGATAAAATTAATCAAAATATAATAAAACCCCTTAAAAATCCTTTTTCAAAAGTTATATATAGTCCAAAAGGTCATTTTCAAAGTCATTTGTACTTTTGAGTTTGAAAAATCCTTGTGATAGAGACATTTCAGCCAGCTGGAGCAGGATGTCAATCCCTTACCACACTCACCATTTCGAGCGCGTTCGATGTCACCAACGACCGACCATGTATGGACCTCTGGTATGTACCCCTTATCCTCCTCGTTTTTCATGAAATTTTGTTTTTATGCATTTTATTGATTTAGGCGTATTTAGGTAGTTTTAGTGCTTTCAAGCCACGTTGTAGTGCTTTCACTCCGGTGTAGCGCTTTTAGTAGGTAGATTAGCACTTTGAAATTTAGCGCCTGCATTAAATTCTCTAGTGCTTTCGTAGGATAATGTAGCACTTTCGATGATATAGCGCTTAGGTAGTGAATTTTAACGCTTTGATGCCAGATTTTAGCGCTTAGAGAGTTCTAGCACTTTGATTTGGTAGTTTAGTGCTTTCATGGTCTATTCTAGCACTTCTGATAAAGCGGTGCTTTGATCGACTATTTTAGCACTTCGATGCAGTAAAACAATGCTTAGAGTAGAAATAGCGCTTTCGAGTTTGAGCGCTTTGGGTGCCTGATTTAGCGCTTTTGACTGATAAAGTAGCACTTTTGGGATTTAGCGCTTTGGATGCCTGTTGTAGTGCATCCATGTCAGAATTGCACATTTTGACTTAGTAAACATTGATTTTGTCGATTCTGATCATGTCCATTCTTCGGATTGGTATGATTGATAATCCAAATTCTTAATGTTGGAGTTTGATGATTTAAATAAGACTTACTCTCATGATAGGCAAGAAGAAATCGTATTTTTGATGATCCTCATGATAGGTGAGGAAATGATTCAATATCTGATAAATCTCACGATAGGCGAGATTAGATAATGTTTGATGAACCTCATGATAGGTGAGGTTTGTTGATGTTCGCCCATGAATTTGATCAAAAATTCATACCAAATTTGGAATGGACTTGATTGTAGAATGACTTTTGATTTCTAGACATAGTGCACTGATTGTAGATTTTTCATTGTGATGATAGGAGGAGTTGGGTACCCTCCAGATGCGAGAGAGGTTTCCTTGGATGATAGACTTGATACCTCATCTGACACCAGATGAGATTCAGGTTATAGGCCGATGCGGCTTGACTAGTTTGCTTGATATGCCCCAGATTAGGATTAATTAGGGTATGTTGACTACTTTGGCTGAGAGGTGACACAGTGACCACAACACCTTTCATTTACCCACTGGCGAGATGATGGTCACACCTGAGGATGTGTAGCAGATTTTGCACATTTCATTCATGGGGGAGATTGTAGTGTATGATTCTCATGGGGTTGGTGGTAGAGATGCTCTTCGCAGAGTATTCCAAGATCAGGATATTGAGGGTCCGAGCGTCTGATGGAGGAGGATTGCTAACTCATACCCGACACTACCAGCAGTGCTTGCTGGATTTATTGGAGGTTTCCTTTGCCCTGATCATAGGTCAAAGGGATTCCTCATGGGTTGGGGCAGGACCTTAGAGAGCATGATGGTACATGGTACTAGATATGCATGGGGGATGTGCATGCTGGCACATCTTTATCATGATCTTCACTCAGTGGTGTACCTAGGGGCATGCACCTTATCAGTAGGGATGACCCTATTACAAGTGTGGGCATGGGAGTATTTTTCTATTGCTTAGCCATTTCCAGTGGCAGATAGACTAGCAGGTAGACCATATGCATTCAGATATAGAGGTCGGCTTACCTAGGCCCAGATGGGTAAGTTGGAGTATTGGAGGCGGCTTTTTGATGATATAGAGACTATTACCTAGCAGCCATGCTTAGACTGTGAGTAGTGGGATGAGGATGATGTTGTGTTGGGGTATCTCTACGATTCCATGTATCTGATTGGTCGAATGCGTTTTGTATTAGAGATATTTTTTCTTTGCCAAATGTATAAACAATATGGCATCGTTCAGTGTATGCCACAGGGGGTAGCCCACTATGCTAGGCGATAGATTGATATTCCTAATTGGAGGCCTTGTTCATTGTATGATTTTCTAGTAGAGGGATACAGGGCACTGCAGCCATCACCCTAGGACATGCACAAAGACATAGCTGAGGCACCTATTACAGAGGAGTACGCTGCATTTTTTGCTTTGGTTCCACATCCACGTATCACTATTCTAGATGAGCCAACACTGTTAACTATAGAGGAGGATGTGGCAGACGGTTCTGAAGAGAGTGAGGGTGGTACTCTGTCAGACAGTAGCACGGAGAGGGGTGGTGATGACAATAGAAGCGATGACAATGATGGTGGCAGTGGAGGTGATAGAGGGGTAGGGCCAGTTAGCAATGGTCCATCATCTAGTAGGTCTCGCAAGAGGCGAGCAGTGACCATACCATCCGTGGACCATTACAGATATATAGTAGGTCTCCAAAAATAGGTTCAAACATTGCAAGGATAGTTGGTATAGGCCTGGGGTTTTCTTGTTTAGACCTAGACTTAGATGTAGGCTCAGGCTCAGGCCCATGCTCAGGCTTTAGCGGAGGTTCAGGGACAGTTGGCCACTATACAGACACAGGTTGCCACATTGATAGCCGAGCAAGATAGTGCTCGTCAAATTGCTGAGAGGGCACAGGAGATAATTAAGACCATATAGAAAGTGGCCGATGGTACCTCAATGGGGGATTATATGAGAGAGGTTTTGCAGGCTAGCCAAGAGGTTGAGTTTTATAGGGGCAAATATCATGATGCAGTGCCTACTGATCATAGAGTTAGTTATGCTCCTTCGAGATCTAGTTAGACTCGCACTTGGACAGTCAGTGAGGGTGTGACACAACCTCCTCAAGGAGATCCTAGAGATCCTGGTCCTTTCGAGATTGGTGGTGGTACAGGTCTTATTGGGCCTGCACATTCTGGCAGTAGCAGATCGTAGATGCTATTGTGATTCTCCTTTTTGAGACATGATGTATAGTATGATGTACCTCATTTTTAATGATGTATCTATATTTTAAACTTCATTTTATACTTAACATTGATGATATATATATGAGATGCATTTGATGTGATTTTATGATGATTTATGATATCTATGTGATGGATGCATTTATTATGTGATGTTCTATATGAATGAGTTTATTTCAATGTGATGATGCTATGATAAATATATTTATTTTCACGTAATAATTCTATGATAAATGCATGTGTAGAATACATGATATATGGATGTATGATGTGATGTATGAATTTCTAAATGTTGATCTATATGAATGCTTAAATGTGATAAAAAATGTATGGATGGATGGATAAATGCTTTTTATTTTAAATGTGATAATGATAAAAATGATGATCCTATGATGAAATAATAATCAATGGATGATGTAACAATAATAATCACATGACTTGCAGTTATTTTAAATGTGATAAAATGTATGGATGACAAATGATGTATGGGTTTGATAAGTGATTAAATGCATATGTTGTTGATGGATGATAATGCAATGAATGTTTTTATGAACATGATGTGTGTACGATATAATTTAATGTATAAGTTATTTGATGTTAAATGTATGAATGATGAAATGACGAAACTTAATGATGAGATGATGACATTTTTGATGATTTTAATCTATGTCAAGTATACTTTGTCCTATTTGTAGATAAGATAATCATTGATTGGAACCCTTTATGCAACAAATAATCTATAGATAATGAATATCATGAATGCAATCTAGTTTTAACATGTAACTATATGCAAAACGATTGTCATTTTAACAGTACTTTTGTGCTTTGTGTCATCATTGAGATTTTATTGGATGTTAAAAGTGAGTACAAGCATTAATGGTATGTGTTAGACTCATAACGACCTGAGTACTTCTTTCATGATTTTTGATATTGCAAGTGAACACAAGCATCTAGATATAATTGAACCGAGATGACCTGAGCATTCATTGCATAAATAGGCAATGATTAATCATTTCAATGTGTGAATTCTGAATGTCATCAGTGATACATTTGCATAACACATCCCATGACAATTCATACATTTAAATGATTAACATACAGACAACAGATAATAAAAACATTATTCTTTTTCCTTGATTCTCTAGTTCAATACATCATTGAGTTACTCCAAAGAAATGATAATCAAAAATATAATTTATCCATTTGTTACTTAGAGTGTTTCAATCATTATTTAGATTTTTAGATCAGCCATCTTGATTTTGTGATGTTTTTGGATTTTTGAGATTTTGACCAAAGACCTAACCTACTAACATATCCTAGGGGTTTCGGAGGCTAATCAAAGATTAGTCTTGCCTACGTTACAAACGCAGATACCACGTAGTTCGACTGACACAAACTCATGAATTTGGTTTTGCTTTTTCTAGACTGACTTTTTGAAATGTTTTTGGATTTTTCGATATGATACGGATGTTTGATGACCTCCTGACGATGATTGATGTTTCACTTTGATCTTTGTTTTTATTTTCTGCCATACTACTATAGTTCACCCTTTGGTGAAATTGATGTTCTTGTTGCCCCTAGTGATATCCAGATGTTGCCCCCAAGCTTTGGAGTGAGACTTGACTATGTGACATGATTTTGATATGGATGCAATGGTGGCAATACTAATGACATGATATGAAATGATATTGACTACTGGATTAAATGATCCTGATATGTATCAAAATAGATGGGAAAGCTGATCTTCAGAATTACATACAATGCCTATTTCCAGGTTTTCACCATATGCTTTGATTACACTCTTTGTTTTCTGTATTTTTCTCATTTTTCTCTTTTTCCTTCTTTTTGTATTTTGTATTTTTATTTTATTTTTTTCGTGTTGCCAAGATGCCTGTTTGCCAGGTTTTCATCAAGGAAACCATTTTCAGAAGTTTGACCCATGCACTAGGAGATTCAAACATAGAAATTTATGAGATGGATATTGTTGATAGGTTCATCAAACAAATCCCCTTTTGATGTTGATGGTTGATATGCCCCTGATCCATACATTGATATGACGACAAACAGACCAAGCCAATTAGGTTCAAATTTCCCTTTCTTCTCCATGTCCTACTAATTCTTAGGGTTTTCCTTTAATACCAAAGCACCAACCTGAAAGACCCTCGGTTTTACCCTATGGTTGTAGCTTCTTGAAATCCTTTGTTGATAAGCCATTAGATGATTAACAACTTGTTGACGATGCTCATCCAACAATTCCAGTTCCTGCAGTCTAGATACCCTATAGTATTCATCTGAAATGATCCCTCTGAGTGATACACGAAGGGATGGAATCTCAACTTCAATGGGAAATATGGCTTCTGATCCATATACCAAAGGCATATGGTGTAGCTCTTGTTGGAGTTTTGATACTTGTTCTATAGGCCCATAGTGCAGGATTGAGTTGAGCATGCCAATCATGTCCAACATTGTTAACCATCTTTTTGAGAATTTTTAGAATTGTTTTGTTTGAGGCCTCTTCTTGGCCATTCCCTTGAGAATAGTACAGTGTTGAAAAATGATGTTGGATATGAAACTTCTCACATAGTTCTTGGACATCTTGATTTTTGAAAGGTTGTCCATTATCAATGATAATGGATTGAGGGATTCCATACCGACAGATTATGTAATTCAAGATGAAAGAGGAGATCTGCTTCCCAATGATGGTTGTAAGAGGCACTACTTCTATCCATGTTGTGAAATATTCTGTAGCTGTGATAATGAACTTGTGCCCATTTGTTGAAGATGGATTTATTTTTCCTACTAGATCTAGGCCTCGTTGAAAAAAGGCCATGTTGATGTGAAGGGATGCAGTTCTTGTGCTGGTGCATGAATCAGATTGCTATGAATTTGACACTTTTGACATTTCTTGACAAACTGATAGGATTCTTTCTCCATGCATGGCCAATAATATACCAAACGGAGGAGTTTCTTGGCTAGAGTTATCCCACTCGAATGAGTGCCACAAATACCCTTGTGAACCTCTCGTAGGGCCGTTTCAGATTCGTTGTGTTCTAGACATCGGAGTAAGGTACCATCAAGACCTCGATGATAAAGTATGTCATGCAGATTGGTTGATGAAGTTTCATTTTTGGTTCTTGGAAAGGTCAGGAGGAAGGATATAGTCTTTTAGGTAAGCATAGCTCTTTTCATAGATGGAGGTTTCAATAGTTTCCAAATGGAAGATTGTAGCGGATTCTGAATTATTATGGGAAGGATATGATACTTGTTCCACCATAAACTCATAAGAAACATGTTTCTTAGGCAATTGTAATAGTGAAGCAATTGTAGCCATAGCATCCACAGCTTTGTTCTCTGCCCTTGGAATTTGATCAAACTTGATACTGACAAAGAACTGTTTCAGAGCATCTATGTGTTGCTTGTAGGGCATCAAATTTTCATATTTTGTTTGATACTCGTCATTCACTTGATAAATGACTAGTTGAGAGTCCCCATATACCTGTAAATCCATGATCGTCCATTGAAGTTCTATTTTGACCCCAATTATCAATGCTTCATACTCTGCCACATTATTTGTACACTGAAACATTAGTCTATATGATTTTGGAGTGGTGTGTCCTTCTGGAGAGATGAACAAAATGCCTACTCCTGATCTGTGCTGTGTGTATGATCCATCAAAATATAATACCCATTGTTAAGGCATCACTGTCAGAATGTCTTCATCTGGAAACTCCATTGTCATTGGTCGATCATCTGCTAGAGGAGCTTCAACTAATTGTTCAATGATTGCTTGACCCTTGATGGCTTTTCTCTCCACATATTGAATGTCAAACTCAATAGCATGACCCACTTTTCCACTCTACATATTAAATTTTAAGGGGTCAATCTTTGCTATTAACTTGATTGTATGAGTCAGCATGTAGTGTCTTAGCTATTGAGTAGAAAACACCACTACCATGCAAGACTTCTCTATGAAAGTGTATTTTATTTCATACCCATTTAATGTTATGTTGATATAGTAGATGGAATGTTCTTTTCCTTCATAATCCTCTTGCGCTAATAGTGCCCCCACAGAGATATATGTTGTGGAAATGTACAATATCAAAGGTCTTCCTTCAGTTGGTGGCATGAGAATCGGTGGTGACATTAGATAATGTTTTATTTGATTGAACATTATTTCACACCCCTCGTCCCACTTGAAAACTATATTTTTATGGGAAAGGTGATTAAATGGATGACTTTTGTCTGCCAACTGGGAGATGAATCTTCTGATCGATTGGTGCCTTCCCTAGAGTGATCTGAGTTGACTAATATTCTTAGGAGGTGGAATCTCCATAATTGCCTTGAATTTCACTGGATCTACTTCAATGCCTTTGTCTGAGACAATGTATCCCAATAGTTTTTTTGATGTGACCCCAAAGACACACTTCTTGGGGTTTAACCTAACATTGAATTTTTCTAGCCATGTGAAGATTTTGTCTATGATATGCATATGTTTGTTCCTTATACAAGATTTTTCTAGAATATCATCCACATAATCCTCCATGAAGGTGTGCATCATATCATGGAAGATTGTCATCATTGCTCTTTGGTAGGTGGCTCCTACATTTTTCAGACCAAATGGCATGATGTTCCAGTAGAAAGTTCCCCATGGACATGTAAAAGCCATCTTTTCCTGATCTTTTGGAGCTATTTTTATTTGATTCTACCCAGAGAAACCATCCATGATTGACAACATGGCATGCCCTGCCATCAAGTCCACAATGATGTCAACATTTGGTAGTAGAAAATCATCCTTTGGGCATGCTTTATTTAGGTCCCTGAAATCTGTACATATCCTAATGCTATTGCTGGCTTTGAAATAGGTACAAGGTTTGATATCCATTTGGCATAGTCTATAGACCATATGAATCCAGCATCCAACAATTTCTTTAGCTCTGTCTTTACCATCAATGTGATATGGGGATGCATTTTTCTCAATTTTTGCTTGACAAGCTCGATTCTTGCGGGAAAAGACAAATGATGCATGAGCAGATTTGGATCTAAGCCTAGCATATCAACGAAGTTGATGCTTTTTTCTTTAAAGAATTTGATGAAATCTGGTCATTCTTAATCTGTCATGGATTCTGCCAGTTGTAGGATTTTGCCTTTTCCTCAGTGCTGATGTTCACAGACTGTGTTGGTTCTACCAAAACTGATGATCACTCATGATAATGTTCCAGAAGAGTGTCAAATCTTCCATCTTTCATTGCCTCAGAAAGGTTTTCACCGTTAGATGCGTTCTTTATTTTTTCTTTTTCCAGATCTAATGTTGCCATAGAATGGTTTTCACCATTAGATCTATTTTCCCTATTTTCAATTTTGCAACTGGAAGATTTGACACCCTCCTGCTGAGTCGTGTTGTTATGAGTATTATAGACAGAACTTGTACCAGGTTCAGTATGATGTAGGAAATTTATGATGGCATCATCATCTATAAATCTTGGCACAGTTAGGGGTTTGATAGGTTCCTAGTCAATTAGTTCAGGATGGATTAATGGCATGAGATTATCAGATTTATTTAGGGTGACGGATGTAAGGGTTTGGACAACCATTTCATCATAGTCATTTATTGGGATATCCAAGTCGATGATGGTACCTTCTTCAAGATCGTCTAGCTCACTCGAGGTTTGTTCATCCCCACTTGAATCATTGATATGTAGTGACCCTGCCATGAATGGTCTAGACCCAAAGACTTGGCCCTCCTCATGCATAGGTGTATATTGTTGGATGACATCATTGCGAATATCAGTGAAAGATACATCAGAACAGGTATCCCATTCATATTCATTTGAATCTGTCTCAGAGCTATTTCTAAGTTGAAGAATTCTTTCTACAACCTTCTTTTCCATTTCCTATTTTTCTTCATTAGAGTATCCTAGTCCCGACTTCTCTTTTGAGTGGAGAGTGAGGGGCTGAATAGGCTCTATGATTCCCTCCTTTCTTAATCCAACAGGTCCTTGTCCTTCATACCCCATCTTTTCTAAAATAGCTTTTCCTTTTCCATATTTGTCGGTGTTGATGTTGACATTTTTGATACTGGTATTTGATGTAGAGGGTTCCTCATCTTTGTAGAGCCAATTTAGGATCGATTTGTTGTTTGTTTCATCATCTATGGTACCTTTTTTGACAAATATTTCTTGAAGAACTGTGATTGGTAATGATGTTTGAGGTTTTATCATAGATGGTTGACCATATGTCTTAGGATATGGCATTAACTATGATAGGTTAAGTGATTTCTCTATAGAATATTTTCCCATTCCTTTGTCATTCAGTTGTACTTTCTCTTGAAATTTTTGTGATAAAGAAGTTTTCTGATCCGGATTATTTGTTGATTGAGTTTCAACAGGACTTGTTTCTTTTTCCTTACCATTTTTCTCTACCCACCTAGTGGTGATACTTGGACGTTGTTCTTCGTTGTATGATCTTGAACTAGATGCTTCCCTATTGTGAGGCACCAAGGTATCTTGGGAGATTCTAATTGTGTCACAATGTTGAGGATGATTGTAATCAACAAATATAGTCACCTCCTATCCATTTATTGGGAACTTCAAACATTGATGATATGTTGAAGGTACAGCCTACACTTCATGGATCCATGGTCTTCCTAAGAGAATGTTGTATGTTAACTCTCTTTCCAACAATTGACGTGCTATATGTTTCATCATTGGCCCCACTTGAATGGGTAAAATAATTAATCCTTTAGATGATCTCTCCTCCTCATTATATGCTTTGGTAGTCATTTATCTCCCATCATCAATAGCATCATCTAAATACCCTAGTGCATGGATTAACTTGAGAGTGCAAATGTTCAGACCAACTCCCCCATCTATTAAGACCCTCTTGATGCGATGATTATGGATTAAGACTTCGATGTGGAGTGCAGTATTATGGGGATGGTTTAGTGAGACATCATCCTATTCAGAGAATGATAGACAATGCGGGGTAGTTAAATGCCCCACCATAGCTTGGAACTGGCAAACATTTAGATTCGTTTGTACTGTAGTGGCTACTAATGCTTGTTCTAGAACCTCCTTATGTCATGGTGATAATTTAAGGAGTTCTAGTATCGATATTTGTGATTTTTTTGTAGTTGATCGATAATGTTATAATGAGATGGAGGTGGAACTACATGTGTGGAGCCAACTCCTTTTAACATTACCTTGGATTGCCCCCTAGTCATCACATTTACTGGTTGATGTTCTTGACGGTCTCTTATTTTTAAGACATTGATTTGATTTTCAGAGTTTTATATGCTTGGGAGAAAATCCAAAGGGGTAGTATTGTTGATGTTGGGTTCATTAATGCCATGATCAACTGTATGATTACTCTTTACTTCATATAAACAAAGGATTATTTTTTCATAGACATGATTGATGTTCTTACCTTGGTTGTTTGAGGATGGTGATGCTCCTTTGCCATAGTTTGGCAAAGGGTCCTTGAAAGCCGAATGATCGTTATTGTTTGAGGTTTTTCCACATATACTTTATTGTTGTCGATCAAGTCTTGTATTGCATGCTTCAACTCCATACAATCATTGGTTTTGTGACCTTTGTTATTATGGAAGTTGCAGTAATCTGCGTCATTCCACCATCGTGGTTTGACCTTTGGATCCCAGAATCGGGCTTGTCATGCAGTGATAAGGCCACTAGTGACTAATTCTTTCATTGCTAATTCTATCATTTGGCCTAAAGGTGTGAACCTATGCCAATTGGATGGTTTCTGATATGACTGCATTTTTATGATCTCGTTGCTTTGTATGACATTTGACTTGACAATTTGATCATTGCTTTGATTCTTTGATGTAGATGCTGTCAAGTTAAAAACCGGTTTGACATTTTGGGAATCATTTGTTGTTTCATTGGTAGTCGTACTTTGATTCTTTTGCCAAAATTTTTGGCTTGTCATTAATTGAGTATTGATTGGAAGAGCTACTTGTGTTATTCATTTTATCATTGAAATGCTTGATAACTCCTCTTTTGACTAATGCCTCCTCAATTCTAAGACCATTTTCAATTACTTTTTTGAATGTGAGAGGACATTGCAATTCTATCCTATAACTCATTTCCTCCATCAAGTTGTCAATGAAAAACTCCATCTTTTCTTCCTCAGGAATGGATCGAGGATATCTGGCGAACAGTCATCGCCATCTTTGAAGAAAAGATAAGAACGTTTCCCCTTTGTTTTGTTTTAGGTTGTAAAGATCCTTTATTGTAACATCATGTTGGATGTTGAATGAGTACTAGGAGATGAACTTGTTGGAAAGTTCCTCAAAAGTCCTGATACCTGGTTGTAGCCTTGAGAACCATTCCATACATGCACCTCCCAAACTTCTTGGGAATAACCTCATTAAGTTTGTTTCCTCTTGGGAAAACTCAAGGCTCATTGTTTTGAACTCTCGGATATGATCTATTGGATCTGTTCTTCCATTGTACTTGTCATACTTTGGGAATTCATAGTGTCTTGGAAAAGGTATCAAGCTGACTATTGCATTGAAAGGATAAGGACAAATGTCCTATATCACATATCTTTTGGTACTCCCTTTCATCATATCCTGTATCTGTTGTTGTAATATTTGCATTTGAGATGTCAAACCAGGAACTGGATCTATTGTTTGTGTGGTTTGTAGTATTTCAGTCTCACTTGTTCCAGGTGCTTCCTTCAGATGATTCACATCGAAGTCTTTGGGAAGTTTGGCACCTGATTCAACCAACATAAAAAGATACTTCTCCATATCTTGTTCTAAAATATTTTCCATAAGTTTATGGAACTTCGGATCTTGTTGAGTTGTTTGAATATCCTCTGGAGTTATTTCATTCTTATTGTTGTGGTTCAGATTGTTCCAAGGATTTTCCTCTACAATTGTTTGAGATGTTTCAATTTATTGCTCTAAGAGTCTCTATTTTTGGGACCTAGTGAAGATTGGCATACAAACTTTCACCCTTTCTTCCGAAATGTTGATCTTCTATGCTGGAAAAATGTCAATTGAACTTTTAAGAAAAGTCTAAATAAGATGACTGGTCTTATTGATGAGACTATGTTAAAAATTTGATTACTATACTTGGTTTCGTGATAAAGGATGATAGTATCCCAATGATGAAACTTTTGTGTAGTAATCGATTGTGTATTTTGATTTGACACTTCTGATTTGCGAGATCTTGTTTTAGTTAATAAGATTGGAGATTTGTATAAACCTTTCTGATTTTGGTCTTTAGACAGTGATTCTGATAGAAAGAAACTTGTGTTTTAGTAAAAACTATAGATAAAAGATAGACAGACTGACTGGTAAGAATTTTGAACTCTTTGTTTTAAAAGCGCTAAAACAAAGTAGAGAGGCGCTATTTCATAGAAGTGCTAGAACAGAGTCCCCAAATGTTGAAACATGTGACACAAGTGCTATCTTGACAGAAGTGTTAAAAAAGTGCTCGAAAGTGTTGTAGAAAGTGATGGAAGTGCTATCTTGATAGAAGCGCTGGAAGAGTGCTCCAAAGCACTACAAAAAGTGATGGAAGCGCTATCTTGATAGAAGCGCTGAAACAGTGCCTGAAAGCACTAAAAAAGATGATGAAAGCGCTGAAACAATGCCCGAAAGTGCTAATTCACCGAAGCACTAAAACAGTTACCCAGAGTGCTGAAATAGGTTTTCCAGAGCGCTAAAAAATGGGACTTTTAAGACTCTATTATAAAATTTGATCTAACCTTGTGGCATAATGTATCAAAGGTTGCGGAAAATAAGAATGACGTATCCATTGACTATGGTTGTGATACTGTGTGAGAGCTCTTCTTTGGAAGAAGGCTCATGAATAGAGTGGTTCTATTGCGTAATCTAAAGTGTGACCCCTAGCAAAATCATGATATCTATGGATGAATGTTCTATGTTGTAAAAAGAGTTTTCGATTTTGATATAGAAAATGCCCTCTTTTTAATTTATTTCGATAACTGAGAGGTTCCTTGGGTTTTGTGATTTTTATTTTTCTCTTGAGAAATGTGGTGGACTTCCACTTTTGAAGCATGGATTTTTTCTGATCTAACTTGACTTTGTTGCTTTCAGGATGATCTTTAATCTGATTTTAATGATTTTTGTGAAAACACAACAAGCAAATGTGAATAATTTTTTTTTTAACTGAGTAGATCATGTATGTTCAAGAACCACGAATGGTTCTTATTGATTTTGACGGGTTGCTTTGAAAATTGTACACAAATCAAACAAACTCACACTTAAGGACAAATAGGTCATCATTATACTCATAGCCCACATCTTGAATTGTGTTGACACACACAACCGTGTCACCCCCTAGAGGGCGCCTGTGTTTTTATCATTTCCAAGTGCATACTCAGAGTTGGATTTCTCGTCCTCTAAGCAAATTGTCCTTGGAAATTATATGGTGAGTGTCTTGGGGGAAGATTCTTCCCTCCCCTTGCACTGTGAGTATTACAATGTGTGGATACTAACTCAGCGTGATACTACTCTATGGTTCGTAGATAGGGCTTTCATGCGGTGCGACAAATAGATAAACTCCCTCAGGAGACCTCCCAATCTTTAGAACAAAGATTTTGGGGATGGTTATCTTGCTCACTACCATCAAGTTGGCCTTTCATCAACAACTTGAATTTTTATTATAGTGGGTTGGAATCATTGGCTTTAGGCGTTCCCACTTAGGTCATTCCTGTGGGGTGAGTACTTTTTCCCACTATGACAGGCCTTCTAAAGGATTTAACAAAGCATAAATAGCATGAAGTAAAAAGTCAATCTGGCACTTTGATCACCTAGTTAAGGGGAGAGAATAAGCCTAATCACCACAAGCACAACATATAATTTTTTTCTAATCTATGTGAAGGTGTTGCTTCACAAAAATCATGTTGTTCTTTTTAACTTATACTGTAAAAATGTGATGACTATCCTAGGATTGATAATTTTTAGAAACCGAAAGTGACTATCCTAGGATTGATAAATTTTAGTCCAACTATGAAAAAACTAAAACTTGGTCGTGATCACGTTAGATCCAGACTGAATTAACATGGAAACAAATAATCAAAGCTACAGGGGGAAACCATGGTATGAAACTGGATTTCTTTGATGCTTGGATGCTTGAATGCTTGATGCTTTGAATTCTTGCATAGTAAGAGTGCATAAGTTAGATTATCTGGATCCTTTTCTTGGTTCAATGAGGCTTTATTTATAGAATTTACTGGCTTTAGAAATACACAGGGATGGCATTGAGAGGCTTGGATTCAATCTAGAGGATTGAATGGTGAAATATGGAGGAGATTGAGAGAAATTTGGTGATTGTCTCTACCCATGAAAACACCAAGCAAGAGAAGAGGAAGGATTGATGGAGGAGGATTGAGAGAAGATTTTGGAATTTGTCTCCAATTTGTCTCCAAAACTTCCCATGAAGTTTCAAAGCATTAATTGTCACATATTTTAGACATAAATTAGACATAGGATATTTAATTCATTTTTGAGGAAATATAGATGGAATATTCCTTATGCCTTAATTCAAATATTTTGATTTATTTAAATTAGCAAAAGAGGGATAAATAATTTAATAAAACGAACTATAGAAGTTGTTTATTAAATTAAATAGAAGAATATGGCAATTAATCAATAAAGTGTTTGATCTTTATTTAATTAATGTAAGATTGATGTGATAGAATAAAATAGGGATTTGATAATTAAATCAAACAAAGTATTTATTTTTGTTTATCTAATTAAGATGAGATATTAGAAGAATTTAAATGTGAATGTGAACGTGAACTATATAAATAAATATTTCTATTTATTCAATAGTAGAAGAAATTAGAATGATTAATCGAATAATTCGTATTTAATTAATCGGATGCTCCAGACCAATTTTAGGTGTATACACTTTTCATGGTCCCTGTGCTAGCATAGGACCAGATCAACAATTCTTAAGGCTTTTATTTTTTCTTGGTGATCGAACCATCATTTGACAATGCTTTGATGTTTGGAAAAAATTTCTATTGCACAATCACACACTTCTTCTAGATGTAATAGCTCAGCCAGGTGAGCTTCTCTACGATACCCCTCTTCATAAAATTCATCAATGAATTGGAGGGTGGGGACTTTCAGGTGAATTGGAAATATAGGCTCTAAATCATAGATGAGGTGGTATGGGGAATCACCAAGGGAAGACTTGTGGCATGTGTGATCTACCCAAAGGGAAAAAAGAAGTTGGGTATGCCAGTCTTTGGGATTCCTATCAAGCAGATTTTTAATTATTGTGATCAAGTTCTTGTTATTGGATTCAGCAAGGTCGTTGCCTTGGGGATAGTAATTGGATGAGAACTTGAGGTAAATTCCATAATCAAAGGCCCAACTTATTAATTTAAGCAAGGAAAAGGCGAGGCCATTATCACATGCCAATGCATACTCACAACCAAAATGATTTAAAATTAAACTTTCAAGAAAATCAATGACTACCTCTTTGGTACATTACCTACAGACAATAGCTTTTGTCCATATAGTAAAGTAATCAGAGGTTGTTAGAATGTATTTGTAAACCATAGAATATGGTGGGCTTATCAGACCAAACAATTCAAGACCCCATTGCGCGAACGACCTTACCTCTAAGATTGGTTCCAGCAGGATAGTCATGTTCCTCTCTCTAGTTGTCATGGTCTAGAAAATGTGAAACATGTGCACATGGTTATGAAAATCCTTGAAGACCATCATCCAGTAATATCCTTCCCTTAATATTTGATGTGCGGTGGAAAGACTAGAACCATGACCTGTACCAAATTTTTCATGAAACTCCATCAAAACCTAATCTGCTTCTTCTTATATAATACGGATCCTTGCAACATGTATTTTATTCTCTTTAGCCTAAGGGAATGCTTTTGGACTCCCTACAATTGGGGTGGACATATGTGGTTCAACAAATAGTAGACTATGTCATCACACTATTCTCTTAGAGAGACATCCTCCAACTGATATTGTTGAACTATGAGTTCAGGTCTGGCCCTAGCCACTGCTTCAAATATTGTTTGAGTGAGTGCATTTCCTCTAACCAATTTCATTGGTTGGATTTCCATATCATATTCTTGCAACAGGGTCACCAATTTAGCTCTTTGTTCTCCCAACTCATTTTGCATGAGCAATCTCTTTACTGCTAGGTTAGGAAAAATGGAAAACACTTTATTTCTCAAGATGTAATGCTTGAAATTTTTAACTTCATGGATGAGAGAATATGCTTTCTTTTCCATATTATGATATCTCAGCTCAGCATCCTTAAAGGAGGCTCTCATGAAGGAAATTGGGTGCTCATTTTTGTTGTTGTCCTTCTAGGTCAATATATTGACACACGAATGGTTTGAAGAAAATGAATAAATATAGAATGGCTTTAGATAATTGGAGCTTACCAACATAGGTGCATCAGAAATAGCCTTCTTGATCTCTTCAAAGGATTTCTTTGCTTCTGGAGTCCACTCAATCTTAGCATCTTGCTTCAACATGGTGTTGAGCGGCTTGATGATTTCAGCAAAGCCTATGATAAATTTTCTAACAAATTTAATCTTTCTAAAGAAAGATTTTAATTCCTTCTTGCTTCCTGGGAGCTAGATCTTCATTATGGCTTGGATACGATTGGGGTTGATGGATATTCCTTTCTTTGAGAGGACATGTCCAAGCAACTTTCCTTTAGTGACCCCAAAGATGCACTTCTTCGGGTGAGGAAGACCCCAAATTCTCGACACCTTTGAAAAACTTTGCACAGATCACCAACATGGTCACTTTGTTGCTTTGAGAATATACTCAAATCATCCATGTAGATAATTATACATTTTCCAATTAGAACTTTGAAGGAAATGTCCATTACACATTGAAAGGTAGCACTGGTGTCGATGATCCCAAATGGCATTTGTCTATAGACAAAGGTGCCCCACTTGGTGGTGAATGTTGTTTTTTGTCGGTGCTCATGCTCCATCATGACTTGATTGTATCCAAAGTACCCATCCAAGAAGGACATCATCCGGTAACCATTAACTATCTACAATACCTCTTCCAATGATGACATAGGGTAGTTTTCCTTTTATGAAGCCCTGTTTACATTGCAGAAGTCAACACATAGCCTGATTTCACCATTATTTTTCCTAACCAGAACCAGATTAGCCACCCACATGGAGTGTCTAACTAGAAATATAATCCTGGTGGACAATAGCTTCTGAACCTCCTTCTAAATGATTGATTCCAACAAAGCATTGACAGGTCATTATCGGTATCCAAATGGGCTCACATCTTATGTGAGAGGGATGGTGTGTGTGATGATTGATGTGTCATACATTTTTAGATCTGTGTAGCTCCAAGCAATTATGTCATGGTACTTTCGTAATTCATCAATGATACCCCTATTTTCTTTTGATGTGCACACCTTGCCAATGAAGACATTCTTTGCATCCTTGGTTGTTCTAAGGTTATGGTTTTCACTGGTTGATGATGGAGTCTTTCTTTGCCTGCTAATCATGTCCTCTAATATGATCCAAGTCAAATATCCTTTCGAGTTGGACCATTCCTCTTGGAATAGTATTGGTTTTGAGGTTGATGACCCCTTCTATATCTAGGTCAACTTCTTTAGGCTCAATCTCATCAATTATTTGAGTAGCAAACACATTGGAACTAGTGATGAAATCCAAGATGTGCTTGTCATCATTAATCACTTGAAAATTTGCCACATTGTCTGATACAAATGGAATGGATGTGAGCTCAATGGTAAATCTCTTGAGGCAAGATAATGACAAGGGCTGCAAGGTACTAGTAGCTTGGGCTAAGGCATTAGCAATGTAGTTATGAGAGCGTGGGATTAGCTGAATATTAAATGCATCCATACCATCTAGCAAATCCCATACCCTATGTTTATAGTTAGTTAGTCTTCTTTCATAGAAATAATAGAGCTTCCTTAATATTTTCACAACTAACTTTGAGTCTCTGAAGACTTGTAACATTTTTACCTTCTTCCTTAACACCATAAGGAGGCCAAGGACTAATGTCTCATATTCTGCTATGTTATGTGTGCAATAAAGTTGAAGTTTATGAGCTGCAAAATACAACGTACCCATAGGGTTGATCAGCTCTAAGCCGACTCCCACTCCCTACTTGGACTTGGACCCATCAAAGCACAACGTCCAAAACTTGGAAGAGTCCTTGATCTTGGAATCAACAGGCCTGATTTTTGCATCTGCTGGTGGCCCTATCTCAACAATCTTAGGAGGTGGCATAGATTCAATGTGGTTTTGATCTGCTAGTATCAACTCAGCCTTCTCCTTAGGAGTGACATGTCCCTTAATTTGCTCATTTTTTACTTGGAATAAGAAACACTCGAATTCTGAATGGGTAGCATTGTGTACCTTGCACCAACTAGGCAATAAGAGTTCTTGAAAATTCATTATGGCTCCCAAACTGAGTTGAACCTGCACACATTCCTCAATGAAGTCCTAGAAGCCATCTAGCAATCCAATGTTGTCACCCTCCTAGGGATCCTCATCATCTGACTCGATTAGCATTTTTGTTCTCAGAGGAATGTGGTCCAAGCTGATAGGTGGACTACACAATACAAGGAGGACTTCCTCCATTGACTCTTCTTTGTAACATTCTTTCCCTTCCAAATATGACACAGGGCAGTAATTTCCTAATTATGTTTCAGCAAACAACACCTTGTTCATGTTGTTATATTCTGTAATCATGAAATTCATATGTGACTCCCGGTCTACACAGATCTCATTTGGCATTCCTTTCCATGGTAGCCACAAGTGGGAATAATTTGTGGCAACATATCCATTTAGTGCTTAGGTGAAATCCATCCCTAATATAATTTCGTAGGTGTTGGGGATATCAGCTACCTAGATGTCAATCATCTGTTGTATCCTTAGATTAGTAGCAATCTGCATGGGTATTCTATTGATCTCACCGACTATGCTGATCTCAGTCTTATCAAGCTATGTCACCTTGCATCGGGAGGGATCTGGAACTATCCCTAAAGCCTTACACACACTTATGGGCATGACATTGGCAAAGGCTCCTCAATCAAGCAAACAATTATGAAGACTCTTTCCATATACTCAGATAGTGGTCAAGAAGGGAGGGGTTTCAAATTTTCCTTGAAACAGTCCTCTGGAGACATCCACTTGGGCTACCTGGCCTTTATCTTTATCATTGTTCTTGTTTTGGGCTTGTGCCCATTCTGGTTCTTTGGTAGGTGACCCATTTGTTTATTGATTTGAAGGAAAAAAAAATTTCTTGTTGAAAACCTGCCAGATGACCGACTCACTCTATGAGTCCTCAAAGGAGACTCTCTTAGGGGGTGTTTCCTGGGTTGGCTTGGATGAAGGGGTCCCATTGATCATTCTAAAGAATGTGTTCCTAATGGCTAGGACCTTAAGAAATTCAAAGGCTGACACACTTAACTTGACCTTCTTAAATTCCTCTGCAACATATTCTCCCATTTGCTCAATTTTGGCATCATAAGTGGTGTTTTGGGAGGAGCTAGTGGGCTGATTTTGATTTTGGTTTTGTTGTGTGTTCTTGTTAAAGTACTTTTTGGGCACATGGGGATAGCCCAGGTTATTGCTAGCATGTGGGTCAGGAGGGGTACTGAAGTTATTAGGTGGGGTGGAGGTAGTAAAAGGACCACCAACTTGACCACCTGCTTGCCTATTCCTTAGATCATAAGGGGTAAAAATTTTGTGGGACATTTGAACTTCGTCTTCTCTCAACTCTTCATCATCTATGGGACCATTGTCTATGGAATTAAAAAGCTAAGCCAAAGGACACTCGGTACTTACCTCTTCTGCCTTGTCATCACTAGCCACAACACTTTCCTTTTCTGGCACGTTACTCTCAACCTTTGGGAAAGGAGCTTGGTTGACCACCAACACTAAGGAATCTTATGGTTTAGAAGGGATGATGTCCTTGCATCTCCAGCTATCTATGACATTTTGAACCTCAATCTAAAAAATTTTAGCGGCCTTCTAAATTTTTTGACAATCCAATTTAGAATGATAGCTTGTTTTATGGATGCGGCACCAATCAGACAAGGCAACCTCAACTAGGTATACTCCACTTGTAGTGTTGTCGTTGTTGCTAGGATGGTCCAAGGGTGTAGGAATGCCACCATTTTTCGACGTAGTGTTCCATGTTTGATTTTGCCTCTAGGAAGGCCTTTTGTCAAAGTTTTGTCCCAAATTTTGGCCTCTTTCATAATTCTTTCATGAAGTTGTACCATCATCACAGTTGTCATGACCGTCATAGATGTCCTAATTGGGGTTTGTCTAGATGCTTCTCTATGAGGCTTGCAGCTAATTTTTTTGATTCCTCAAGTGATTCATTTTCATAGACATCTTCTTAATCATCTTTGTTAGCTCATCGATCCGGTCCTTCTCCGTACTGCTCAGTTGTGAGGCAAAATTCTGAAGGAAAACCGATTGTGCCATCGGATTATTTTGGTGAGCAGGTAGGAACTCGAAACCTTGAAGGTATTTCAGCACTTGGGGCAGCTGAGTATGAACTTGTTGCTGCTAGGTATATAAATAATGAGGAACCAGGCGCTTGGTTCATAGGTTTCCCTGGGTGAGGCATTATGGGCAGATGTGGCACCGGATTCATGAGGGGACTTGGTGCTACAGAGCTTGAGTAAGCCCTTGAATCTGTACGTGATGAGAAACCTACCCCAAAGAGGGCAGTGGGCCAAAAATATTCTATCCCAAGTTAGTGTTGGCTATGACGGCCTTTGTATAGGCATCCACTAATCTGACAGGAGGTGGTTGCATCATTTTCACTAATTCTGCAGTGAGGTTGTCCAGTGCCGCATAACAGATAGGAAAAGGAGTAACATCATTGAATGCATATGGGGGTTGCAACCTAGTATATGCCTGATGAAACTAGTCATTGAAGGAGTTGATCGGTTCGTTGACTTCCCTTTGGACAGACATAAACTATCGGTACAACTCTGAAGGGTTGATTGGGATCTTAAATTTCTACAAGAAAGCATCCCTTATAAGGTCCCACTTGTTGATGGATCTTGTCGACAGGTGGATGTACCAGTAAAAAGCCTCTTCCCCAAGGAGTAGGGAAAGAGCCAGCAAGAAATGTCCTCATGTATGATCTACATATTCTTCAAGGCTATCTGGAAGATCTTAATGTGTTTCTCCACTGTCCTCTATGGGTCCTGTGGTTGAACTTTGTGTAAAAGATTTCTAGATTCTTTGGCATATCATGGTAAAGGTTGAAGGCCAAAGGAGATGGATTATTTCCCAACCTTGCCATGGGAGGTGGAGGTGGAGGAGGCTGCACTTGATTGACTTGGGGTTGCAGAAGAGGGGTAGCAGCCAAAGAGACAGTACCCAGAAATGAAGCTACGTTGGGTTGAAAGGTAGTGCCTAGCTCATGGGAAGTGACAGCTTGGATGGCTATTTGAAGTGGGTGAGAAGGAAGATGCACTGCTGAGGATGAAAGAGAAGGCAGAAACAAATGGATGAAAGAAGAGGATGATGGTGAAGGTGAGGTGGGCTAGTCAGATGTGTTCCAGAGGCATATGCTTCTCCCTTCTTAGCTTTCCTAGCTCGGGTAAGGGGTGGTAGCTCTTGAAAGCCCCCTTTATTTGATGTAGACCTCAGTATCCTATAAAATATTTCAAGGGAAAAGGACCCAATTCGATCTAGCTTAGCTCCAAAGAGGCCCTCCTTCTAGCTCTAGTTATGTTGATGTGTTTTTTAACACTTTCTCAACATAGGTAATACACAGGTGCATCACCTCTCTTGAAAAGAAATCTACAACAACGAGTTGCTGAAAATTACCCCAAGGTCTCTTAGGGGTCAGGTCATGACATGTGTGGAATTCCTCATTTGGTATTTAATGTTATCTTGCTAGTAATCAGAGGGTAGACTTACAAAAGTAAGGCTGGAAATAAGTTGGGTCTTAGGATGGAGTTCTTAAGATGGGAAGTTAGCGTGCAATTTGTTGTAGGTTCCAACAACAATCTTAAAATCCTACCTTAGCTTGAGATTTGGCTTTACAATGTGCAATGAACCTTAGCATAGGTTTTTTGTTAAATGAAAACAAAAAGGGGGGGCAAGAAAGGGAAGAGTTTCTTGGATCTACAACTAGCAATGAACAATGATCATGGAGGGTTAAATACTATGGACAACTTCCTTAAAAAATAATTTCACTTAACTAGATTTTATCACAATATCATGGAATTTGTGCAAGCTTCTAAGGATTGCAAATAATCAACCATTCATTCACCATTAACATGCATGAATTAAAGATAGAATTTTGGAGCATCTTTTAGTTTATGCCCAGACTAACTTTACATATCTATCCACCATCAATAAACAGCGAAAAGTATGGACAAAGGAAGGCATCAACACAACAAAATACTAGATAATCATTGAACATCATCAACTACTTTATCAAGGAAAACTAAAACAATTGAAACAACAAAGTAAATCTTTCTAAATCAACTAACTATGGGAGATGAACCATGTAACATGCAATAGAAACTCAATATTCCACCAAGATTCAATGATCTTCTATTAATATTTCTGCAACATGTCTTTACAACAACTTGACTCTCTCAAAATGAGAGGAGGAGACCCCTATTTATAGTTTTCAGAAAGAAAAACATGTGGCCAAGATTTAGTTTACACTAGGGTTTCACCTACCCCAAATATTTTACAATTTAAAATATTTTTTTGTCATTTAGCCTATTTTATCCTTTGTGGCAACACTGTAGCTCTTTTCTCCATTAGCAAATTGTTATTTTTCTCTTATGGTTGTAGCTACTTAGTGAGGAATTCATCATCTATAATAGGTGTCCTAGCTTCCTTTTGTAGTGTGGAATACTCCATGAATTTCCCAACCAAGGTATGAAGCTTATCCCACTCCAAGATGTCAGATTAGAGCACCTGGAAATTCAAGTTCTTGGATCGGCGAGCAAGCATTTCCCAATGTCCATCGCACTTGGTCATATTTTGCAGAATGTATTATGATTGAGCAAAGGCACAAGCAACAAAGCTGATGAAATCCACTGTAACCTCTCCATTGGTTCCCTCTTCCATCTTCCTATGGAAATGAGGCCTCACCTTCTCAGGGTCCATCTCAGCAATGAGCATATTGTAATCTGTCATCAGCTTTAAGTACTCTTCACATGCCCCCTTGATTTATTTTACCTGGTCGAGATCTTTCTCCACTTCATGGAGCACCTATTCCAATATCTCCTTCCTGTGCTTAAGGCCCAATTTCCAATTTTCCATGGGCTAGAGATCATTTTCAGCCATCGCAAGCTCCTTTTCACTATCTTCCCGACCAACTTGAGGATTGCCTCAACCTTAGGATGTGTGATCCTATATACTTTTGGAAAGTCAAGCTAGGTTTTTCTTATTTCCTCGAGCTACTTGTGCACATCCAAAAATTTATTTGTTGTCCTAACAGCACGTCCGTTCCCCATATTACCATTGTAAAAGACGTGTTGGAACCAGTCCTCTATGGCCTTGGTCTAGTTCTTCCTTTTCTCTAGCTTATTAATATGCTCCATCGATAGAAGAAATAGAGGATATAATGATGTGGTGGGGAGCTCATTAGTTGAAGACTACTATCGGATATATGCTATCAAATCAGCCACCTATTCCTTCAACTCATCTTTGGTGGTCTTGTCCTTGTTCATTTGGTGCATGATGGTGGTGATGAATCCCTAGAGGTGATCGATCTTTTGCTCCCTTGTCGTTGTCCCAAGATCAATGGTAGAGATATTATAGATGATCCCTTCCTCACAGACTACTGGGGTGGAAATTTGTATGGTCCTTTACCCAAAGACATCCATGGTCAACTGGGATCTGACCTTTGGCTTCTTCTTCTTCTTGGTACTAATCTGTGCTCGAGCTATGATGCCCTCCAATCTTGCCTTAGGATCTATTGGAGCTGGGGTTTTCTTTTCTAGTTGTTTCTCGAGCCATTCGAGCATTTTAGTTTCTCCCTTAGGTGATTCATGACCACCTTCCTCTTCATGGGCTTGTTGCATTTGCAATGTTTTATTGACCGTGGTTTCTTGTTTTGGCTTCTCCCCTTCCGCATATGAATCCTGTATAATCATTATTTCTTTCCTTGGGATCCAACAGTTGTATGCTTCTTGGGAATAACTTCCTCATAATTTTCTTCTTCTTCCTCATGTCCATGATCTTCATGATGTTCCAACTCTTGATCTTTTCCTAATTCCACCTCTCCTTTAGGCTTACCTCCTTCTTTCTCTTCCTCATTTTCATCATGAAGAGACATCTCCTCATCGAGTTTGGGGCTTTGATCATGCTCCCCTATTGGAGACCTAGTGTCATCCATCTATGCGTCTGTACCCTTCTCTTCAATGATGGCTATTTTTTAGCCTCTTTCTCTTCAATTTACTTGACCTACTGAGCCAACACCTCCTCAAGATCAAGATCAAAGATCTCTAAAATAATATTTGCATTGGAATCCTCATCATATTCCTTGGAGAATTCATAAATGATCTCATTAGTTACTAGATGCTCAAATAAGGGATGCTTATGATAGTCATTCTCCCCCTCCTCCAACTTATCGACTGGTAACCTCTATTGTCTCTCGAACTCCTCAAAAATTTGCATGGTAGCCTCCATCGAGGGCATATTAGTAGGAGGAGGAGGAATCGAGATACCATTTATAGCTTGAGCAATGGCAGCCTACACCGCGGGGTTTGTGAACAATCCAAAGAGCTTCGATGACATATTTTGCATGTATTTGGTAAAGGACTCTAGAAGGGTGAGAGCAGGCATTGTGGTTGTTGTAGTGACAGTCAAAAGAGAAAATAATGGATACATGGATGATGAGGAAAGCAGGGAGGTAGTGGCTGAAGAGGAGTCCATAGTTATAAATTGTGCCATAGGAGAGGAAGAGGAAAGGTGGACGAAAATGCCCAGTGTGGGTGGACAGATGGTAATTGTTGCTTGTGTGATAAGTGGGGTGGTAAAAATAGTAGTCATGGTAGGGGCATCAGATGGAATTGGAAAGGACTTTGGTTTCTCTTCTCCCTCATGAAGAGGGTCTTCCTGTATAGTAGGCATTCCCAAAAAACTGCTTGACTTCTTTGGCTTCTTCGAAGCTCTAGCTTTTGTAGTCTTCACTAGAGACTCCTTTGATTTAGGCTAATATTCATCTATCTCCTTTCTTTTCTTCAATCTTGTGATGGGGGGAGATGTTGAGGTTTCTTCTATTGGGGTGTCATCAGCAGCAACACTATTGGTTTCACCCTTGTGCAGATGCTTGGGCTCTATAAATGTAAGTTCTATACCCTGCCACTTCAATTGGGAAACTTCCCATCAATCCATTTATTGGTCCTTGCCTCAATAGATTTGGTGATAATATCAAGGTCAGTGACCTCTTCCTCATTCCAATCTATCACTGATAAAGGAAAATTGGTAATGGCATTATACATTGGGTCTATCACTGTGCTTTCTTCTTCCATCAATTGCTTGGGCACATGAAACAACTTAACCATTTTGATGAAGTAGGTCGTCATGCACATATTTTTTTGCATAGGAACCTCCTTGTCATCCTTACAGTTCACCCAAAATTCCTAGACATTGTGTACATGGGCATACTCTACTCTGACCATCTTCCTTAGCTTTCCATACGGATCCATTTGCGGTTGAGCAATATAAAACTTCAAATTGTATTCACTGAGCTCCTTGTTAGAGTTTTCGACACATTAAGAAGTATGGAGCTCATACTATCCTTTCTCAAACACAAGAGGATAGGGAATCCCTGCCTAATGCTTGTCGCTCAAAAGGGCATGTAATCATTGTAGTTGTCAGGAGACCTCTAGCAGTATTATCCAGTCATTTGGATACCAAGGAAAATTATATGGTTTGTCGAAGAATCCGTTGGATTGAATGTAACTAAATTTTAGAAACTATATAAATAGGAATCTGAATCGATAGATGAATGCAATGGCACTATGCAAAATTATTCTTTTAGGATCACCTCCAAGCAATATGATAACATAGCTTGTGAAGGTGTCATTGACCCTGCATTACTCCCTCTTGAAATTTCTATATTAAAGCTGAGGTTACTTGTCATATACTTTCAGCTCTGTTCATGGATTTTTTTTTAGTTCTGCAAATAGGCTTCTATACTGGGCACGATCAATGAGAAGGTACACAAGATATGATGTCATATAAAATTTTGATATCTTCTTTACTACCATAAACTGCTCATGCAAGCAGTCACTGATCATTCCTTCCCAATAAATGTATGTGTCCCCTGAGATGATTTCCTCTATGAAGTAAAACATCTATTCCTAAAAGAAAGCAGAGGTTGGAAGGCCCATGACCCTACTTAGAAGAGTTAATAGGTCATGGTAATCCTGGAAGAAGTCGCTATGAGATAATTCCTAGGGAACCTTATTAGCACTACCCCTCTTTTCCTTTAGCCAATATTGGTTAATCAATTTTCTACACTTGAGGGGATCTTCATCCCACATCTAGTTTCCTTATTCCATAGATGTTTGCTCCATTTTGGTGAAGGTAGGGATGTGGAAGGTATTTCCTATGGATTTGGCAGACAAGTCAGCCAATATGTTTCTATCCTTGTCCACGATTGTTTTGGTCTGCTCTTGGTAGGCCTCTTTGCAGGCCATTACAAGTTCGGGAGCAATAAGGGCTAGTGGGAATCCTATAGCCTTGGCCAACCCACTTCCTTTGATTCTTTGGGCATTCTTTATTTTTGGATTGATCCTCACCCTTTGTTTAAACTCATCGATGTCTATATGCCCAAAATTGGTGTCTGAAATGTCTTTCCACTCAGTGAGGACTTTGGAGTTAAGGGGCTCTCCCTAGAATTTGTACTTCATTTGATCCTTGTCTTCTTTTCCCCAAGTAATCTTCATGACCTTTTTCCCTTTATCCTTCTTTGCGGCCACCCCTAAGGATCCAATAGCTAGTTCCATATATCATGCAACCAAGGAGGTAGTAAATGATACAATCGTAAGGTACAAGGAATGCTAGCCAACATCCTCTAAAACAACGTTAGATCAGATACATCATGCATAAAGATCCATTTAAAAATTACCTTTTCCTTTTGTTTGGGGAAACTAGATGATGAAATCCTTGGGGTGCAGACCTCCCTGGGTTGGCAACTATTTCAGTGTCTACTATTAAAATGACACTCGCAAGACGACATATCGTAGACAGAGTTCCGCATTGCAGGATCCACAAGGTTGGAGGATGGTGAAGAATGTGGGTCGAAGGATGCATAAAGATGTGAAAGGTTGTCTATTCAGAATGGAAAAAGAGGCACAACAACCTACAGATAGAATCTCGCAGCATTGGGCCCGTAGATGACCATAGTAATTAGCCCATGAAGTCTTGCTTGACTTTGCTTTTAATTTGGCAGTAAATGAAACACCAGGTTCTGTAGTGCAGGGACATGAGGGCCAAAGGTTTTTAGGAACAAAAAAGAAAGGATGACGATCCATAGACAAAATTCCGCAAGATCTCACCCGCAAAACCCAAGAATTAGTCATTTCATGCAAGTTTATCCCTTTGCAACATTTTGGGTAGCGGGGCTCAACATTCGGAAGGATGACACTAGATACCCATTTGGAATGGCAAGGGGAAATATTCAAGAGCAGATGGAGGTTCACATCAGTGGGCTTGAGAGAGGTGGTGAACGAATCTTTCACTAGGTGGATTTTGCAATTTTTGAGCGGTGAAGGTAGGTGCAAGACCCAACCAACGAGATGGTGGGTTCAAGAGGCCGTTTGGAATAGTGGCTCTGAAATGGAAATGAGCAAGTGAACACCCGCACATTCAAACCCAATGGGGCCGACAGACAAACAATTTTTCTCTTAGGGTTTTTCTTTGTCAATCATCTAAGTGGATCCCAATGATCAGAAGGGTGTGAAGAGATAGTTTTCTGAAAAGATAGTCCCCAAAAGGAAAACTTCCTAGGGAGATCTATTGATGGTTTTTTCTCTACAACAACAACAAAGACAGAATATGATATCCTATCTCTATGAAAAAGAGATAACCCCAAGGTCTCTAATGTCAGGTCTTGACAATGCAGTAAACAACTCAGTGATAAATGTGAAAATGTTGGTAATCACAATGGGACCTTACTATGAGCAAAACTAGATTTTGAATCTTATCAAATATAGACACTAAAATGATACTTTGAAACTAGATTGGAAGCCAAATAATAAAGAAACAACAAAAGATAAAGGTTTCAAGAATAATCATAAAACTACTTCTAACCCTAAGATTGAAAAGGCAAAAGAATAAAATGCTTAAAATGGACCCATCTCTCATAAACTATTCTCTGCTTGAACCAGATGAATCTGCAATTCCATAGAAATAGTGCAATCTTCTAAGGTATTGAAAGATTTTCAAATCATAAACATTCATTCAGTCAATCCTAATGCAATTGAGATGAATAAACCTTCATAATTGAACTAAGCACAAATATAATCCCAAGCTAACTTTGCAAAGCAGCTAACAATCAGCTAACTACAAAAAGTATGGACTAGAGACCACTGCAAACATTCCAAACATGAAACCCTAAGCATTATCAAATCATTTGACCATAAAAATTAAGCAATTTGAAAGATAGAATAACAAGAACCATGCCAGATGAGATTCCAAAAGATAGATACCAAACACAATTTCCTTCTTATATTAAATCATCCAAAATTGCAACAATTCCAGTTCTCTGTTACAACATTTGCTTGAAGATAAACCCTAGCTTGCTCTAATACCACTTGATCTATTTATCCTTATATCTCTATTTCTCAATCTCCTATATTGAAATGAGGCAACATGCCCACTTTTATAGAGAATACACAAGATAGGTTGGCCCAAATGTTAATTTACAATAAAATATGACCTACAAGAGGTTGGCCTCAAAGATTAATTTCAAACACATGAAATGTGCCACTGGCACCAATTTCATCTAAAACTGCCAAGACATCAAAAGGGTCAGCCCAATACATCAGAATTAAATGGGAAGCACAAATATCAAAGTAACTCTATATAATCACCTCCCATCCTTCTCTTTAGCTTTATCCTCTTCATCATGCACGACCAACAAGACCTTATCCAGCTCAGCAACAGGTGGCACAAGGAAAACCCTAATCTTTCTCTCAAGAGTTTTAATATCATCTCTTGCCTACCTAACTGTTTTATCCCACTTAGCCTTGTTGGTCAAATACCTTTCAATGACTGCAATGTAAGTTGTAGCATCATCCAATTGATGTTTAGTGATTGGCCCTTTGTTGACTAGAGAATACACACCTCTCCACCATCCTCTAGGTTGCTCCAAACAAAAATGCTTTGGAGCAAAATTCTTCCTTCCAGTCATGACCCCAAAGAATGAAATGCACTTCTCATGAACACCAGTCAAAGCATCTTCAATTTGCCTCACCTATTTGTAAATATTTTTCAAGGCCCTCTGCCTCATTTGCAAGATTTCAAACCACTCCCAAGGTTCAGAAACCCTTGGAAAAGGAAGAATCTTGCATTGCACTAATCTGTCTTCAGTAAACACCATGATGGTTGTAATCTTTTGCAACAAGTGGTTAGTATCCACATTATCTTATGCCAGTGCAGTCTTTAACCAATCAATCGATCTTATTGCATCCCCTCCAGTGGATAATATGCCCTTAATGGCCTCATCTCCATTAGCTTGGACACCTTGCAACTAGGTAACCGTAGCATGTGAAGTACCTTTCATCTTCTCTAACTCAGAAATTGTCTCCTGGGGTAGGAATCCTGCAGTAGAAGAGGAGGAGCCAATAGCTTGCAAAGGTTTCATTAAATCCTCCAAGTATTTCCTTAGTTTTTCATTCTCCTTCTCTAGCTCATGCCTAGTTTGTACTGCCTTTTTCAATCTCCCCACAATAACTGCACTGGAACCCTCATACTCGTCAATATCCTGCTCAATAGTAGCATGTCCCAAGTCAATAGTTTTCACATTATAGTCTTGATCAGTCACATTATCCCTCTCTTTTTTGGGAGCAGGGGTAGCAATATGGGCCACCCAGCTACTTGATCCATCCCTCTCAATCTGAGATATGACCCTCGCTTTCTTTTTAACCCTTTTATTTTCTACATTAACCATGAGGGCATCCCAATTAGGAGGAGCATCCTCCAATATTACCATTTTGCTCTTCAATTCCATCTCAAGCCAATCTGGAATAGTAGATTCAGTAGGCACTGTGTCTTGCTTATCCTATTCTTTCTCCTGCTGATCGTTAGTTACATCTTTTTCAACACTTGGACTTTTGGGAACATCCATTGTTGGGTTCTCTTCTGGTTGTAGCTACTCTTCCATAACAACCTCCACTGGTGAGGGAGTCCTAGCTGGTATTTCCTCCTCCTTTTGAGGAGACTTGTCCATTTGTTCTCTTATAGGAGAATTTGCATGTGCCACTAAGGGAGATTGAACAACCTTATCTATTTTCGCCTCAACATTAAAGAGATCTCCTTCTTGGAAC
This sequence comes from Sequoiadendron giganteum, assembly GCA_007115665.2. Lineage (NCBI taxonomy): Eukaryota > Viridiplantae > Streptophyta > Pinopsida > Cupressales > Cupressaceae > Sequoiadendron > Sequoiadendron giganteum. The sequence continues at coordinate 569,344,464 of CM021101.1, forward strand.
TCTTTCCCACCCAAATTCTTAGGACTTTCACCTTGTTTTGATTCTCCCCTCACACTACCAGCATCTTGAGGAATGGAAGGACCAACCTATTCAACAATAGGGACACTTACTGAAACATTCTCCTTGACTGCAGTATCTCTTGGGGAAGGAGTCCTTGATCTTCTCATATAGACTTGTGTCTTTTCCCCTGAACTTTCCACCCCTACCATTGGTGGCTCAACCTTCTTATTAGCCTTAGGAACTCCCTCTACCCTCTGGGATGTCCATGTCATTCTTCTCTTCTTCATTAGTGCATGAACACTCTCTACTTCCTCCTCCTCTTCTTGATTCTTTTCAACTTCTTTCCTAGAGGCATGCTTCCTCTATTTTCCCAGCTCTACAGCCTTCTCAGCTTGAACATCTCTTACTTGAATTCTGAAAGGAGAGTCCACCTTCGCCTTGCCCCTTTGATCTGGTTCAAGCAAAGCCTTGGAAGTAGAATGAGACTTTAAGTCTCCCATCAGGTCATAAGTGCACAGAACACCCTCGTTCTCTAGCTCCAGCATCTTGTGCTTCAACCACATCTTGGTAAATTTGATCATTGGGGCCATAACTTGATCCAAGTCAGTCTTTTCCTCCTCCAACCATTGGACTTCTCCTACTGGTTTATCTTTCACTGCCTCATACACATGAACTTGGATCACATTCTCATCTTCCTTTACTTGATCTGGGATGGCTCTTACATTGTACAATCTCACCAAATCCACTGGCAACCTAGAAAATCTCTTCTTTCTTACCTCAAACTCATCGGCAAGATTATCCCAATAGTCCTTAATGTGAGCTTTATGGCTATAATCTCTATTTCCCTTCTTCTATGCCTCGCCAGTGATATCAAACCTTGCTCTCTTAGTGTGGAAAGGGAGTCCAAAAGTACCCATCTCCTCCTCGGTAGCATAAGCAGAATGAATGGAAGGACAAACTTCACCCATTCCAATCTTCAAAGGGAAATCATTCCCAAACCCTGTCTTATGCATTTATCCCTTTACCACATTGTCAAAGTCACAGATTTATCTAACTACCTCCAACAATAGAATATGATCTATAGGATACCTAGGGAGTCTATAGGGAGCCCTCTAAAAACCATCAATTCTGACATATGAGAAGGTTGGGAACTGGATTAACCATGCTCCATACCTTCTTATCAATTCTTTTTCCTTATTCGAGATTCTCAGATGATCTACACCTTGGAGCAGTCTTGTAATATACATTTTAAAGGCATCATTCGACCTTCGATAGCTTCCACCAGTTAAGTGCAACTGTGGATACACCTCATAAATAGCATCCTGCCCAAAGACACCTCTAGTGCTCAATCCCTTGTATGGATGAATTCTAGCCAATGAATACACTATGTAAGAGGTCATGGTGAAGGTCTTGGTCTGCAAGATATTACACAACTGATGATAGATTTCAACACTAATAACACCTGCCCAATCATAATCAATTCCTTGCTCCATCCTCGCATTCACATTAAAAATCCATGTCTCAAACACACCTGCACTCTTCAATCCCACCAACCTGCTGAGAAGAGTGATAGCATTATAGTACTCCTTCTTGAACTTGAGCCTGGATAGTTGCTTGGGCAACTAAGAGAAATGAGACTTAGGCTTCTCTAGCCAATATTTAATCACCTGTTGTGACTTGACTATGTTTTCTTCATAATATTTCCTAGCATCGTTTATGTCAAAACCTACCACATGAGACCTGTCAGGCATGTCGAAGGTTGCAGCAATAGACATAGGACTAAACCCAGCAAGAATTCTTCCTTGGGGACCCACTATCCTTTGTGTTCCTCTATCATAATTTTTGGCACATTCCAATACCAATTCATAACACTGTACGGTAGGCGGGAAACCTACCACATGAGCCAATCCAGATCATACCATCCCTTTTTCCAATAGAGGACGGTTCGGTGCTGACATCTTAGCCTTGAATTATTTATAATCCCACTTGCCTACATTCGTATCCATGATCCCTAACCAAATTAAGGTCAACTTGCTATCAGGAATTCTGCTCTTTATATCCAACTTAACCTTCTCTGCATCCGAAATAGCAGAAGCCTCTGCACCAGGATCGGTTGCCTTTCCCTTACCTCGACCAGCAACATTTTGTCCTAATCCTGCCTGTAAACACATAAAAGCAATCATAATTAGATCCACAAGAAACAATAAGTGCAAAAGATCATTATCTCAAAGTTCACGATTTAGCTCCCCTTGCGGATTCTGCACTGGGAAGGATTTTTGGGAAAATCCAGACCAGGCGAATTCCAGTGAACCAAACATACAAAATCCCATTACATCATTTAAATCATCAATTTAATTAAGAAAAAGCATTGAGAACATTTAGCATAAGTTCCTTAAATCAATCAAATTTACTACCAAGAAACCCACCATCCATAACCATCAAACCCAACATTTCCCCAAAACACTCGGAACAATCCACCGGAGACGGATTCTGGCAAGATTAACAATTGTTACAACTAACTAGGGGAAAATGAAGGGACACAGACTGTTTGGGAAAATCTGGATGGACAGATTTTGGTGAAATCTAGTTATAATAGTATAAAAGCTCAAAATCGGATGGAACGGATTTTGGCGAAATCGAATGAAATTTGGTAGAAAGTAGTAAATGAAGAGGAGATAGAAATTCGAGGAAATCCGGAGAAAGTGGAATTCCACGAAAACCTCGAAAACCCAAATCTGTCGACATCCTCGGTACTTTACCAAACTAATTCAAATCACTCTGGATCCATGCCAGAAATCAAAAGCCAACTCAACCTAGGACCCTAATGGATAAAACGTGAATTAAAGACACTCTTCACAGAATTTTGAAGAGGATTGGCCATGCCCTAGGTCAAAAAAACCCTAAATGTCTGCCATGAAAGCACAAATGACTTGCTCATACCAAAAATGGAGAGTATGGAACCACAACAAACCAACACCCAAAATAAGCAACACCAAACTAAAATGCACATGCATGATCAATAAAAGCGGACTGGTGTGCCAAATAAAACCTCAAAACACCCAACGAAGACGCGTATCCAAAAAACCAGAAAATCCATCAAAATCGATAAAGAAAAGGGGCATGTCTACATACCATGGAAACACAAAGATTGAAATTGGTGAAGTTGAGATATAACCGCTGGATGCAAACCGAATATAGCCCGCGCACAAGAACTACCAATGCACAATTCGAATGGCCTCAAAAACTAGGTATCCAGCAAACACCAAGAACTTCAACACACAAGCTCAAATGAAAACAAACGCACCAACTCAAATGATCAATAACTTCTCAAACAATCAATATATCAAAGCCCAAAGACCTCCGCACAAGTGCCATTAATACATCTGACAAGACAACAATGGTCGCAAAAGATTTTTAGGGATTTGACACCGCCATGGATTTGGGATTCGACACCACCACGGATTTCAGGGAAGTTTGGGATGTGCGGATTTTCCTGAAAGCAATGCAAAAGGTAGCAATTCGGACATTAAGGGGAAACCGGGAGAATCCAGCCTAGGCAGATTTTTCCGAAAACAGTGAAAAACCTGAGATAAAGCTAAAAACTTTAGATTTTCAGCATGGTTCAAAAGAGTGCCACTTCAATTGGAAAATTTGGACATTAAAGCACAAACCCAAGCAAGAAAAACCCCCAGAAAGAAGGGCCAAAACACCAAAAAAAACAAAAAAAGAGGGTCCCCACATTCAGTGGGGCGTGTGTGCAAAAATTGCACAACAAGATCCACACTACCGGGTCCGCGAGGCTCAATTGACATTGCATTTTATGCATGTATCCTAAAGACTTAGATGATCGAGAGGGTAGGGCATTACGCAAAGGTTGACCCGATGAGTCTGTCAGCTGATTTCAAAAGGGTTGCAATTTCCTGAGAATAGGACAACCAAGAAAGGAACCGGGCTTGCGAGGTGTGGAATTCGAATCGTGGGAGAGTCACGAAGTTTTGAGAGGCATGAAATCACTACTCAAGATTTTTAGGGCGTTTTAATTCATGGGTTTCACAGGGAGGATGCCACTTTACTTAGATTCAATGTTTTAATTGAAACAACACTCAGTCATACATCCATTTTCAAGAAAGAAGGAAGGCGCAGAGAATGGTGAACATACCCGATGATCCCACAAAGAACACTGATGAATTCCACATGAAAGATGCACTAAGCAACGAACGTGAGCTACGAGCACAATGATGGTGACGAATGGTGACTAGAATCCTCTCTGCAAATGAATTTCGATGAAAATGACAGGTTGAAGGGGGTATATATAGGGATTCTAAGCATTTAATGTCTGTAGTTAATGCTTGTATGGCAGTCATCGAGTGGCTGAATGTTCATTTCTGAATAGTGCCAGGGTCAGCGGAGTCTGAGGGGTGGGTGGTCGTTAAGCGATTGTCATTCAAAACAATCAATGACAAAAAGGAGTCAACAAAGGTGGGAGTCCCATAGGGCAGGAGGACACCAAGCATCTGCCATTTGGAATGGCAAAGGCATAGGGGAATTTCGTATCTGGCGGCCTATAGGGGGAATCCACACTAGCCCAAGGACATCAATGTAAACTTTAGGACTTAGAAAATTTGGGGAAGGGGAAAAATGTGATTGACTCGAGGTGATTCTTCAAGAGCTCCTCAGTCACTTAGAATTCAAAATAGGGGCACACAAGATGAGACGAAGCAAAAAGTGACCTGACATAGGCGAGGAAGGGAGGATCCCCGTTCCATATGGGGTGTGTGTGCTATAGGCACAACACTGACTATTTAAACTAATAAATTATATTTATTGTATTTAAATACGTCACTAATTTCCTATGTCCCTCTATAATTAAATAAATTCATAAATTTATTTAATTATAGCTATCTATTATTTCCTTTTAATTATTTAAATAAATAAATTTTATTTATTTATTTAAATACGTCATTAATTCCTTATGTCTTCTTATAATTAAAAAAATTCTTATAATTTATTTAATTATTGTCCACATCAAATTTTCTTCTAATTTTAAATAAAATTATTTATTTAAAATTACCCACTTTCTATTTTCCCACCAAGTAAATAATTTAAAATCATTGTTTACAAATTTTCTTCTAATTTTAAATAAGATCATTTATTTAAAATTACTCACTTTTTATTTTCTCACCAAGTAAATAATTTAAAATCATTATTTAAAACTTTCCTTCTAAATTTAAATAAAATCATTTATTTAAAATTACCCACTTTCTATTTTCCCAGCAAGTAAATAATTTAAAATCATTATTTACAACTTTCCTTCTAATTATAAATAAAATCATTTATTTAAAATTACCCACTTTCTATTTTCTCACCAAGTAAATAATTTAAAATCATTATTTCCAACTTTCCTTCTAATTTTAAATAAAAACATTTATTTAAAATTACCTACTTTCTATTTTTCCACCAAGTAAACAAATTAAAACCATTATTTGTTGTCACATGGCCCACCACATTTGAATTAAATTAATTTTTAATTTAGAAGGTCAACTCAGCCTGAAAAAGGAATTAATTTTAAATTTCTATTTTGGTTCTCCACTTGCCTCTTTTTCTCTACCCTTTAACTCCTTGTCACATGAATTCTTGTCCATTGATTTGATTTTCCTAAAATAAAATCTCAGCCCTTCATTTCAAATTTACCCCAATGTTTCCCTAACCCTAATTATGGGTTGTCACATTTAATTTCAGCCTTTGATCTTAGGGCTTTGTCAACTTTCAATCTTGGCCACTCATCCAAAATTGGATTTTCTATAAAAAGGCAATGTCAACCTCATTTTGTCACTTCATATCTCTTGACTTCATGACTTTAGGTTGTAGGGTTTAGGCTTTATATTTGCTTCATACTTACATTCTTGTTAGTATTGAATAGTAGAATCCTTCAATATTTGCTTAGGGCTTGACATAGGCTAATAGTTGCTCATAAACATTTGAGGGAAAACTTCATATTGCAGCAAATGGAGAAGGGCAATGGAGGTCAATCATGGAGGTCATGAAGGCTATTTGGTGAAATCCACCTTTGTTTATGCATATTTCATCCTTTGTACTTCATTGTTTAGCTAGGGTTTTGATTATGCATTTATCTTGCGCTAACTTTACTTTTTACCTTAGTTACATTGGTAAACCCGATTTTTTTGTAGATTTTCGTACGACTTTCCATCTTTTTTTGGGAGGTACAGGTACGAAACGCCACAAGTGCAACCTTTTGAGCTGCATTTGATGTGTCATGATGCATCTGCATTCGGGAACAATGCATCCATAGTACTGAGCCACATTTGATATCATGAACAATGAATTTTCTTTTTTTAACCACATCTGATACACCGAACGAGGCATCTTTTGTTGTGATGCATCTAATAGGTAGAATGACACATTTTCCTATTATAGGTTTTCTCTCAGTTTTTGCATCATTTTCCATATTTTCTTATTTTTGTTTCGTTAGGTTAGTGTTTTTTGGGATACTAATTTGTTGTTGGTAGCATGTAGTAAGCTGGAAGGAGACACTAACCTTTGTTTGTTGATGATTTTATAAATCTTTTTCAATCTTAAAAGCAAACAAACAAAAAAAAAATCACAACTACAACTTACATTCACATTTCATGGATTAAAATGAACATGCATTCACTCATGGGTTTAAAATGAACACAACTTGCATTGAAACTAATCAAGGCTAAAATTTACTTTCATAGAATTGGTTTACAAATAAATTTTGTTTGTCTCATAATAAGCTTGGGTTTAAAATGAACAAGTTTTTGATGTGTCTTGTGGCATAGTGGTAGATCCTTACTATGTATGCAATTCTCTTGCACCTTGTTGTGATCTTGAGAAACAAAAACACTTAGGGTTTATTACTTTTCCACTCACATATTTCAATTTGGGTATTGAAATGAACAAACTTGTGAGTGTGGGTTGAAAAAAAATTATGCAATCTCCTCGCGCCTTAGTGCAATCTTGGATGACCAAAAACAAAGTTTTCAATTCACTTTTATTTAAACATTAGAGGGTCCTACCTTGAAAGAGGGAATGACTAACCGTTTTTTCACTTGGGCCTATATATAAAAGGATGAGACTAAACTGTCAAGTCCTCATGGTATGTAGCCCTTAGCTATGTAGTGTCATTTTAAATAGGGTACCTACCTTTTATTTTAAAGGTATAAGAGCCACTAGAAGAGTGATTAAATCCTTAAATGGCTTGCTGGACACTCGCAAGGTGCCCTATCCCCAAGTATTCACTAAAACCCTCTTGTTTAGTTTTCTAAAAACCCTCTATTTGCTAGTGGAAGAGGTTTAACCTCTCAAGCCATCCCACATTTTCATGGTTCTTAGTGGAGATGAATATTTTTTCATGGGAGATTCATAAGAACTCAAATATTTTTTGACCCGAGAAGTGAGTGTTGTGTAAGGGGAAGCCAATGTGGCCAATCTTCTAAATCATCTACTAAGAATAAGTGTGGCTAGAGTAATCCAACTGGAAATCCAGTGAATACAGTCCTTACCATCCATAGGGTTGTGCTTGTTTTCAATATTCTTTTTTCAAACAACTCTAGACAAAATCATATGTTTTCCAAGTGTTTGCTAAAGCAATAAACACATAAGACACCTTTTATAGGTCTGGAAAAACATAGTCAAATTGAAACAACCTCAAAAATCTACCAAAATTGTAAGACAACTAGAATCTTGTCAAACTGAAATGCAACTGAGCCTTTTTGAAATGCATGTGACTGCTCTACACCAAATTTGCTACACCGAAAAATACATTTGACATAGTGAGCCATAATCACCTTCTGGAACCATGCATTTGCAATTCTACAACACAATTTCTACCTTAAACAATGCATTTTCTTTAGTGCAACACAATTGCTTCCTCAAACAACACATTATTTATTGCAATGCAATTGCTTCCTTAAACAACACATTTTCTTTATTGCAACACAATTTCTACCATAAATAACATATTTTCTTTACTAAAATACAATTGCTGCCTAAAACAACCATCTACCTTATTTTAATGCAATTGACTGTCATAAACCGTATCTGCTTTCCACCTAGAGAAACAACATATTTTAGGTTGCATACCTTAGGCTTAATTCATACCTTTGCATTGGAATTCTTTAGACTCCAATATCATGTCTTCAGTTCACCTTAATATGCTTTCTAGTCAAGTTGAATACTAGTTATCTGTAAGGGTCAATAACAACAAGTTGTAGACTTCAAAATAAAATTCATCCAATCCAAATACCAATGCCCTTCCTACCAAAAATCCATAAGTACTACTCATTCAACCATCTACCCTCACTACCAGGAGTCACTTAAGATAAACCTTACCATGTGTACACAACAAACATCCATTTATCACCATTATTCTAACTTTGACAAGGGAAAAAAACTATCCACTAACCCCTTCCAATCCTCCATGTCATATTCTAGTACTTCACCACTAATCTCTTTTCAATTCATTCCATCCCAACAAACATTTAGTCATGCAAATTCTATCCTTGTCCAAAGTCACAATCCATTGTCTGAATTTGAGGATATATGTCAAGATGAAAACCCAAGGCATGACATCATAACTTCACCTTGATGTCAAGATCAGAGTATTCCATCCCATGACCCCATCCTTAAATCCATTGAATAAGTCCTTCTAGACAATCATAGAATCCAAAATACACCTATCCTTGATCAAGATTACATTCCCAATCATGCCATCCAAGACAAAGACACTACCATTAGTCATGCCATCCTTGACCAAGACACTACTATTGAGCAAGAAGTCCAAAATGATCCACTCTTTAACCTTTATGCCATTCATGATAAAACACTTGAAGATGACCCTATCTAAGATCCAAATATTGACACTTTGAGAAATGAGACACTTGCTTCCATGGGATACATAGATGATTTTCCTCTAGAACAAGAGTCTCCTATTCTGGACATATTTGCAAATGAATAAGCTGAAATCACTCAACTTTGTGAAATTAACGATGAAGAAGGTTTCAACATCGACTTGGAAGCACCAAAAGAATTATCCGAATTCAATATATCACAAAATTAGACCAAAGATATTAATCAAAAATCTATCCAGCATGTCAATAAAGCTATGAAATCTTATCAACTAGGATCATCTACCTTTGTCAAAGCAAGCTTTCTTACAAATGAGAAAGTTCGGAGTAAAGGTTTGTGACTAAATAATGATGGGTTAGCATCTTTCTTCCAAAATAACACATACCCCATCACAACTAGAATCTATCAGAACATGCATTATCAAGGAAAAGGACTAGGCCTACATGAGCAAGGAATTCTAGAACCTGTACAACTTCAGGAAAATTATAGATATCAAGGTCTTGGCTATTCCTCAGTCAAAAATCTAATGATGATAATGGAACCTCCTCGATATTGGGGGCAACTTTATTTGATACAAACATCAAAATGGGAGTCATGAGTAGTATATGTCATAGGGTTGTTGCCATCACTCCTTTCATCCACACCATAAACCGTCATTCCAACATGAATAAACCTTCCATTTGGAAGCCAAAAAAAGAAAACTATTACAAATCCAAAATTTCAAAATCAAATGTCAAAGGCCATTGAATCAATCATAAATCCAAGTGGAAAAATGATGTTAAAATTGATCCCAAAGAAAAATGGATCAAGTAAATAAAATATTCCAAATCCAAAATTCAATCAAAATGTGGATCCACAAGAAAAGAGGACTCCCACATATAATAAATTTCCACCTCTTTCAAAATGATCATCTAGCAACACATAAAATTCATGGTTCTAAACATTATCCTAATCAAAATTCCAAACTCTGCCATCCAACACCTAAAGTTTGGAAAATAAAAATTGCTACATCCAAACATTCGAACAATACTTCCATGTCTACCATCATCCGTCATAATCCTACATCATGCTTAAAGTCCAAAAATACCATGTCACAAATTTGTCGCATCTTGGAAGCAACTCTTTATCATAAGGACTCTCATAACACTCTATCATGATGTGCGTATTTTGATAAGGCCAACTCTAGTATCAAAAAGGATCACAATTAAATCAATTAGTTTTATGCAAGCACTATGATCCTAACAAGGAAACTACTTCATAAAGGTCATTATTGGCTTGGCATGTCATGGCACCAGTCTCTACATCAGTACCATCAATGGATTCAACACAATCAATCATCATCTAAATCATCAAGGCCATCCAAAAAAATAAAAAATAGAAAAAAATTGCCACCTTGATGAAAACCTAGCAAACAAGTGTCAAAAAGTCCAAAAAATAGTAAAGAGATTTTTTTTGTCCAATAGTGACAACCATTCTTATGGTACTTTGGATAAGTACTATGATGAAAACCTGGCAAACAAGCATCATGTGTAAAATCACTTATCTATGTGGACCATTACACTTGGGGGAAAGTTGTCTTATCTCCCATACCCTTTGCATGACATTTTTATGACATTTCCATCTATCCATCTAAGCCCTATCATTCCCATCTATTTTCACACCTACTATTATGTTTATAAGGACTAAGGTACAAACATAAATCATGCTTTGGGAAATTTTTTGACATGTCTATCCTTTGACCATACCCTATTCATGAAAGATAATTACCTTCATAACCTCATTATCCCTTTGCGACATTGTCCTTGGAGACCATATGATAATTCTTCTAGTCAATAATCCTCATGTATCCAATATTTTACCAAATCCATCCATCTTCCTTTTATACCTATCACCTATCTTGATTTCCCTTGTTAATGGTCTAAATATCCTCCATCTTCCTGTCTAGTCCTAATGAAGTAATTCCAAATGCAATCAATCATAATCCATGCAATCCAATGTTGCAACCTAGCACCTCATCCAAAACATTCCTTGGCTTTGTTCCTAGCCCTACTACAAACCTTGATCTTTTAGTCACATAATCGCCTTCTTCATGTTGTTTCAGGATATGTCCTTCCCACGTCAAACAATTTCATCATCATCATAATCGCCTGCAAATTGGTATTCAGCTTGACTAAAGGTAAGATGATGGTTGTCATTGGATTCTTGTGCATTATTTCTCACATGCTTGTAGGCATCATCCACATGCATTTGTCATGATTATCACAAAACATCGAAAAGCCATAAAATATCCTAAAAAAAATCCAACTTTTTTTTATAAAACTTCAAAACCCAAAAAAAATTGAAACATGTCAAAACCCAAAAATATCCAAATAATTTTCAAAACCCCAAAAATGGAATCAAGTTAGTCATGCCAGTTATTCCATGTCATTGTCGAACTATGTTGTCGCTATGCTTTTGCTACATAGGCAAGGTAATCATTTGATGTACCCCAAGGCCATGTTAGGTCAACTCTTTAGGGTTCGTCACGTCGGTCATAATAAATCAGACATTATCAACTTAGACACAAAGAGTAATCAAAGCATCAAGATAAGTCACACATCAACAAGATAACAACTAAAAAAGTCACTCAATCAAATTAAATAAATTGTCAAAATTCTCAAAACAGTCAAATAGTCAAACCATCAAAATAGTCACACATATGTCTTATATAGGACGTGTCCTTGAAACTTGACATTATCATTTAGTCAAACTATCATCATTCTCCTTATACAAGATATGTCTTTCTTGAAACCAGGCTTCGTCAATTGCATAACCCTCAAACAAATGAAATTTTGGCAAACACTCTTATTGGATGTTAACATTGTGGCTTATTTTGTCTTATATTTCTTTTGGAATTTGTCTTTGAATTAGGTTATTAACTTCCTCGAGGATGTCCCATGAAGGATTTAGAGGAGAGATGATGTCTCATGACTCGTTTATTTGATTTCTATTTGTGGATTGTCTTGGAAAAACGACTAGCACAGCTTGGCCTTTAGTATGAGCTAGGACATTCCTTGTCTATGACTGTTTGTTTTGCAAGTGGATGACCTTTCACACCTTGTTCTATATCATACCATGGTGTTTTTTATCCATTTGTGTCATTTTACTGCCAAATGATGATTAATGCAACACCTATTAGTAATTTGGAAAATATTAAAGGTTTCCTTCTCCATACTAACATCCATGTCTTCCACACTAACATTTCCTCTATTCTTTCATCCTCTAGTCTTCTCATCCATTTTGAGAGCACATTCGTGTTCTTTAAACCCATTTTTCCTCTCAAGGGGGCATAACACTACCTCCTCATCATTCTTGCTCTCCTCACTTTCACACTGGGGCATATTTTTTACTTATTTTCTTTGTCACAATGTGATAAAGTGAATTATGACAATGAGGGGCAAAATGTAGACACATAAAATTGGCATAGGCCTATGAACTTTATTTATTCCATATTTCATCTTGACATAATTAATATATTTAATTATGTCCTATAGTCCAAACTCAACTATTAATTAAATAATTCTCCATTATTTAATTAATTCATACCTTTTATTCATCCTGACTATTTAAACAAATAAATTAAATTTATTGTATTTAAATACGTTGCTAATTTCTCATGTCCCTCTATAATTAAATAAATTCATTAATTTATTTAATTATAGTTGTCTACTATTTCCTCTTGATTATTTAAATAAATAAACTTTATTTATTTATTTATTTAAATGTGTCATTAATTCCTTATGTCTTTTTATAATTAAATAAATTCCTATAATTTATTTAATTATTATCCACATCAACTTTCCTTTTAATTTTAAATAAAATTATTTATTTAAAATTACCCACTTTCTATTTTCCCACAAAGTAAATAATTTAAAACCATTATTTGTTGTCACATGGCCCACCACAAAATTGAATTATTATTTTTTATTTAAAAGGTCAACTCAACCTCAAAAAGGAATTCATTTTAAATTTCTATTTGGATTCTCCACTTGCCTCTTTTTATGTGCCCATTATCACCTTATCACATAAATTCTTGTCTCTTGATTTAATATTTCTAATATCAAATATCATCCCTTCATTTCAAATTTACCCTAATGTTGCTCTAACCCTAATTATGGGTTGTCACATTTAATTTCAGCCTTTGATCTTAGGGATTTGTCAACTTTCAATCTTGGCCACTGATCCAAAATTGGATTTTCTATAAAAAGGAAATGTCAACCTCATGTTGTCACTTCATATTTCTTGACTTCATGACTTTAGGCTATAGACTTTAGGCTTTAGATTTGCTTCATATTTTCATTCTTGCACTAGTATTGAATAGTAGAATCCTTCAATATTTGCTTCGGTCTTGACATAGGCTAATAGTTTCTCATCAAAATCTAAGGGAAAATTTCATATTGCAGCAAATCGAGAAGGGAAATGAAGGTCAATCATGGAGGGAACGAAGGCTATTTTTTGAAATCTTCCTTTGTTTATGCATATTTCCTCATTTGTACTTCATTGTTTAGCTAGGCTTTTTATTATCCATTTATCTTCATGCTAACCTAACTTTTTTCCGTAGTTATACCTTCCTTTTGGGGGATGATGCAAGGCATTGATACCGAAATGTCCCTTTCATGTTGACCCAAAAGGCTCTTTTTCTTTGTCTTTTGTTGTCCTTTTGGGGATGATGCAAGGCATTGAGACACCCTATGTCTCTTCAATGTTGACCCAAAATGACTTTCTTTTTCTTTGTTTTTCATTCTTCCAGTTCTATGTATTTGGGAGATGACGACAATTCTAAGCTCTCTAAACAAACATTGCAGCAATGAAAATACTGACCCCAAATCCATAGATCCCTTATGTGTTTGGTGTTTTTCTTTTTGGGGGAAACCCCTTCCCTTTTCTTTCTTATTTTTCCTTCACATAACATAGCATTACTCAGAAACATGTCACTTCGCATAGGGCTTTCCTAGTTGACTCTCATGTCTTGTCTTTATTTTTTGCACTCTTCACTTTGTTACTTTAAAGTAATTAATCACTGTACAGTGTTCCACAATTCCTTTAAATTGGGGGCATACATTGGAATTATTTCTTCTTCTTTTTTGCATTTTTCTTCATTCTTAGTGCAACCTTATTATTTCATACAATGAATTTTTCACTTTGTGGATGAAATTGGGTTTAATGTCCTTCATAAGTGTGGTCTATTTGAGCATATTACATTCCTCTTAGTGGCCTAATATGACACACTACATCCCCTAAGTTGTGAATTTTATATTCTTTGATTGGTCCTCTATTGGAGACATTAGACACAATGTTCCCTAAGTTAAAAACCTCGCATTAACCAAGCAAGAATCCTTTGAACATTTTTTTACATTTTACATTTTAAATTTTTGAATTTGTTATATGGCCACCTTGCATAGCATAGCTTGCATACCTATGGTGCCATATTGTGCTTGTTCATGAGCTCCAATAATATGAAGCTTTTATTATCTCATGAAGCTTGAAATTTTTTTCTTTTGTGGTGCTTTATCAAAGTTATCAAGAGGTATAACTTTGGTATGTTTAAGTGAGAAGCCCAACCAGCAACACGACCTTCCCCATGGCCACCTATGTGTGTGTGAGTGCATACCATCCATGAGTGTATGCTTTCACATTTTTGGCCTTCTCACTTGGTCAACATCCATAAGTTACATTTCCTTAGAGTGAGTACACATCTTTCCGGACGAACAACCTAGATTTGATGCACAACTAGCTAGAAAAATGGTCAAAGCTTGATCGGGCATTCCCTTTCTTTTCATTCCTTCACATCAGTTTCTTGTGTGATATTTTTTTCTAATGTTTGGTTTGCCATGGGATCTTGATCATGGTGGCTTGATCATACCTCTTTATTATTGTTGTCTCATCTTGCTAACATGAGTACATTTGGATCCCTCTCGATGTGCATGTTTTGGCTACTTTAGTGTGAGTTTGAAGCAAGTTCACCCTCTCACTAAGGTGGAGGCTAAATGTGTCACAAACAAATGTATCCTTGACATTTTTCACTCATTTGGCCCATTATTATGGATTTTGGCTTGATTTTTCCAAGATTTAATGTTATAATGTGGCCAACGCATTCACATTAGGCCTTGAATACTTGAAAATCAATAAAAAACTAATGATGTCTTACAAAGGTGTTGTGAAGTGATGTAACACATTTTCCCTCTTTTCTAAGAACTTTCCATTATAATTCACTTAAACAACCTCTTTTTATCACTTACAAATCCTTATTTTAAAGATTTCTAAGGAGTTGTAACAAACTCTCACACTTTCCTAGGCTTGTCCTCAAAAAATTGACCATTTATTATGCTAAAATGACCCCTTAATACACTTATAGGCCCTATTTAAGTGTGTTTCAGAAGAAAATATCGTTAAGCAACATTAATCACACTTTAATTCTTGACAAATATCAAATTTTCCTTGGTGGGACCAAGTCGTCACCTTGGGCGACTTAGTTTAATCAGGCTTTAAAATCAAATTTATTTCAATATTTTGGCGGGATATTGTCTTCTAAACCCTAATGTCAGCTTATGATGAGGTGTTTTAGGGAAATTAAGGAAAATCATGTATAAATAAAGGGCTTTTCCCTCCTTTTTATCCTCCTAACTCAACAACTCTCATTATTCTCAAGCAATCTTCAAGTATCAAGCATTCAAGCACTTTAATAACTTCAAGCATCAATTCATTGAAGTTGATCATTTGCATATCCTCAGACTTATTCATCAAGGGTTTGGTCATGTCTGAAGATTTGTGAAAGAGAAAGGTGCTAAAATTTTTCAACATCCCATCAACATCATTCAAATTCAACAAACCCTAAAATTTGCTTGAAGACAACCTATAGGTCAAATTATAAAGATTCAAATCCAAAGTTCTATAAGAAATAGAAGTGGGTGATCCCATAAAGCTGGTTTACAATTTTTGAGAGGAACTGATTTTTGTTGAAATCACATATTTTTAGAAAATATAATGATTTAATCCTTTAACAGTTCCATTTTAAGAATTCTAATTGAAGAGGTTTTGTTCAAACCACCTAATATCAAACCCCCTTGGATAGAACCTCGCTAGTTTTAAATCATACCTATAAATGAGTCTCCTTTACACCAATCAAAATGCTAATAAAAAATCACTTTTGATTTACCTTTTGGGGGATCAAATGAATTCATTTAAAATTTATTTCAAATTATTATGGTAGTCCTTGAAATGATCTATCCCATGAATATAATTTTAATATGTTTTGGTTTTATTATGTATGTGTTTTTTTAGTTTTATTAAACATAGGTTTTTCACCGAAAATCAAGCTCTATGTTTTGCACATGTGAAAAAATAGAAAATTATCAAAATAATTTTTTCAAAAATATGTTTGTCCTAGGTATTGATGTCCTTCATCCATTAAAAAAAAAAATTTGAATTTTGATACATACAGAAAAATTTATGTTGTATACAATCTGCCTATGTCTGAATTGCAATTGGTTTGACTTCGAAACTCTATTAAGGAAAAAATATTCAATAAAAAACTATGAGACCAAATGAAAGTGCTAGATATCATAGTTAGAAATCTAAATTCTATAAAATTATAGTTTTATCCTTCATACAAAAAAAGTTATGTTGTATATGGTGAGCGTCACTCTTTAAAAATTATGTTTTCTTAAAAAAACCAGTTTTTGTGGGAGATGGAAAAAGAAGTGCAATCTTATTCCAAAAATTTTGAAAAAAATATTTTTAGAATCTACAAACAAAATGTGATGAGACTCTAGTTTGCATCATCTTCAAATTCCTCATGGTTTAGCCGCTATAGGTGCCCAAATGTGAAGATTTAGTTAAAAATAATAATTTCAGTGTCCAGTTTGGCCAAAAATTGTAAACCACTATTGTGGGATCACCCAAGTACAAGTTGATAACAAAAAGTTAAAGTCATGAGATTCTTTAAAGTCATAGGTGGAATAAGCTGACATCATTGGAAAATTAGTCCCACTTCTAGGCCTGAATGGTTTTTACAGCTGTGGATACCCATTTCTCAGAAACCTATTCTGACAAATTCCCCCCAAAGCAAGACTAAATCACCTTGCTTGGTGTAAGTGTCCTAGTGACCTTCAATAGTAGAATCTAGAAGATTCCAAATCTCCTCAACATCACACTTCAATTTCCAGGTGCACCACTTCTATTTCATTAAGTTTTGATACAACTTGCATACATTTTAGGTCATTTTACATAGTCTTTTTAATACCGTTTGCATTTCATTATTTTGCATTCAATAGTTAGATTCCTTCATTACTTTGTAGCATTTAGACACATTCCAAATCACACACACATCACACACTAACACTTAATATTTAATGAACCTTCAAAATTTTGGGTGTGAAAGAATTCTCTCCTTTTAGGTGAAAACCCTAGAAGTCCTAGAGAACCCTCTCTTCTTCCCCTAAAATTTGTGGTTCAACCCTTAGTTAATTAAGGTTAATTGAGCTTAATTGGTCCCTTTAATTTAAATTCAAGCCTTATTAATTGCATTTTCCAAAGGATCTATCCTGACATCCATTAATGATATTGCATAGCCTTAAATTGGAAAATTTTGAGTCCTAGAAAATTATGCTATGACCCATTCACCACTTTGGGCGAATGAGTCCTCCTATCTTAGGACATCATTTTGTTTGTATATTTGAGGTTATTTTTTAATGTTATTTCGCCTCCCTGATGCTTGGTCCTAGAAAATTGTGCTTGGACCCATTCACCACTTTGGGTGAATGGTTCCTCCTTATGTAGGACACCCCTTTTTGAATTTATTTTAGATAGGATTTTAATAATTTTCAATCCTAGATTTGATATAGGCTTTGATTATCTGAATTTTGGGATTAATTCTTAGAGTAGACATCTAAATTTGACAACTTCCACATGGTCAAAATCGTCTACTCTGTTCATCTATTTCATTAATGATGATTAAATAATTTATTTAATCATTATTTCATTTTCTGCCTAAGGTTCCCAAAGTATGTAATTGAATAATTAAATACTTTACCTTACACCTTTTCTTCTCTAAATTAAATAAATAGGACAAATTATTTAATTTAGTCATTTGACCTTTTTTTGATTAAAATCAATTTTTAATTCCTCATTTTCTCTCTCCTTGTCACATTCTCCATAATCCTCTTTTAATCTAGATTAAATTAATTAATCCATAATTAGGATGTGCTCCACTTAATCAAGATTAGTGTCACATTCTCCATAATCTCCCACTTGCTTCTAATCTTTCACTAATTATTCTAATCAAGGGTTTTCACAACTTTAATCAAAGTCATTAGCCACATTTAGCATACCTTTTTTAGTCAACCTTTCCACTTGCCTTTCTGGGCCTTCACTCCCTTTCCCATGTGAATTTTTAATTCACATTTATTCATACTAGGCTCCTCTCTTCCCCATGTGAATTTTTAATTCACATTTTATCCTTCCAAGGTTTACCCTATCCCCATGCAAGTTTTAGAAAACTTGACTTGTCATTTTACATGTGCCAAAGACTTCTAGAACTTTGGACTTGTCACATCACTCACATGTGACAAATCCCCATGTTTTTGGAAACCCTCTCTTATCCATTAGACTCTCTCAAGCATGTGAATTTTTAATTCACATTTATTTCTCCAACCACCTTCCCATTTCCCATGGATATTTTTGAGAAATTCTAAAATTTCTCAAATGTCTTTTTCACTCTCATTTGGGGACAAGAAGTTCCTTTTTGAGGAAATCTTCTCATCCCCCAAGGTCCTTGTACTTCCACCTCACTCCCACATCATCTCACCCTAGACCATCTCACATTCCACATGTCAATATGTGAGGGCTTGTGAGTTCTCAAATCACCATAGCCCTCCATCTTGGTTTTGTTGGCTTAATCTCAACCGCTGAATTCTCTAGAGAATTCATTTTGTTCTATAAATACCCCCTCCTTCCTCTCATTTTGAAGATGAGATTTTTGTTATCAAAACTTTTGCCAAATTTTCAGCACTTAGTCATTTGCAAGCATTCTTCATCAATCAACCAAGCCATTTAGCCACTTGCATTTTATCACATTTTTCATCTTGCATCTATTCACCTACATAGCCATCCAAGGAGCACACAAACTCTCAAAGATCAAAGGCCAACCAAGGAATTTGCAGCACAAAGGTATAACTACATATCATCTTGTTTTGTTTATCTTTTTTGCATAGACATTCCTTAGGCTAATGTTGAGGTGCATTTCTTGTGTTGTTCCTTTTAATGCATTATTAGCTAGTTTTGAATCTTAGAATAAGGTTAGAACATTTAAGGGATCACATTTCTCGCATGCCTAGTGGGACCCACAAACAGGTCTCTTTATTTCACGTTTGTGGTTGTTAAAGTTGTTTGTAGGTCTTGGTCGCAAAGGGGTGGACTTGCCCTCTCGTGTGTTGTAGAGGGGCAGACTTGCCCTCCAGTCTGCTACAGAGGGGTGGACCTATCCTATTGTTTCAAATTTTTTTGACATTTTACTACAGAGGGGTGGACCTACCCTATTGTTTCAACTTTTTCTGACATTTTACTATAGAGGGGGGAACCTACCCTATTGTTTCAACTTTTTCTAAAAATTTTACTGCAGAGGGGCAGACCTGCCTTGTTATTTCAACTTTTTCTAACATTTTACTACAAAGGGGCGGACTTGCCCTGCTTTTCAACTTTTTTCTGACATTTTTACTGCAGAGGGGTGGACTTGCCCTACTGTTTCAACTTTTTTTGATAATTTTACTACAAAGGGGCGGACTTGCCCTATTGTTTCCACTTTTTTGGACAACGTTTCTATAGAGGGGTGGACCTACCCTACTGTTTCTGTATTTCTGACAACTTTTTTGTAGAGGGGCAGACTTGCCCTTTTGGTTATGTATTTCTGATAGCTTTTCTGCAGAGGGGCAGACCTGCCATATTGGTTCTCTGTTTCTGACACTTGTTGTTGCATAGGGGTGGACCTGCCCTATTGTTCCAACATTTTTCACTACGGAGGGGTGGACCTGCCCTGTTGTTCCAACATTTTTCACTGCAGAGGGGCGGATTTCCCTAAACAACACATTTTGGAAGGTAAAAATAGGCATTTTAGTTTCATTTTTGGCTCAAGTTTTTGTTGTTTTGAAGTTCTAACCCCCTAACATTGCTTGTTTGTGGGTATAGTTTAATTTCTTACTAATACTTTGCAACATATTTTTTTAATTCACAAGGAACGGAAGATAAAACAACTAACATTTGTTTGTAAGGCCATCTATTTATTCAAATTTTAAAGCCTTTCCTTGTTTTTTTCATCTAGGCACATAGTTTAATTAGGAGGAAGTAATATTTACTGTGTGGTGTGCCTATTTTGTGTTACCCAAAGGGGGCATTAGTTTGTTTTCACCTTCCCCTTCCACTTTGTGCGAACCTGGGGACTAGTTGGAAATGATTAGTGCCTTCTTTTTTTTAGAAGGACCTGCTTGGGGATTTTGTCACCCCAAGGGATGATCCCAACCATGCGTACTGGTGGGGTATAAAAAGGGGAGAGAGCCAAAGTTGTATCCTAGTCCAGTCATGTTGTGTTTGGCGGAGCGTCGAAGCTAGGGTGATACCTAGATAGACGTGAAGAGTTGGTTTGAGCCCTTCAGAATCTCGCTTGGGTTTTCAATTCATGCTTGTGATGGGCTAGTGTTCATGGTCTAGGCCTCACGTACCAAGAGTATAACGAGGACTCCTTAGAAACTTTGTGCATCCTAGAATAAGACCTTTGTTGGAAATACCCCTTAACACTAATCATAAGATTGTGCTTGCTTAAAGTGTCTTTCTATGAGAAACTAATAAATTTTGAATAAGTCAGTCTCATTGTGTGACTTCAAGTCCTTGCCATAATCTTTCTCATCCAAACCAAGTTCTTATTTCACTATAGAGGGGCAGATTTTCCCTATTAATCTATCTATTTTTTTTGTAGAGGGGTGAATTTTCCCCCTTCGTTCACTATTTGACTACGGAGGGGCAATTTTTTCCCCCTCTTTCACTGTTTTGACTTTAGAAGGGCAGATATGCCCTCCTGAACAAACAATTTCACCCTGTTTGACCATTCCAAGCCTTTGTTTAACCACCCCGAGTCTCCGTTTGACTGTTTGATCATCCCAAACATCCATTTAACCTTTCTAAACATCCATTTGACCATTTCAAGTCTCTGTTTAACCTTCTAAACTTTTGTTTCTCATTCACATTGTTCATTTCACAACTAGGGGAACCCATTTCACCATTTCACTATGTGTGACCTAAACATTTTTACTTTTTGAAAAGATCACTTCAACATCACTCCTATATTTTTCGCCATCATCTTTTAGCATAAAATCCCTTAAACCTTGTTTTAGTATTTGTCTCCTAAATTGACCAAGGCATTAATTTTGATCGTTATCCTACATATCAATCATTTTCTTCAACCTAATCAATCTATTTCTATCCCCAGGAAGATTTGTGTTGAAATTCAACATCATTGACCCAAACCAATCCCCTTCTATCTCAAGGCAGATTCACCACCGTGATCATTGGTTTAGCCAGTTTAATTTGATCAACCAATGTTTTAAGTCATTTAGGGTGATTTCTGAATTGGGTTTTAGAATCCCTTCCATCAATAAATCCTAATCCATCATCCAATCCAGAACAAACTTATCCAATTTATCCAAACAATCCAGTCCAATTTATGTAAATCCGATATCATCCAATCAAAATCCCATCATCTAATCAAAATTTAATCATGTAATCAAATCCAATCCTTATCCAATGCTCAAATTAATTGATACATCATCTTATCAATCAGTCCAACATCCAACCCAATCCTACAATCTTAATCCAATATGAATCAATCAATCCAAATCATCATTTAGAAGTTGCATCTCAAAATCACTTAGTTGTTTTACACGTTCATGCCTATTCAAACCCATTCACAAACAAAAAAGCAAATGGTAGATCAGGAAACCCAAGGTTCTCAACCAAATATCCCTCAAGATACCAATAAAATTCCAAGCAATCCACATGATCCCCATAACAGCGTATCATTCCAGTCAAACACTGACATCTAGAATATCACACCACCCGGTGATGAGAACATGGTCAATCAACCCAAAGTCACCATTGATGAATACCTTAGTAATCCTACCAATGTCCAAATGATAGATCGTCTCCTCAACGAATGTGGGGATAATTACCACCTTACACCCATCCTTCGTAGCCACATAATCATCCCCACCAACAACCATCAAACCCATCCTCATATGCCACATAACAACCCACCATTGTGCAACAATACCAATACTATCTGCCCTACTTTCAATAACAACCAACTTATCAGCAAGGTGCACCTTACATTTCCTATTATCAACAACCATCATCACACCAATAAAGAGGTCCTACCTCCATGTATTACCAAAATGTTACACAACAACAAGACTCATCCCTCACTTCCTACTATAAAAAAAAATCACCTTACCCACAAGTGGCTCCCACTCATCACAATCAATCATCCAACTATGAATCCACTTATAATCAGCAAATGCACTTGCATCCGACTCAACCTGTCTATGATCTAACAGCGGTAGGACCATCCTCATCATATCCACAATACTATCCATATAATCAATCCACTCTAACTCCCACAACTCTCATCAATAAGGACTTGGAAGAAGTAAAAGCAGCATTAAAGGATCTACAAGCTAGAACGGGTAAACAAACATTCAAGTTTGAGGACATATTTCCTTATCCTTTTGATCCCTCCATCTCCTTGGTTCCTTTCCCCAAGCATTTTGAGATATCGAAATTCGATAAATACAAAGGAACTAGGGACCCTAGAGCCCACCTTCAAGAATTTTATGCCCATTTCCAAGAGGTCAGGCATAACGACAATTATCTTATCCAACTTTTCCCTAAAAGTCTATAAGGAGTTGCCCTTAACTGGTTTATGGGCCTTGAAAAAGGATCTACCAAAACCTTTGCACAATTATCTCAACAATTCATCTCCCAATTCTCTTTTAATATAGAGAAGGATATTGACACACTTGATCTCCTGAAAGAAAAACAACATGATGGGGAGACCTTTGCAAGCTACTTGCAAAGATGGCGTGCCTTGGCCAGCAGGATGAAATTCCCACCATCATAAAAATACATGGTCATGTTATTTATCAAAAATTCCTACCCAAACATGGCTCATAACTTCCAACTCCATTGTATCACCACCTTTGCAGCACTTTTGGTCAAGGGTCCAATCTTGGAATGAGCCCTTATTGCAAAAGGGCAAGACAATTTTTTAAATTCTGATAAAGAGAAGTCCTTTGGGTATAAACCTCGTTATTGGAATAGAAATAAAAATGTTTTTAATGATGGTGTCACTGACACCAAACATGTTCAAGTGGCCACCACCACACAAAAATACCCTCCTCAGCAACAGCCGTCAGTCCATAATGTCATATTCATCCCCCAAGGGGTACCATGACAACAATCCAACCAAAATAATCAAGGGGGGAATAAATGATAGTTCACTCAATTGGGAGAACTCCTTAGCATGGTGTTTAACAATTTTCTTCAAGATAATTATCCCATCACATATCCTATCACCAAACCTCTTGATATGTCTAAACCCAAACCTGCTTGGTTTAAAGACAACGAGTATTGTGAATTTCACAATATTAAGGGACATTCCTTAGATAAATGTCAAGGCCTAAAAAATTACATTCAAGGCCTCATCAATCGAGGTGAAATCCATGTAGATGCTAAAACATCATCTTCATCCAATGCTCAACTCTAGATAAATCAAAACGCTTTTCCTAACCACAATTAGGGTCCTAGTACTTCCAACTCTAATCCTAGATCTAACAAAAATAACAATCAAAATAACAACACCAATAACATCAGCTATAAAAATGTGCCATACAACTACCAAGGTGTGGTCTCATATGTACAAAAGGTGGAGACATGGGTATCCATGATGTGTGTCAAAGGAAAAGATCAACATTGTGTTGTTACCACTCGGTGAACCTGCATCACAGTCCCAACAACTCTTGCATCTACCCAACTGCCATCCTCCACTTCACAATATAATATCCTCGATCACCTAGGCAAGACTACAACCCAAATATCCATCCTAGATCTACTTAAGTCATCTCTCATGCATTAAGACATCTTTACTAAGGATTTGCAAAGCACACAAGTGCCCAATGATATTGACCCCACCCAATTCCAAGCATTGGTGGGAAATCTCTCATCAACCTATCAGTTAGCCTTTAGCCAAAAAGACATGTTGCGCCTTGAATCAAGCCACAATTGCCCCCTCCATCTTGAGGTTGGTGTAAACTATCAAAAAGTAAAAAGGGTACTAGTAGATAATGGTTTGGCCCTAAATCTTTGTACACTAAAATTTATACAATAGGTTGGATACACCCAGGCCGACTTAAGTAGTGAAGTTATCACCATCAAGGCATATGATAACGCAGAATGGGGTTCTGAAGGAATTATTTGCCTCCCTATTCAAGTGGGGCCCATTGTATAGTACACTATGTGTCATGTTCTGGACATTGACCTTCCATACAACATCCTTCTTGGCCTTCCATGGATTCATTCTA
This sequence comes from Sequoiadendron giganteum, assembly GCA_007115665.2. NCBI lineage: Eukaryota > Viridiplantae > Streptophyta > Pinopsida > Cupressales > Cupressaceae > Sequoiadendron > Sequoiadendron giganteum. The sequence goes on from CM021101.1 coordinate 569,369,012, forward strand.
TGCAAACCATCCCATCCACCTACCATCAATGTTTAAAGTTCCCATTTCAAGGAATGGAAATTACCATACAAGTTGATCCCCAACCTTTTGAATATTTTCGTGCCTTAGAAGCTTCCTTTCCACATTCACATTACTGCCTGGGAGTCAAAATGGGGGCATCCCAAACATTTGATTCTCATCCATCCTCCAATACACTAAAGACCTCATCTACACCATCATCCACACCTAGTTCCACCATCACCAAGGTCTAGATCATAGACAAGGGATGTGGAAAATACAAAATGCATACCACACTAAATGTGGCAACCATGCCACCCTCTCCACATACATATGGACAACCAACTCTTCCAGTTCCAAAAGTAGAAGAAAAGACACTTACACTCACCTCCAATCACATGGGTTTGACAACATTCAATGATCTGGGTTCCCTTCAGGATCAAATGGAAGCTGATATCAACCAATGGGTTTATCAAGAGGAACCTAAGCCACCACTTCCCCTTATAGAATACATCCAATAGGTTTATCCACATGCCTCCAAGTTCATTGAAAAGTATAATTGCCAAAGTAGAGGCCTTGGCATGGAAGAACAAGGAAAATGCTACCCCATTTAAGCAATTAACATCCACCAAGAAATTTGGGCTTGGGTTATGATACTAAACAGAAGCATCCTGGGACATCCTCTAGCACTTCTAACAATATTAGTGTTGATGGTAGTTCCCTCAAAGACATACCAGAAGAAGAGTCCATCATATACACGTACGATGATTTAAATCATGTTGATGTCCCTACCATGTTTGAATGATTATCTGTTTGCACCATAACCTTATCCCTTAAACATCCTCAACTTATATATCATGACCTACAAGGTAGTGCACTCATCGACACATTTCCCTCAAAGGATACCTACGTACATCTCATGGGATTGGGGGAAGATAAATGCCCTAACCACAAAAGAAAAAGGAAACAAAAACAAAATAGGTCATCAAGTGAAAACCTCACCGAGGTGCTTTTTGACTAGGAAAAAGTAAAAACAAAGGGTGTATCAGATAGTGAAAATATCAATACGGCACTGGAAGATGGCGATGTTCATCTTCCCCTTGTGGGAACACAAATAACTGAGTGATATTCTATTCTCATTGAAGAGACATAGGAGGTAAATTTGGGGACATAAGAGAATCCAAGGATCACTTATGTAGCCAAATCTTTATCAGAAGAAGAATATTTCACCATTGTCCAAATTCTCTGAGAAGGGGTTATCAATTTCACATGGGCTTATTCAGATATGCCTGGCTTGGATCCTGATCTTGTTGTACACTATTTGGATGTCCATCCAAATGCCAAACTTGTCAAACAAAATCTTTGAAAGATGCATCCTCAGGTAGCCTTATTAGTCAAAAAAGAATTGGATAAATTGATAGAAGTTGGATTCATTTGACCCATTGACTATTCCAACTGGATTTCCAACATAGTGCCTATTGCTAAACCTGATGGTCATATTAGGATTTGCACATATTTTTAGGATCTCAAAAAATCTTGTCCAAAAGATAAATTCCCATTGCCCAATATCAACATGCTGGTTGATATCACTGCAGGACACGAGATGTTATCCCTTATGGATTTCTTCTCTGGTTACAATCATATCCGAATCATCCCTGAAGATCAACACAAAACTTATTTTACAATGCCTTGGGGTACCTTTTGTTACAATGTCATGCCCTTTGGCCTCAAAAATGTGGGGGAAACATATCAACGAGCAATGAATATTATATTCCATGACCTCATCCACACTATCATGGAAGATTATGTCGATGACTTGCTGGGAAAATCCAGAACTAGAGAAGAGCACCCTGCCATCTTGAAAAATATCTTCGAGCGCTTGGAGTAGTACAAGGTAAGACTAAATCCGAAAAAGTGTGTGTTTCATGTGACATCAGGGAAATTGTTGGGCTTCATAGTCTCCTGAAGGGTCATTGAGGTTGACCCTACTAAAGTAAAAGCTATCATGGATATTCCTCCACCCCGAAACATAAAACAATTAAGGAGCCTTCAAGGAAAACTACAATCCATCAGTTAGTTTATAACCGAGCTTGCAGATAAATGTCAGTCATTCACCCACCTTCTGAAGAAAGACACCACCTTCAAATGGAATCAACACTGTCAGTTGGTTTTTGATATGATCAAAGAATACTTGGCCCACCCACTAATCTTGATGCTACCTATCCCAGGAAAACCCTTCCCACTATACATCTCTACCACTTTAGTTGCACTGGGGGCATTGTTGGCACAACATGATGAATCCTCAAAAGACCGAGCAATCTATTGCATTAGCCGAACACTAGTCGGTTACGAACTTAATTATTAACCAATGGAGAAAGCATGCCTTGTTGCGGTCTTCAATACACAAAAATTATGGCATTCTATGCTTAGCCATCTAGTAAAGTTGATATCAAAAGTTGACCCCCTAAAGTACCTATTATCTAAGACTGCCCTAACTGGCCGCATGGCTAAATGGATCATGCTTCTAAGTGAGTTTGATATAGAATATATGGAAAATAAATAAAGCAAAGGACAGGTGATAGAAGATCAACTGGAAGATGCTCCATTAGTAGATGCCTATCTGATAAAAGCTGAATTTCCTGATGAAAGAGTCTTTGCAGTATTAGAAGCTACCACATGGACACTATACTTTGATGGATCAAGGGCAGGAGTCTTTCTTATCACCCCCCAAGGTGATTACATACCCAAATCATTCAGATTGGATTTTCCCTACACCAACAACATTGTTGAATACAAGCTCTTCTCACAGGCCTTAGAATCATAGTTCAATGGCACATCATTCATCTGCAAGTTTTTGGGGACTCCCAGTTAGTAATCAAACAATTCAATGATGAGTTTCTAATGAAGGATGACAAGTTGTTGCCTTACAAATGCATGGTGGATGACTTCAAGGAATATTTCACTTTCATCCAATTTGAGCAGATTCCAAGACTCCAGAATAAGGTAGCAGATGCTATGGCTACCATTGGTTCTCTCCTTGACATGCCCAAAGACCGCATAGATTGTCAGTTTCTAGTCAAACAACTCTTAATCCCAGCATATGACATCCCTAAGAATGACATGGTGTGTGATATTGTAGGCCCTGAATCCCCTTGGTACCACAAAAATTACACCTATATTCATGACAACACCCTCCCATCTGATCTCACAACAAAACCAACGTAAATAATTTATCCAATGCAATGCCCACTACACCATCATTGGTGTTACACTTTATCGATGTTGGTATGATGGAACTCTCCTCTGTTGTTTAGACAAAACCGAAGCCCGCACGACATTAAAAAAAGTGCAGAGCGGTATTTTTGGGGTCCATTCTAATGGTATGACCTTAGCCAAATTGATTCTAAGAGAAGGGTATTACTGGCCTATAATGGAACATGATGCTTATGAATTTGTCAAAAGGTGTCTTCTGTGTCAACAAAATGCAGATTTGATTCATGCCCCGAGACAAGAGTTACAACCTATCATGACACCTTGGTTGTTTTCACAATGGGGTTTCAACTTGGTTGGAAAGATCTACCCTCCATCCTCTGATGGTTACACTTTAATCATCACAACCACTAAATAATTCACCAAGTGGGTGGAAGCCATACCACTCACTCAAATCATTGGTGTTCAGATCTCTAAGTTCATCCTCTACCATATCCTCTGCAGGTATGGTATCCCCTCCACCATCATCACTAATAATAGAGAGCCATTCAAAAAAAAGTATATGAAGCTCCTTTGTGACACATATCATATCCAACATCATTTTCCCACCCCCTATTACCCCCAGGGTAATGGACAAGAAGAGGAAACAAAAAAACCATTGATCAAAATCATTAAGAAGATGGTCAATAGCACTGGCCGAGATTGGCACCTCCATCTCCATCCTGCTCTTTTGGCCTACCATACATCCATCTATACCCCCACTGGTGCTGATCCATACTCCCTTGTGTATGGCACTGAATCCATCTTGCCAATTGAAGTTGAAATCCCCTCACTCTAAATATCACTCAAGAATCTCATCAGTGACGAAGACACCCAAGTGGCACAGCTGGCACAATTGGAATTGTTAGATGAAAAATGGGTCAAGGCTTATAACCATCTGCAAGCCTATCGACACCGACTCAAAAAGAGCTACAATAAAAAATTCTGCCCTCGCCAATTCAATTTTGGTGATTTGGTCCTTAAAGAAAATTAGCGGAATCAACAAGATCGAGAGAAAAAAGGGTAAGTTTGAAGCTAATTGGTTGGGCCCTTATGTCATCAGCAAAAAGTATGGTTCTGGCACCTACATACTATCTACCCCTAAAGGAGAGCCCTTGGAAGAACCCATCAAAATCATGCATCTGAAGAAATTCTATACTTAGGTCAATTGGGGTATCCTTCCTAGTAAAATCTCACAAAAATACAAAAAAATAAAAAAAGTCAGAAAAATACCAAAAAAAAATCAAAATCAAAAAAATCAAAAAATTGTAAAGAGAAATAATTCATCCTATGGTATAAACCACCCCTGCATGGTGCCTTTGATATGTACGATTGGTGAAAACCTTGTAATAGGCATCTCTCATATAGGGCTTAATCATTATCTACCTCGCACCTTGGTTACTTTATGATTTAGGCATCCGCTCCTCGACTCCCCTCATTATATCGATCATATCTTCCACCTCTCCCTTGGCCGCTTGGTATATTCCTGATTGAGCATTGGATAAATATCAGCCACTATCTAACATCCTAAGCTTTTTATCCTAATTTGAGCTTGTTTCATCTCATTTTTATGGTCGTCTCCATCTTGGTTCTCTCATCGTGTCTATCTCCATCTAGGTCTCATCCTATATTTTCTTGAACTATAACTCCTCTGCGCTTGCACGTAGGCAAGGCTAATATTTTAATCGGCCCTTGAGGCATTTTTTTCCTTAATCGTCTATCCTCATGGTCCACTTTTTGATCTTGTCCATCCTCGGTGTTTTTTCCTTTCCAAACTACGTTGCCCCTGCACTTTCACGTAGGCAAGGTTGATCTTTTTATCTGCCCCCAGGGCTTATTTTTGTCTTGGTCACCCATTAGTTTCCATCAGTCCACTTTTCACTCTTTTACCATGGTCTTTTCCTAAACTACGAGGGCCTTGCGCTTTCACATAGGCAAGGCTGATCTTTGATCAACCCCCGAACCCCTAGGTCTTTAGGTTGTGTCAGGTTATTTTGTCTTGTCCTCTCGTTGTCTTGTTGTCAAGTATGTCCCTATCATTGTTGATTCTTCATAAGCAAGCTCTTCTCGTTTCAAGAAATTTTCTTAATGGAAACTGTCATGTGTCATCTAGGTCACTTTAGTTTAGTATCCATCATCGGTCTTAATAGGATGCATCCTTCCTAATAGACCATATCAACCCCATCCACCCTTGAGATCTTATGGAAAAGGATGCTTGCAATTGATCGTGATATTTTGGTACTTTTGGCTTTTGTTTATTGTTTGAGCTCCCTTCTCTTAACTAGTCAAGATTGCCATGATTCATCATATTATGGTGCATTTTTTCTAGTCAACATAGGGGCATCTCTTGAATATTTTATTATTGTTGTCTACTGGGATGCTCCATGTAGTACCCCCGTAGGATTCCTCCTAGATCCTATGTTATGTGGGGCCATCCCTTTGTGCTTGTGGTTATCCCAGTACCTGGCCTGACCAAAGTCTTTGTTACTTTGGGGTATGGGGATAACCTTGTTTGTTGTGTTTGTTTCATGCATTAGACACTAATCCGCCTTGGTTACACATACCATGGTATCTTGTGTCTTATGCTATAGCAAAAATCAGTGCTCTAAAGGATGGAAAATTGTTTTCATGTTGCATTTCATCTCATTCCATACCCCCATCATCCATCCCTGCTCCTACACCTATGGCTCCTGATTTTGGTTGTGCAAACTTTCATTACTTCTTATTGTCTTTTCTTCTCAGGATCCTTACGGTTCTTGATAGGTGTCATGCCACACACACCATATGCCTAATATCTACCCATCGATACTTATGTCTACATTATATTTATTGCATCAGTTCATTTAGGTTTGTTTATCCAAATTGCATAAGTTCATTAGGTTCATTTACCCATATTGCATAAGTTCATTAGTTTAAGTATCTTAGGCTCATTTATCCATACATTTCCATATATTTTCATAATCACATATGCATCACCATTTGCAAATACATTGTTAGGTCCATATTAATTACATCATATACACAATAGAATTACCACTCATAAATGATCGAAATCATACATAATCACATCATCCACACACACATAAATAAATGATCAACATCATACATAATCACATCATCCATACACGCATAAATAAATCATTAACATCATGCATAGTCAAAACATCCATATCGACACAACTCATCATATACATGTGCATAAAATACACCATCTATCATACAAACATCAATATATAACCATATGCAAAACATAAATCATCCATCACAAAATTTTTTGGCATAATGTCAATGGGGACCATCACATATCATCATCAAAATAATACAATGTTCATCTCATATCCAAAATATAGTCACATCATAATCACATACATATCATCCTCAAATAAGGAGCATAATCTAAGAATATGTTCTACACCTCCATCTGATACCTGTCCAAGCACCTATATCCTATCACCTGTCCTTTGCCTGCCCTCACCTACCCACATCTAATCTCTAAGGAGACTCAGGCACCAGTCCTCTATATTTCAGAGTTCCCTATGACTCACTAGCAAGAGTCCCCTGATAACCACCAAACCGATAAGGAGTCGGCTGAAAATCGCTATACCCTCTAGTCTATGTCCCTAAAGACTGGGATGGTACCAACATCTGTGGTACCTGCCTAACATAGCTCACTATATGCTGTGATGGATTTGGCACTGCCTGCTCATATGCACATCTCCAATAGCTTGCCTCCTGCATATACTCATCCATTTGTCCAACATGAAACCTAACAATATTCTGCTCATGCCTGTATCTATCTTGCTCTCTGCCTATGCACTCTGTAGCTCTACTTGCAAACCCTGTACAGCTAACTCTATATCATCACCTTGCACCCTCTATGACTACCTCTATGATATATCCCTATCTACACTCTCTACCTGAGCCACTACTGTGTCTCTCTAAAACTATAGGATCTGGACCTATCTCGGTGCATCATCTCTCTCCCCTTCTATTGCCTACACCTATCTTTGTGTCTCATCTCTCTCCCCTTGTATCACCTTCACCTATCCTTGTGCACTATCTCTCTCCTCCTGGAGAGCCTATACACCTCCATATGTTGTATCCCTCTCCCTCCGCACTATCTCTAGCTTGGCCTCTGTTGCCTCAGCCCTTGGTCTCATATCCTCTAAGGATATCTTTGTTATAGATACCCTCTCCTAAAGATCTATCCTCTCCCCCAATAGTCCTACCATCTGTACTCTCAATGTCTCTATCTCCCTCTCAGCCTGCTGAAAACACTCCACTAAGACATGCTCTCCTCCCCCTATAGACTTTGGCTGACCCTACATATGTGCAATTGTCATTGCTGCCTCTAACCTATCTCAATCCCAAGTCACCCAGCAAGCTCACCCCGTACTCTATCCATCTATGCTCATATCTCATCCCTCCCTATCTCAACATCTCATACATCTATCATCAGCTGACTCATAACAACATCAAAATCTATATGTTTTATCTCCTGCATCCTCCGCACCTTCGCTTTTGCACTCCTCAGCTCCTCCTCTAGCACCCGTAGCCTCACTTGGGCCCCTCTCAGTAAAATCACTGGATCATCAACTGGAGCTACTAGTACTAGTGTTAATGGCTCCACCACCTACACATCCACGCCCATTGCATCCCACTCTACCTCCTCCTGAACCTGGTCCACCCAGCTCATCACCCGATTCCTCCTCGGCTGTCCTCTCCTCCCCACCCTCATCTATCTCCTCAGCTATCCTCTAGTCTGCCCATCCCCCTTTGAATCCTCTCCATCCTCTCTCATCTCTCTCTCTAACACCTGAGCCTCCTACTTTGTCTAGATCTCTGGCTAGCCCCTCCTCTATCATCTACTCTTAGTCATACTCTCTAGACATCCTATCTCCGCTTGTGCTCCCTCCTCCTGACCAATGGTCCTCACATCCTCTTGCTTGGCTCTCACCTAAACTTACCTCCATCGTACTTTACTACCAATAACTATCTATCCAACACCCCTCCTCTCCACCACCCCTAACATCTCCACCTCTGGCTCACTCCTTGGTCTTGCCACATCTATCTATAGACCACTCCCATCACATAGCCCTCTTGTCTCCATCTCCTCCCCCACATCCCTCCTCCTCCTCCTCCTCTCTGGCTATCGTCCAGCCCCACCCTCATCTGCTTCTCTACTCTGATGCCCCGCACCCTACTACCTCTCTACCTCCCCCTATCTCCTCTGCTCCTATCCCCCCTCCTCCTATCCCCCTTGCTCCTGCTCATCCTCTGGCCCCCACCATACAACTCCCACAATAGGCTCCTCCGGTGTTATCCTCTCCCACTGGTGGGTGCAAAACCACCGGGCATATTGATTTTTCACTCCTACATCCTCAAGACCCATCACCCTCCCTAGATAGGGCACACCAATTTCCATTACCCATGCCTCCTTAACTTCCCTCATTGACAATATCCCTCTCCATGGTAGCTCTTTGGTGAGCCAACAAAACATAGTTGACATTGTTGGAATATCCTGAATACTCCCAAACTGTCTCTCTAGCCGGTCTAGTCGATGTGCCTCCACTATGTAAGGTTGATTCCTAATCACGAGGCATCTACATCTAAAGAGACCCTGATGTATCTCCTCCTCTACCCTCCATCCCCTAAATCATTGATACATATATGGCCACCACACTACGTCCTCCTCCCATACCTCATCAAATGCTCTCCTCCAATCACCCAGCTCTCCCTGCATCTCATACCATAGGACACAACCCCTGCCACCATACCCCCAGGCCACCGGCTCCCACTCATCCAATTTTCCTCTCCTCACCACTATAGGCCTTGTCACCATAATATGATCTCAACCCTACACCTGTAATAATGTCATATGTGTCACCCTCAACATCCGTCGGTAGCTAATCACATGCATATCTCAATATAACTATGCTAATACACATGACCCCCATGAGAACTATCCCTCCCACCACTCAATAATATGTTGAATCACCTCCATAAATTGTAGACTGTAGAACCACCTGCTCCGATCTGATAGCAATATCCCACTAATCAAACAACACAAATACAATGGTAACAATGGCAACTGCAATGCCAAACATCTATCTACATCTAACTACCCCTTCTAAATGGGCAAATCATCCTGCCCAAATAACACTAGGATGGTCTGGTCCAACTCCGCCCCTCTAGATGTCACTTCACTCACTAACCACCCCACTATGGGCAACCTCAGAATCCGCCATACATCCTCTAGTGTCACCGTCATCTCCCCTATCGGAAGATGGAAGGTCGATGTAGCTGAACTCCATCTCTCAATCAATTCTATCAACATCTCTCGATGAGCTCTCATCACCGGGAACTATACCAAGTGCAGTAATCCTGCATGCTCCAATGTTGTGTGATCCATGCTTATCATGACCCCTATGGTCACCACCAGTGCCTTTAGCCTCTGCTCATGTGTCCACAACCGGTCAAAACTCTGCATTCATGAATTCACTTTGTTAACATCTTTCTTATCTTATTTTCCTTCTCTCCCCCATCCCTTCTCACTTTGTCTCCCTCGCTCTGATCTGGGCTGGCTCCGCCCCGTGGTAGGGTAGACTCACCCTCGGCTGTGAGGCAGAACCACCCTGTGCTGAGGCAGACACGCCTCGCACTGGGATGGACCTGCCCCGTGTCGAGGCAGACCCACCCTCGGCTGTGGGGCGGACCTACCTCATGTCGGGGTGGAAACACCCTTAGCCACGTGGTGGCTCCACTACTGGCTATGAGGCAGGTTGCCCCATGCTGATGCAGGCCTTCCCTCGGTCGCGAGGCAAACCTGCCCCATGTCAGGGTGGAAATGCCATCGGCTGGGCAGTGGCCCCGCCGCTGGCCACCGGGTGCATCCGCCCAAGCCGCATAACGGCTCCACCACTGGCCGCTGGGTGGTGGCCCCACGCTGGGGCGAACCTGGCCCGCACCAACGCTGGGGCAGATTTTCCCTATGTCAGGGCAGATCCACCCTATTCGAGTAGGGTGGATTCAGCCCTTTGCGGGCCTCCAACGTGTTTTTTCCCTTTCCCCCTGGTTTTTAACCACTTTTTTCTATTTTGCTTGTCTACCCAATTTTCTTTTCTATCCCGTTTACAAAACCAGTTTTTTGCATTTTCCAAAAAAAATTTAAAATGTGTTTAAATTACTAAAACAATGCATAGAGGTTTTTGTCACTAACCTGGAGGGGCACAACCCGATGACTATAAAATCACTGCACCTCATCCCATCGGTGGATGATCTAGGTGTTGTTATCTTACGACATCCTTGCTCTTCTTCTGCTTCCTCTCCTCTCCTCTTCCTCAACTGCTATAGTACAAATGAGGTGAGGTGATTTCTAAAATTACCTTTTATTCCTTTTCCCTCCCTTTTTAAGGGGTATTTTTTTACCTCTTATTTACCTTTTTTTGCCTCCAACTAATCCGTTTCCTTCCCGGGGCTGCCATTTAAAAACCATTTGTCTGTTTGACTTCGTTCAAAAGGAAAAATTGCCTAATTTTTTGTGCTCTTTCCAACCATACCATTCGTTTCTTCCTATCAAGAGGTCACCTGAGACCCCTCTCTTTTCCCCCTGTTTCCCTCTTGAGGGGGTATACCATTCCCATTTACCTATTTTCCCTGCCATAGTTATTCCTTTGTAGGATTGGGGCATCTTCATCCATTCCTTGCTGATTGGGCAGCTCAGTTCTTCCTCCCCACGTTGGGGCATCCATTTCTGGGTACTTTCTCTATAGAGTCATCTACATTTTCTTTTCTTCGAAACACTGTTATTCTAACAAGTACTTCAAAGAGGGGAAAATTGTAAAGATCTAAATTTGACCACTTCCACATGGTCAAAATTGTCTACTCTATTCATCTATTTCATTAATAATCATTAAATAATTTATTTAAACATTATTTCATTTTCTGCCTAAGGTTCCCAAAGTATGTAATTGAATAATTAAATACTTTAACTTATACCTTTTCTTCTCTAAATTAAAGAAATAGGACAATTTTTTTAATTTAGTCATTTGACATTTTTTTGATTGAAATCAATTTTTAATTCCTCATTTTCTCTCTCCTTGTCGCATTCTCCATAATCCTCTTTTAATCTAGATTAAATTAATTAATCTATGATTAGGATGTGTGCCACTTAATCAATATTAGTGTCACATTCTTCATAATCTCCCACTTGCTTCTAATCTTTCATTAATTATTCTAATCAAGAGTTTGCACAACCTTAATCAAAGTCATTAGCCACATTTAGCATACCTTTTTTAGTCAATCTTTCCACTTGCCTTTCTGGGCCTTCACTCCCTTTCTCATGTGAATTTTTAAGTCACATTTATTCATCCTAGGCTCCTCTCTTCCCCATGTGAATTTTTAATTCACATTTTATCCTTCCAAGGTTTACCCTATCCCCATGCAAGTTCTAGAAAACTTGAACTGTCATTTTACATGTGCCAAAGACTTCTAGAACTTTGGACTTGTCACATCGGTCACATGTGGCAAATCCCCATCTTTTTTGAAACCCTCTCTTATCCATTAGACTCTCTCAAGCATGTGTATTTTTAATTCACATTTATTTCTCTAACCACCTTCCCATTTCCCATGGAGATTTTTGAGAAATATTAAAATTTCTCAAATGTCTTTTTCACTCTCATTTGGGGAAAAGAAGTTCCATTTTGAGGAAATCTTCTCATCCCCCAAGTTACCTACAAGGTACTTGTACTTCCTCCACATCATGTACCTCTCTTTCACCTCACTCCCACATCATCTCACCCTAGGCCATCTCACATTCCACATGTCAAGATGTGAGGGCTTTTGAGTCCTCAACTCACCATAGCCCTCCATCTTGGCTTTGTTGGCTTAATCTCAACCATTGAATTCTCTAGAGAATTCAAATTTTTCTATAAATACCCCCTCCTTCCTCACATTTTGAAGAGGATATTTTTGCTATCAGAACTTTTGCCAATTTTTCAGCACTTAGTCATTTGTAAGCATTCTTCATCAATCAACCAAGCCATTTAGCCACTTGCATTTTATCACATTTTTCATCTTGCATCTATTCACCTACATAGCCATCCAAGGAGCACACAAACTCTCAAAGATCAAGGGCCAACCAAGGAATTTGCAGCACAAAGGTATAACTACATATCATCTGGTTTTGTTTATCTTTTTTGCATAGACATTCCTTAGGCTAATCTTGAGGTCAATTTCTTGTGTTGTTCCTTTTAATACATTATTAGTTATTTTTGCATCTTAGAAAAAGGTTAGAACATTTAAGGGATCACACTTAGATTTAGTATAAATACACGGTTAATTCACATAGTTTCATTTAAGAAATCCTAGAAGATTTCAAGCAATGAAGAGTACATTCACAAGAGTATTATAGAGAATTTCAAAGGCATTGAAGGTTATATTATTGAAGTTTTATTGCTGAAATTCAAGTTCATATCATCAAGTTAAATATCATCAAGGTAGAGGCATAGTATATCAAGCATGTTAAAGAGATAGTGTGTTTATGTATTATTGAAGATCCAGATGCAAGCATTGATTCATATCCAATTAAAGATCAAGATCTACGTTCTTCATGGCCACTTCATGCTAGATTTTTGATTTACATTCCGAGACATCATCCAAGGTATCATCATTATTGCATGTTTCATGTCCTTATTTCATTGTTTCATCATAAGGTTTAATTATGTAAACGGGGTTTGACCAAGGAAAATCCCTATTCCCTAAAAATCAACAAGTTTTTCTCCTCTTCGATGTGTATTTGCAAGTTTCTAGCTTGAAGGTCAAGTGGAGAACAAGATTGAAGAAAAATGATCAAGGTTTTCAAGTTACAAAGTTGTCATCCATATTGCTAGAACGTGAAAACAAGGCTACATAATTTTTTTCAGACTTTCGGGAGCTAAGCACCGAGAAGCTGGAAGTCTAGACATCAAGGAATAGAACCCATAATTCAGTTTATGAGAAACCCTAATAGGGACCCATTGACCACTTGGGATGAAAGAGTCCTCAGTGACCTAAAAATAACAAGTTTTCAACAAGCTACACATTGCTTCAACCTCTCAAAACTTCCCTCATTGTTGTTGTAACAGTTAGGATTGATTTATAATTGTTATTTATGCATTTTTTCCCTCATAATTGAGTGAAACATCCCTAGAAAAAAATAGTGGTTTATCATCTTGTTCATTTATTTTGATAAAACCCCAATTTTTTTTATGTTTCAGAATGTTTACATTATAGATTTCCAATTAAATTGAATGATGCAAAATAAAAAAATTCAACCTATATGCACTTTTCACTAATGTAATATTTAGAAGACCTAAATTCAATTAAACTAATGCAAATCTAATGCAAATTTAATTCAATCTAGATCTAGGACTACAATGTTCTCCAAATCAAAAATTCAAGGGTCCAAAAGTTGGGTTCACCAAAATCATCAAAGGGAAATAGGTGTTCCACCTTTTGGGAGATGGAATTGGACCTATTTCACACTTCAATTCATTAGGAAACTAGATCCCTCAACCAAGTGACTCGATTGAGGAATGGCTAGTGGATTTCTTTGATAATTGGATGGGGGTTCACCATTAAATGAAGCTTCAAAAGGGACAAATGCAAAAACTTATGAAAACTCACTATGAAACCTAGAAAACCAAAAGCATGAAATCAAACTAATAAACTAAATATAACATAAAACTACCTGGATGAATGGTGATGTCCAGACAAGGTCTACAAACTTTTATTTTTTTTGTTAGGATTTACACTAGGACTAATACATGGGTAGGGCATATGATTCCTTCTCTAGGGTTTTCAGGGTATAATCTATAATTATCCTATCAATTGTCAAGATTTACTAAACAATGATCAAAAACTATCCCGAGACTAATACACGAGGTGGGATGATTAGTCCACTTGTAGATTTTTTTGAGTATCTTTCTGAGTCCTTAAAACATAGATTTGACACTATTGAATGTTGTCGAAAGGCTATATCAAGGACTAAATTGCTAGGTTGTATGAATGAGTCCAGTTCACATAAATCTGAAAAAAAAACATCACAAGAGAGAGAAAAATGTTATTTTTTTAGAGGATGGGAGTTTACCTCGGTCAAACCCTGTTCTGGTAATTAAACCTTGAAATCAAATGAAATAGCACAAAGTAATGATGAATGAACAAATACAATGTTTTAGCTCACCATCCATTGAAATAAAGGTTGCAAAATTGTGTGAAATAGCTAGCATGAATTTGGATCTTGACTCTTGATAAAATTATTGCTTGAATCATGAAGCCTACATCACAAATGTTAGCTCACAAAACATACATGATGCATGACAACTTTGACATTAGAATATTGCTCCAAATACTTGATAATTGGCTCTTGAATGCACTTGATCTCATAAACATGCTAGGATACTTAGACACTTGAAAGATCTAGATCTTAGATAAAAATTTCTAGTGTGAAATACCGATTTGAAACCTTTGTTTTATAGGAATCCTATCTAATTTACCATTTATTAGATCTCGAATTCTGAAATTTGTAAAATTTGAATTAAAAACTTTGATTTGCTACTCAAAACCTTAGAAAGCCCCCAAATAGGAATAATATGCCAAGGGTGGAATATAGGTCCCACCTAGGGGGACTAATATTCCTACGGTGGCATATTAGTCCCACCCTCAGTTTTTGGGGTGAGAGAATGTTGGAGGGGTTAGAATATTAAATGCATTTATTGAATTTGTTTAGATTTGAGTTGAAATAAGGCATGGGATACATAATAAAGGGTCTTAGTGGCCTATTGATGTTTATTTAAAGGACATGAATGCAAGGGTACTAAAATAGGTTCAAAAAAATTATGAAATTGTACTATCTCCAAGAATGAAGTAAAATTTTTGACACTACATTCCTGAAACAAGGCATGGTGTTTCAGTAACATGTTTGCACGATTGTTTATCTATCTTTCTTTCTATAATGCCCTATGGGCCACCTTTATTTCTCTTTTCTTTCAATATTTATTCTTTAGAACTCTCTCTTGCTCACTTTTGTGCTCTCTTTCTTTCACAAATTTAGTGATTATTGAAATAATTTGGGATTCGATTATTTCAATCACTTATCTATCAATTTTGTCCTCCTCTTCCTTGCTAGTACCTTGAGTTTTCTTGCTAAATTCTACAAAGTAATTTAGCATTCACGATCTAGGAAATGTCATGGGTGGAGATGGGAATGAAAAATTTCTCTACTCTTCCTCCCATTGTAGGTCGATACCTAGTCGCATAGCTCCCTCTACCAACCAAGATGATTCACTAGGGGTTGAGGGAAGACTTATACTATCATTACCAAGATTTATAGCTCCCTATATCAACCTAGAAAATTAGCTAGGGGTCGAAGGAAGACTTAGGCTATCATTAATTTTGTCAAGATTTCTATCTGCCATATCTTTATATTATGGATTTACTATTCAATAAGTAGCGTTATTGTGTTATGTATCTTACACACATTTTTTCACTTGACATTGGGATGCACCCCACAATGTGTGTGTTATTTCATCCATCAACCATTCTTTTTTTCATGATTCTATTATTGACCTACTTACAAGAGCATTAATTACCACAACTACCTCAACAAGTTGAGAGCTATTGTCTACTTATACATTAGGTTCTTCTTTAGGGGGAATTTAACCCCTCTTTTACATGTAGGCAAAAATTTTGTGGTTCTCTTCTTCATTGGTGTGGTCCTCATGTCAACTTCATAGTGGACCTATAGATAGTAGGAAACATGTTTCAAACAATGAACACAACCATCATTGAGCACCCTTAAAGTTAGAGTAATGCATGAACATATTATTTTTCTTTATTGTGTATGTTGATAGTTTAAAATACAAAATTTGCTAGTAGTATGATTTTTATTTGATCTTTCTACTTTTTTTGCAATACAAAAGTTGATAATAGTTTGAATTGAACTAAAATCAATTAGTCTTATACACTTATATTGGATTTGATGTAACTGCTATCTATTGAAATTGCACCCTATTGAATCTAAAATTCAACAATTCAGTGAAACATGGGAGGACCTATAAATTTGTGGGTAACTTGTAAACATAGGTCAACCTTTGAAGAAGGTAGACTTACCAGCTAAGTATCACCTAAAACTACTGATTTTGTTGAGGAAAAGGGAGGAGGAAAAGCTTAAAAGGAAAATTGAAAACACTATCTCTATTGTGATGCACCAAACTGATTGTATGAGACCTGTAAATGTAGCTTGGTCACACAATTCAATTAATAATTGAGAAAAATCTTACACAACTCATTATTTGTATATTTCTCACATAAGTAATATATAAGGAGGTCTTGCTATGAATTATTAGAAGGAAAAGAGTTTCTCACAACTAAAAAAATTCACATCTATCACATAGCTTATAACCTACAACAATATATTATTTTGAAACAAGGTGCTTTCAATGAGACAAAAATACTAGGAAAAAGAAAATTTCACAAGTAATTCGATCAATAACCATAAAGGATGCACACAATAAAATATATAATGAGAAGGAAAGAGATCAATGCTATTAATATCCAAGGTACTCACTATTTACATGTCAAAATGAGTTACAAAGCTTGCTCAAGTATGAGAAAGGACTGTAAAATCACTAGCTCTAGAAACTGCATAGTAAGAACTAATTACAATAATTCAACAAAAATGACTATATCACTCAAATCCCTCCAAAAACCCACTAAAACTATTTCTAGAAATAGTCGGGGTTGGATGCAACAAAAAGCCCCAAATTTAGCATGCAAGTCCATCATCAAAAGAATTCATTATGCTTGAAAGAGTCAAATTTGACCAAGTCAAACATGATGACACATGAAAAAACCCTTCGAAAGTTCCAAAATGCTCATTAAAGCAATTAAACACCCCTATATGCCCTCCTCATGTTGGACAACTATTTGAAACCTTCCTATATGCTTGAAAAAGTATAACTCCAAACACATCTTCTTTATGACAGTCTTATCAACACATGTTACCTATTTTGCATTTAAAATAGTAACTTGTTAAGTGATTTATAAAATATCACTTGACAAAATACAATACATTTTAAACAAATGCAAATTTACAAGTAATTCGACCATTGTTTTGAAACAAAAATTGATCACAAAGACCTCATATGGCATACACATGAAATATAGCACAAGCCATAAGACCTGAAAAAACTTAGGCCATAGAGAGTATTAACTTGTATTGTTTTTTTTTAGGCATCGACAAAAATGCCACTAAGGCATGTTGACCTAGGGTTATGAGAACCCTAAAACAAAAGTAACAAATAAAATGAAAAATTCATTTCATTTCTTCAAAGCTTTAGGAAGAAGCTATGTGTTTCCATTAGAGGGTTTGTGGAGCTCTGTTGCAGGTTTTCATAGTGAATTTCTATTATCATAGAGGCTTTTCCTATATAAAACCTAGTAGATCTCCACAAAATAGCACTTGTAAGCCAATGTTTTGAAGGCAATCTTGAGTAGAAGCTTCTCTTTCAATGATTTTGGCCTCTCTAGAAAATCTCCCATTGAGCTTGGAGAAATCATTTTCAAAGAGAGATTTTGGAGAATAAAATAGACATCAACTTGGTAAGCAATTCTTGCATACAAAAAATGAATGGAATCTTTGGATTTTCCCTTTCCTATGTATCTCTCCTTGTATTCTTGAAATAAAAGAAAAGCTCAAATGCTTGCATTTATTTTCATCTTGTAGATTGATTTTCATTGGCCAATAAGGTTGAATCTTCTCTCTGTATTTGATATAGAACAAACCTTATTGGAAAATGGGCTTGTATGTATTTTGAGAAGAAAATACTTATGGGTCGCGACCATGTGTGTTAAATGCATTTGGTTCATTTGTCTTTCTAGGTTTGTGATGAATTCAAACCCCTCTGTTCTTTGTATTTAATCTCCTTTAGGAAAACCCAAATGGGTTTTGATGCACATAAACAAAATCCATTCCCCTATTGTTCATGCATTTAATGTATTTGCATTTCTCAGGCATTTTGAGAAAAAAACATTTTTCTTTCATATATTACTCTTTTGTTTGCAGAATACAAAGTATTATACATTGTTATGGCCATAGCCATATTAGATGCAACGGGTGAATGAAAACCTTATTTCTATCATGATAGATCCTTGAGATTTCATGTTGGGCTTAAAACACAAAAACCCCAAGTGGGTTTGCACGTGTTTTGGAAAATAAGCTCTCAATTTGTCAAAAATGGCTGCGTCCATGTATACTATACATTGTTTGTTTTTCTTCATGGTTTTCTAAGAAAACTGAGGGTTTTTCTTCTCCCTTGCAAATGGAAGGAAAACCTTTCTATAAAACATTTCATTTTTATTATTTTGCATAAGATGTTTCTCACGGCTACATGGCTCTTCATTCTGGGTCATTTTTACCAATTTGTAAAGATGAGTTCATAACTTTTGAAAACACCAACATATCATTTTCTAGGTTGGGTTCTTTCCACTCTATAGACATACTTGAGCATTGTGCTTCCTGAAGTTTACATTTTGATTTTTGTAGCATGCCTTGAACCGAGTTCTTTGTTTATCTAACTTGAATAACACCTCTACAGGTTTCTACCCTTTATGTTAGACAACTTTCTCAGTCCTTGTATTGGACTGTTACTTCCTTCACAATTAAAAATTTCACCCTAAAGATTTGATTGTCTTATTTCTTTTCTACATCTATTCTTTTGAAATCATTTACTTATTGCTCCAAGAACTACTCAAATTATTTCCCAATGATCATCATTTTGTTATGACTACAAGAGTAATACTTGTATGATTATATTTGACAAAGTGCTAACACTATGTACCTCACTATTCCTTGAAGCACTCAAAACTTTTTGTTACTTATCTTGTGATGTAGATTGTATTTAGAAGTCTATCCTTTTATCCATGCATAGTGACTCCCAATATGTATCTTGGAAGATTGTTCATTGTGCACATAGTTCCATAGTGACCTCATATGCATGAATTACTTTTATCATCAAATGATTGTTTAATGCTTTCATTATGCTAGATCACTATGGCAAATATTTTATTTGAAATCCTTCTTAATTTGTGTGTTTATTGCAAGAGGATAACCTATAGCCATGTATGGTTTAGAAAACCATTTTGTGGATACACTTAATAGCCACATTTCATTGCTTGATGTTTGTAGACATTGTCATAATTTCATTTCATTGTTGAATATTATGCTATTAGAAAATGACTCCATGTTTGATATCACTGTGTTGTCTATTATCATAGATAATGTCCTATGATAGCCACTATTTTTTATCATTTCACATGATATATTTATGACATATCTTGATTAAGTTCCCAATAAATAATGCTATATATCTCTAGCATAGGCATATTCACCTCTTCAGTAATGGTATTAACATGCAAGTACCTTTATCTCTCTAAACATATGAGGGCACCATGCTAGGCTCTACCCTCATGGGAGCCATATTTTACTCTGCATGCTCTAATTTGATAAATCAAAACAACATTATTTTCCCTATACCTACACAGGAAGCAAACATGTTAGAAAATAATGTACATATGGTAGATGTATTTAATAATCTTGTTATTTTCTTGAACATCTTCATGATGCTAACTGTTTTAGTGCACATAATGATCAAATTGTATGTTTATAGATGAATGTGCATATTTTGTTTGATTACTTTCAGTTCTCTAACAAAACCCTCTCTCTTAGATGCAGGAAATTAGGAGCAGCAAGGAAACAAAAGTTGGATGCAAGACAAATAGGGGACATAAGATGACAATGAGCAACTTAACCAAGACTAGGACTCATCATTCAAGCAATGATGAGTCACCTTTCACCATATGTGCATTTATTTCTTTTTCATTCTATAAATGATATTCTTTTCCTTCATTTTTATTAAATTAGTTAGTCTCATGGCTTGTGTGAGACGTTACACATTTATATTGTCAATAAAGATTACCTTTTCTAAAAAGATTTGTACTATCTTTCTTATATTGTATGCATAAGAATAAATGAAATTCTATAATGTAATCTTCTAATTTTTTGGTTATACACATGAATTAAATATAGGAGCATTAAAATGAACCCTACTTTTCATTTGAAAAAAATTAAGAGCTCTACTTGATTGAGCTAATAGTGAAATTGGGTATCATTTTTTGCGACATCTACTAAATGTTTTCTTGCTAAACATTAGACTAGTTTCCTACCATTATCTATTGGGCACAAAGTCACTCAGAAACTTTACACAACTTTAAAATAGTCCTTAAAACAAACTGTAACTCAGTAGCTCAGTATAACAGACCCTAGAAACTTATTGAAAAGAAAACTAGAAAAAAGGAAACTATCTATTGCTTGGAAAACCATGGCAATATGATAGGGAGGCAGTACACCATGGCAAAGAGAACAAGTATTCATTCAAGAAGAATGGAGTGACTTACAAAATTCAATCTTTAATAGAAGAAGGCACAGTGGAGAAGGAAAAATCCAGTGTACTTTTGATGAGTGGAAAGGAATTCCTAACAGACATGAAGGAGGAAGAAGGAGTTGTCTATGCAATAATGTTGAAGACAAAGGAGGAGGAGTCACCTAATTGGCTACCTATGACAATATAAGTGAAGCAATTGTTGGACCAGTTCAGGGATATCATTTGTGAAGACATACCAGCTACACTACCACATAAGAGGGAAATCAATCATCAAATAGACTTCATGCCAAGAACAACATTGCCTAACAAGGATGTATACAATATGAAACCGGAGCAGCACAAAGAGATAGCAAGGCAAGTTCAAGAGCTCTTGGACAAAGGACTGATCAGAAAAAGCATAAGCCCATGTGTTGTTCCAGTGGTGTTGGCACCTAAGAAGGGAGGTAAGTGGAGAATGTGTATTGATTCTAGGGCAATAAATAGGATAACCATTAGATATAGGTTTCCTATTCCTAGGATAGAAGACTTAATGGACTATTTAGGGGTTGCTAAGTACTGCTCCAAGATTGATTTGAAAAGTGACTACTATCAGATTAGGATGAAAGAGGGAGATGAATGGAAATCCGCTTTTAAAACCATAGAGGGGTTATATGAGTGGTTAGTAATGTCATTTGGTCTTACAAATGCAACTAGCACTTTTATGAGGGTGATGAATGAGGTCTTGAAGGACTATATAGGAGTCTTTGTGGTAGTCTACTTAGATGATATCCTCATCTTTAGCAAAACAAAATAAGAACATATGAAGCACCTAGAACTTGTGTTGAAGAAACTTCAAGAGGATAAGCTCACCATAAATCTTGAGAAGAGTGAGTTTATGAAGCAAGAGTTAGTCTACCTAGGATTTGTCGTATCTCAAGGGAACTTGAAGATGGATAAGAGCAAGGTTGAAGCCATTCTCAGTTGGCCTACTCCTAAGATACAGACTGAATTTAGGAGTTTCCATGGATTAGCTCAATTCTATAGGAATTTTAATAGAAGATTTAGTGAAATATGTGCACCGGTCCTTGACACCATTAAAGGAGGACTGAAAACAAAGTTTGTGTCGACCAAAGGAGCCAATGAAGGATTTGAGAGATTGAAAAAGGAAGTAGCTACCCATCCAATACTAGTTTTACCAAGTTTTGATAAACTATTCATAGTGGAATGTGATGCAAGCAACATAGCAGTGGGTGTTGTCCTAAGCAAAGAAGGCAGGCCAATGGCATTCTTTAGTGAAAGGCTAAATGAAGCAAAGTCTAGGTACTTATCCTATGACTTAGAGTTGTATGCTTTAGTACAAGCTCTTAAAAAGTGGAGGCACTACCTATTTCCCAAAGAATTTGTGGTATACACTAACAATAAAGCCTTAAGCTACATCAATACTCAAGAGAAGCTTACTTTGAGGCACATCAAATGGATGGAGTTTTTGCAGTCATACACCTTTACTATCAAGCACAAGAAAGGGGTTAACAACAAGGTTGCAGATGCCCTTAGTAGGAGATTGCTTACCATTCAAGAGATACAGCTGCAGAGCACAAGGGTTGAAGGATTCAAAGAACTATATGAAGGAGATTCTGATTTCTCCGTGATCTACAAGGTATGTACTGATTTTGAAAACCATTTTCATAGTGAATATGCAGATTATACTTTGCAGAATGGTCTATTGTTTAGAGGGAAACAATTATGTGTTCCAAGAGGTTCCATGAGGGAGAATCTTATCCAAGAAAAACACAATGGTAGTTTGAGTGGACACTTTGGATTGAACAAGACCCTAGACTTAGTGGAGAGGTTCTATTGGTGGCCTAAGATGCAAATATATGTAAGAAGGTATGTGGAGCAATGTGGAGTGTGTCAAAAGGCAAAGGGAACATCAACAAATGCAAGTCTTTATCAACCATTACCCATCCCAAATAGACCATGGGAATGCATAAGCATGGACTTCATAGTAGGGCTACCTAGGACATCGACTGGTTTTGATAGTGTGTTTGTGGTAGTGGACAGATTCAACAAGATGAGCCATTTCATCCCATGTAAAACAACACATGATGCAAGTCACATTGCACACCTATTCTTCAAGGAGGTAGTAAGGATACATGGGTTGCCAAAGAGCATAGTTGCAGACAGAGATGTGAAGTTCATGGGACACTTCTAGAAAACTCTTTGGAGGAGGTTAGGAACCAACTTGTCTCATAGCTCATCATATCATCCTCAAACAGATGGACAGACAGAGGTGATAAATAGGGTACTTGGTAACCTATTGAGGTGTCTAAATAAGGAGTACGGACAAGGATGGGAACAAGTAATTTCACAGGCAGAATTTTCCTATAATGATAGCACAAACAGGTCTATTGGTAAGAGTCCATTTGAAATTGTATATGGGTTACATCCAAGAGGTGTACTTGAGCTAAGAGACCTAAAAGGTTATGAAGAAATTAGTGGAAATGCTGATGATTTTTCTCAGTCAATGAGAGAGGTTCATGAGCAGGTAAAGAAGACATTAATGGAGGCTAACCAAAAGTTGAAGGCTAAAAGAGATGAAGGGAAGAGAGATCTACAATTTGAAATAGGTGATTTGGTGATGGTATACTTGAACAAGGCAAGACTATAGAAAGGCATACCAAGTAAGCTGCAGATGAAAAGGATAGGGCCATGTAAAGTGTTGGCTAAGTATGGATCAAATGCATACAAGGTGGAGTTACCCAAGGAGATGTCCATTTCACCTATCTTCAATCTGAAGGACTTGGTGAAGTATAAAGGACCAGAAATGGATGAGGAACAATATAGTGCTGAGGTGATTAAGGATGTGGAAGGAATCAAGGTACCTGATCAGATCAGACCACAGGTTGACAAGATTCTGGATTCAAGGGTGAAGAAGAAGACTAGGCACAAGACATACATGGAGCACCTAGTGAAGTGGAGACACCAACAAGAGTCAGAGGCTACTTCAATAGTAGAGAGTGACTTCAATAAGCATGGAATCAGTGAGAAGTTCTTAACACCATAGGTTCCTTAACTTCTTTGTTGCAGGGGGAGAATGGTGCAGGAGCACCTTATGGTCTTTTGAAAGATCTTGGAAAATTTTGGCTTGTAGGTGGTTCTAGCCAACAACCAAGGTAATAAGGAATAATTTATAAAGTCCCAAGGTTGAATCGATGTGTTATTTGTGTCAAAGTTAGGTTAGTTTAGAGCCTTGAAGTTTGGGAAAGTCTCAATGAGGAGATCAGGCAAATCTAGACAATGTTGTCTTGGAAATTTGTCCTAAAAGTTCAAAAATGACATTAATGATGCTCTAAGCCCAACCCAAGGGTCCTAGCACATGGGAGAAAGGTATATAAGGTCAAAAAAATCCTAATACCTGGGTTGGAGGATTTTTTTCATGAATTGAGACTTGGAGAGTACATTTTTGGAATTGGAAGAGAGCAAGTTTTCATTGAATTTATGTGTTTGAGCCTTCATCCAATCAAGAATGGATTGAAAAAACTTATATGATGCTTTTATTATTTCATATGTGTCACTTAATTACCTTGTGTAGCATTAGATTAGTCATCTAGACCGACTGGTTATCTTTTTGCAAGTTTTTGGTGTTCTTGGTCTCATTGTCGGTTCAAGCCAATTTTGTGAATGATGAGTCCCACTTGACTTCCCATGGCTTTCCTCTCATGGCCACTTGGAATCAAGTTGGGGACTATGTAAATAGTGTACATATAGATTTTGGGGTCTTGTTTTGCAGGGAAGGTGATGAAATCATCAAGCACTAGGCGAGTGCAAGTGCATTCTAGCTAGTAGCTTGGAGAGGACAATAGCAAGAAGAGTTGCTAAATGGATTGGTTTGTCCCAATGAAGAGTATGGGAGTGTAGGAACATGTGTCTTAGACATGTGTGTTCTAGGAGGAGAGCTGAGGAGGTCGTTGAAGCCCTCAAAGAAGGAAAAAGAGCCAAAAACCCTAGAAACCCTTAAAAATAGGGGGTTTGAGGACATTCATATGTAAATAAACTTATAGGACCTAAGGCCTAGTAAATCTTGGAGCCTTGATGGTCAATAGAAATAATCTACAAAAACATTTGGGGTTTGTTAAGACTGTTTGTGAGAAAAGTCAAGAAAATGGGTTCTAGGAGGCCTAATTGGGGCAGAAGGCTACAAGGCCTAAAATTGAGTTTTTCAATAAAGTGATGGGTAAAAGGTGAAAGAATCCAATAAGATGGATTAGTGAGGAGAAAAATCAACAAAGGGATGGATAGAATACCCTTCCATATCCTTGGAGTGGTCAGGACACTTTCGGTCAGGTGGAGCCCAAGGAAGCTTAGTGGTGGATTAGGAGTAATGGTGAAGAATTTGAAATTGGTGGAGAGTCTTACGAGGTGAGAGGGGTTTAGGAGTGATCCCTGAGTAGGGTAGAGAGGAATACCCTAGGAAGACAAGATAATAGGTCTTGGGAAGAGCAAGAGTGCTCTTGAGGGATATGACTCCCCACCACCATTGGGTCCTGCTCCTCAAACATTTCTAGCTAATGCTTAATATCAAGAGCTAGCAGCTCTACAAATAAAGGAAATCCCACCTCTTTACCATAAACTAGTACATATGGAGAATTCCCAATGGACCATTTTTGGAGTTATTGTATCTGCCCATAAAGAAAATTTTAACTTGGTGTGCCAAGTTCTTTGATTCTCCTCCATGGTTCTTTTAATAATTCTTATCAAGTTCTTATTTGTTGACTTTGCCAAACCATTACCTTCTGGGTAATAGTTTGATGATGTATTCAAATAAATGTCATTCTTAACAGCCCAATCACTCACTCTTAGTCTAAAAAATGCCAAAGCATTATCTGAAATGATTGATTAAGGTATTCCAAACCTGGTTACTAAATCATCATAAAAGCTCAAAATAGAAAACTCATTGTCTTCTTTCAAAGCCACTACTTTAGTCCATCATGTAAAGTTATCAATTGCAGTGAGTACCCAACTGTGATCTACACTAGAAGGTGGGTTAATGGAACCTATGAAATCAATGCCCCATCTCATGAAGGGATGCTACACCTGAATTGGCTGCATTTTTGGCAACCTTTCTTTTCCTACAAAAATAGACAATTTTACACACTTCCTTGCCCAAGCATGGGTATCCTTAAACGAGCTTTCCAATAATAGCCATCTCTCATTATTTTCCATGCAGTTTTTCTTAGGGAAAAATGACCCCCATCAGTTCCATCATGGAACTCGTGAAGTAATTTTTCCACTTGATCATTATTAATACATCTTAACAATACACCATTAAGATCTTTTTTGAAAATAACATCATTGACTAGCACATAAGGAATAGCTAGCAACTCTACAAATAGAGGAAATCTCACCTCTTTACCATAAACTAGTACATATCGAGAATTCCCAATGGACCATTTGGGAGTTATTTTATCTGCCCATAAAGCAGATTTTAAGTTGGTGTGCCAAGTTCTCTGATTCTCCTCCATGGTTCTTTTAATAATTCTCATCAAGCTCTTATTTGTTGACTCTGCCAAACCATTACCTTGAGGATAATAGTTTGATGATGTATTCAAATAAATGTCATTCTTAACAGCCCAATCACTCACTCTTAGTCTATAAAATGCCAAAGCGTTATCTGAAATGATTGATTCAGGTATTCCAAACCTGGTTACTAAATCATCATAAAAGATCAAAATAGAAAACTCGTTGTCTTCTTTAAAAGCCACTACTTCAGTCCATCATGTAAAGTAATCAATTGCAGTGAGTACCCAACTATGACCTACACTAGAAGGTGGGTTAATGGAACCTATGAAATCAATGCCCCATCTCATGAAGGGATGCTACACCTGAATTGGATGCAAAGGTAAAGCTGGCAACCTTTCTTTTCCTACAAAAATAGAAAATTTTACACACTTCCTTGCCTAAGCATGGGTATCCTTAAACAATATTGGCCAATAATAGCCATCTCTTATTATCCATGCAGTTTTTCTTAGAGAAAAATGACCCCCATCAGTTCCATCATGGAACTCATGAAGTAATTTTTCCACTTGATCATTATCAATACATCTTAACAATACACCATTAAGATATTTTTTGAAAATAACATCATTGAAAAGCACATAAAGAATAGCTAGCATCTATACAAATAAAGGAAATCTCACCTCTTTACCATAAACTAGTACATAGGGAGAATTCCCAATGGACCATTTGGGAGTTATTCTATCTATCCATAAAGCATATTTTAACTTGGTGTGCCAAGTTCTTTGATTCTCCTCCATGGTTCTTTTAATAATTCGTATCAAGTTATTATTTGTTGACTTTGCCAAACCATTATCTTGACGGTAATAGCTTGATGATGTATTCAGATAAATGTCATTCTTAACAACCCAATCACTCACTCTAGTCTAAAAAATGCCAAAGCATTATCTAAAATGATTGATTCGGGTATTCCAAACTTGGTTACTAAATCATCATAAAAGCTCAAAATAGAAAACTCATTGTCTTCCTACAAAGCCAGTACTTCAATCGATCATGTAAAGTAATCAATTGCAGTGAGTACCCAACTGTGACCTACACTAGAAGGTGGGTTAATGGAACCTATGAAATTAATGCCCCATCTCATCAAGGGATGCTACACCTGAATTGGCTGCAAAGGTAAAGCTAGCAACCTTTCTTTTCCTACAAAAATCAAAAATTTTACACACTTCCTTGCCCAAGCATGGGTATCCTTAAACAAGCTTGGTCAATAATAGCCATCTCTCATTATTTTCCATGCAGTTTTTCTTAGGGAAAAATGAGCCCCCATAATTTCCATCATGGAACTCATGAAGTAATTTTTCCACTTGATCATTATCAATACATATTAACAGTACACCATTAAGATCCTTTTTAAAAATAACATCATTGACTAGCACATAAGGAATAGACTGCAATTGAAATATCTCATTTTTTCTTTATCTAAACCTAGTGGACACTCACCAGTTTGCAAAAACTGAATCATATCACTTACCTAACTTGCAGCCAATACAAGTGCAACATTCTAAGGCTCATCATTAGTAACAAAAACAACTTCTATTTTTGTTTTCTCCTCATGTTCAGATCTTGTAGCTAGTTATTGACACATTCATTTACCTCTTACAAGCTTGGTTACCTTAATGTCAATATCATACTCCATAACCTTCATAATCTAATCAGCCCTCTTCTCATTCAAGTCCTTGCTCAATAAAAACTCCTTCACACTAGGATGAGCAACCATTAGATGAATCTTGTTGTTAGAAATCAAAGGCTTAAATTTTTTCAAACTTTTGATTACAACAATTACATGCTTCTCCAAAAATGAATACCTCTGTTCATAACACTCTAAAGCTTGACTAAAAAATGAGATGGGATGTTCCAAGCCATCATTATTCTATTGTACCAATATTGCAAGAATTAAATATATGATATGAAAATCATACAAAACAAAGTCTTTTAAAAAATATGGATTTACCAATGTAGGAGATGTTGATAAAGCCTCCTTAATAGCCTCAAAACTACGCTTGGACTCCTTGGTCTAGCTGAAAACTGTGTTTTTCTTTAACATGGCAGTTAGTGGTTTCAAAAGATTTACAACATCTGGAATGGACCTTTTTCAAAAAGTTAATTTTTCCAAGGAAACTTTGCAACCCCTTCTTGTGATTGGGTAAAGCAAGCTCTAAGATGGATTTCACTCTCTCTGGATAAAGAGTGATCCCATGTTTTGACACTATGTGTCCAAAATTTTTACCTTCATGAACAACAAAGATAATCTTTTTAGGATTAAGGGATATACCATATTCCCTACATCTTTCAAATACCGGTTTTAAATGTGAGAAATGATCATCAAAATTTTGGAAAACACTGTTGCATCATCTAGATAGATAAGCACCAACTTATGAATAAAACCTTGAAATGACATATCCATGGCCCTCTAAAATATGGCACCGACATTAGATAAGCCAAAAGGAATTCTTTTGTAAGCCATAGTGCCCCATTTTGTGATAAATGCAGTCTTAAATTGATCTTCCTCTTTGACCAATACTTGGTTATCCTAGAATAACCATGTAAAAGGGAAAATCTCTTTGAATCAGTAACTACCTAAAGGATCTGCTCCATAGAGGGAAGTGGGTAATGATCTTTCAAAGAGGCTCTATTAAGGTCTCTAAAATCTACATAGAACCTAATCTCTCCATTTTTCTTTCTAACTGATACAAGGTTAGAAACCCATGAGGTGTGTTTAATAGGAAAGATAATACCCCCCATCAACTAACTTAGTTGGTTATTTAATCATTAGAGGCTCAAGCTTTGGGTTTAAAGGCCTCTATTTCTACCTAACAAACTTAGCATTTGGCTCTAATTATATTGTATTCTCAGAAATATAGGGATCAAATCCTTTTAAATCTGAGTATTCCAATGCAAAAACATCATGAAATTCATGACAAAGATTAATGAAAGCCCTCCTATCCTCTTGTGAATAGATTTTTATGATTTAAGGAGCTTTCCTTTAAAGATCTCAAGTTATTCATAATTCTCCTCCTTAACCTGAATGTTCGTTTTACTCTTCTTAAGCTAATCATCAGTATTAAAGATAGATTCCAAGGTGACAAGACCCTTGGGAAATGTGTTTGTCTTTAGTTGTATGACTTGATCATCATACTATTTCTTAAGCTTCTCTTGGTTCACCACTGAAAACTCATCCTCTTCAAGCAATAAAATTAACACCTCTTCATCACTCAAATACTTAGAAATGAACATTTTTATCAAGAATAGAAGGTCTAACTACAATCTTAACATATTGCTACACCTTTTCCTTCTTGATGTCATTAGGTATGTCAAAATTTACACCTATTGCAGCTAGTCTATTCACATGCTTATTTTGACTCCTAGGGATAGAAACCAAATTAAAAGCATCAAAATATTTTATCATATCCTAGACTCTATTCTTATAGGACTTCAAAATATCATTTTTTGTAACATTCAAGCATATTACCTGGTTAACAATCAAGTCACTATCTCCAAATACCTGTAAGCAACTTATTCCTCTTTTCCTTGCCCATTCCAGGCCCTAAATTAGACCTTCATACTCAATAGTATTGTTAGAGAAAGAAAACAAAAATATGAAAGAAGAGTAATACTTGTCACCTTGAGGGGACACAAGCATTTCACCCCAACTAGATCCATTCTTATTTTTGGAACCATAAAAAAAAATCTTCCACACTTCATTTCATTGTTCTAACTATTGTTTTACACTCTTCTCAAGGTTTGGAATGACTGTCTCAAGTTCATGGAACATGTATACCCCTAAACTAGTCTCTTCAATTGTTTTACTCAATTCATCCACCACATTTTTTTCTTCCCACTCATGTATGAGAACATCAGGAACACTTCCAACTTGCAGTTCTTGAGTAGCAACAAGCTCACAATCATTAAAAATGGCATAGTTTGCATTTATGGCACTGGGTACATAAGGTTCAATGTGGTATTTGGAAAGAAACTTACATTTAATTGTGACATTAGTCCCATTTCTATTTCTAAATGTAGTATATGAAACCAATCTGTGGACACATAACCTCCTATTTTGGCTGTAAAATCCCTTGACAAGCACAAGGAAAAAAAGGGTGGTAGGTCAATAACAAATATGTCTTGGGGTATTGAAAATTTTGGGCAAGCATGAAGTGTAAGAATTAAATCTTTAATAACACCTAAGGTGTTAACAAATGACCCATCTAACTGAACCACTCTCTTCTCTAAAGGTTGATATTTCAGTCCTATCTTATCAACAATCTACTTGGGCATTACATAACTGCTTGCCCCACTGCCCACCATGTAATTATGGACTAGTTTGTCTCCTAATATCAAAGACACATAAAAAGGAGGAGGTTTGACATCCTTACCTGACTATTTACTTGGCTATTTGTTGTTATCTTGAGGAGTATTTATGAAAATAGTTCTAACTTGACCTATTGGTGTATCATTTGAAACATTTAAATCAGATAAAGTAGTTTGAAATAAATACTTTTGTCCTGGGATGGATAACAAATCCCGCATCGACATTGACACACTCATTTTCATCAAATTTTCAATAATGTTAAAGGGTACAACAAGATTTACCTTCTGATGGGTCTTTGTAATAGTAGGGTCTACTTGCAAGTCAGGTTGCTCTTTGCTAGCAAGTTGTGTATTTCTTTGCAATATGCAAGGCACTTGAGATGTGGATGGTTCAACAACTTCCTTTCCCTTGTTTGCTAATTGGCTAGCCTCAAGAGCTCTCTTCTTGGCTCTTGTGTTTATTGCAATTGGAGAATCATACGTGCTTACTCCACAAAATTATTCTCCCTACTAGTTTAAGAGAGTAACATCCCTTGGAGGCCACTCTTGTTGCTATAAGAGCTCATTATTAGGTACACTTTGTTGTGAACTTGAAATGTTCTGCACCATCAATGCTTGGTTGATAATTCCATTCGAACATGTAGCCTATTTATGAGGCTAGTTGCAAGGGAAACACCATTCATAATCTTCTACAAGGTTGATTTGAATAGGGACAAGATCCTTAACTGCACTAATTAGAGAAGGATTATATGGCTGAAAAGGCCTTGAATTCACATTTTTCCTTGCACCTTGATAATTACCTTGATAAGGTTTCCCATTCACCTGATATTGTTGACCTTGACCTTGATTCTATTGAAAAGGTTGTCTATTATGGGACTGTTGCTTCTCTATGTTTACTAGCTTATTGCCCAAAGTCTTAAGTAGACTTTTGTTCTCTTGAAGCTCTTGAGATGAGCCTGGAACAATAATTCCTTGGCTTGCAACAACTTTCACAACAATTGGTAATGTTAGTATAATAGGTAAAGGAGAAAAATGTGGTATTTGTAAAGGCATAGAAGGCTGTATGTCTGGTAATATTGGTATTGGAGGCCTAGGTGCTATCTTACCAGCTTGAATTAAACTATTTTGTACTTTAATTGCTATCTCATGGGCATCTGGTAAAGAAGTACCTCCCATATATTGAATCATGACTGATATGTCACTATTAATAGCCCTCAAAATATATGAAAAAACATATTTAGGAAAGGGTTTTAGCATAACAAGAATTTTGTCCCATGTCTTCTAGAATCAATAGTTGAAGTCCATCATTTGCTCCTGAGGAGCTCTCTTGATTGTGGTAAGTTGTTCCACAAGTGACAAGTGGTCAAACTTGTCTTGAAACTATTTATGCAACTTGTCTCCCAGCACATCCCATGTTGCAATAGAACCAACCTATAAACCCCTGAACCATTGTAGACCCTTTCCTTTAAATTAGGCAATAAGAAATTTTACTACAACATTTTCTTGAGTAATATGATGAACTCCACATAGCGAAGATACATATCTAATGTGTTCAATAGGATTTTTTTGGTCCTCCCCTATGAAATAGGGAAAACTCTTCAAGGAAGCCATGGGTATGTCATCATGTTGTGCAAGTTTTAATGGATTGCCTCCATTATAAGCAACAAATGGTTGATTTCTTGCCATTTGAATCTGGACATGGATTAACTAACACATAAATTGAAGGTGTGGATACACTTGCTACAACTACTACTAGCACAAAAGGTACATAGGATGTCGATACAACTAAACTTATTAATATTGTTGGTCCAAAACTTGGTGGAGTTGACTGAACTCTCTTTGAAATAGGAGATATTTTCACTATTTCACTCTACCTTTGGGTGGGGACATCTGTAAGTATTCAAAAGATCCTAAAATCCTAGTTTGAATTCTTTTCATAAGAGAAAACAACATTGGTGTTTTCTGTTTTGACCATAGTAGGAGTCGCCAGATATTCAAAAATCAGCCTCTTAAAGGCTTGATATGCTAGTTGCATATCAAAATCAACAATGAACATGAAATTTCTTTTTGAACTGTCTGACTCAACAATCCCACTGGGTGTGCCAAAATTGTTTTGTACTGAAATTGCACCATGTTGAATATGAAATTCAACAATTCAGTGAAACATGGGAGGACCTCAAAGTTGTGGGTAACTTGTAAATAGAGGTCAACTTCCGAATAAGGTCGGCTTCCTAGCTAGGTATCACCTAAAACTACTGATTTTGTTGAGGAAAACGGAGGAGGAAAAGCTTAAAAGGAAAACTGAAAACACTATCTCTATGGTGATACACCAAACTAACTATATGCGACTTTTAAATGTGGCTTGGTTACACAATTCAAATAATAACTAAGAAAAAGCTTACATAAATCATTCTCTGTATATTACGCACATAAGTAATTTATAAGGAGGTCTTGATATGAATTCTTAGAAGGAAAAGAGTTTCTCATTACTAAAAAATTTCACATCTATCACACAACTTATAACCTTGTTGAAAAATAATATATTGTTGTAGGTTATAAGTTGTGTGATAGGTGTGAAATTTTTTAGTTGTGAGAAACTCTTTTCCAAGTCTAAGAATTCGTATCAAGACCTCCTTATAAATTACTAATGTGAGGAATATACAAAGAATGAGTTTTGTAAGATTTTTCTCGGTTACTAATTGAATAATGTGACCAAGCTACATTTACAGGTCTCATACAGTCAGTTTGGTGTATCACCGTAGAGATAGTGTTTTTAGTTTTCATTTTAAGCTTTTCCTCCCTTTTCCTCAACAAAATAAGTAGTTTTAGGTGATACCCAACTAGGAAGTCGACCTTCTCTAGAGGTTGACCTTTTTTAACAAGTTACCCACAACTTTAGAGGTCCTCCCATGTTTCATCGAATTGTTGAATTTGAAATTCAACAAGGTACAATTTCAGTAGATAATAGTAATAGTTACATTGTATGGAAAAAAAAATGCATTGACATTCATTAATAGTATAAGTTGAAAGCCCATATTGAGTTACAATCGATTACGAAAAATTTACATTGCATACACTAGATTGGCATTCCTAGGCATATAGGAAAAAATGAAAACCTAGGAATGAAACTGAAATCACTTGACGTTACACACTAAGAGTAGATTGGTAAAAAAATCACATTAAATACAATACATTTGTATTGACATTCATAAATAGTATAAGTTTAAACCCATGATATTTAGTTATCAGTTAGCATGACAAACATTTACACTGCTATAGTGTAGGAAAATGTATCCCTTTACATTTTCACACTTTGTTTGGACCCTCTCAATTAGAATGGACTTAATTATGCCGTAATAATCCCTATTTTACATCTACAAGCCTAAAAAATATATTTTCCAAAGGGGTAACCCAAAGATAATTAATGCCAACATATAAAACCTTACATTGAGCAATGTGTGTTCTAGGAAGAGGGACCTAGGACCCATTTGCCCATGGGTGAATGGGTCCTCTAGCCATGGGTAAATAGTTCCACCCTAAGAATTGGAACCCATTTTTAAAACATGTTTTGGTGATATTTTTATCATCCCAAATTCAAATGTCAAAGGCCAACTTGTAATGTTTTAATTTCAGGAAATTAAGGATAAATGTCTATAAATACAAGGTTATTTTATGAAATCAACTAGATGTTTTGAAGTGACATTTAACAAGAGAAAATATTATTATCAAGAGAATTCAAGAGTAGATCTCTTCAAAAAAAATTGCAGCATTCAAGATCTCAAGCATCATGCCAACGTTATGTTCATTCATGCATGTTTTTGGAGCTAACATTGTGATGTAGGTTTTAATATCTAATCCAAGCATTAAGTCAAAGATTCAAATAAATATTCAAGCATCAAGATCTACATCCACTAAACCCATATCCTAAAAGATTTTAGTCTTTCCGAGTTTAATTTAAGGGTTTGGTGAGTTGCAACATTGTACTGTTCATTCATCATTCCTTCTAAATTTCATTATTTCTATTCAATATTTGATTACCAAAATAGGGTCGACCAAGGCAAACCCCCATTCACCCAAAATAAAATATTTTTATCTCTCTTTGTGTGTTGTATATTTTCAATTTCATAGCTTGAAGAAAAGTTGAAGATCTCAAAAGTGAAAAATTGTGAAGTTGTATTTGTTGTCATCTTTGTTGTCAAGATAAAAAAAAATTAGATGTTGAATTTATTTCTAACTACTCAACTGTAAAACCTAGATGATCTCGAAGTGCAAACACAAGAGCAGAGGACCCAAAAATAAAATTTGGAAAGCCCTACAAAGATCCATTCTCTCATGGGTGAATGAGTCCCTAGAAATCTTGTAGAAACAACATTTTATGATAGGTGTACAGTGTTATCCTTTCCCATATCTACCAGAAGCTTTTTTGCTTCTCTCAGTTTTATGCTTATTCTACCAGATCCAAGAATTAGATTGCATTTTGGATTTGATTTTCTATTTTAAGTTTTTCTCCCAAAAGCGTTGTTTGACCTTGATCCCTACCCTCAAATTATAAGGAAATATGAAGTTTCTCACATTGGGTTGATCCACCTAAATATGTTTAGTTAATTCATGATAGGGATCTCATTTCCTGATGAAATTAAGAAGATAGGGTCTATTCTCAGCTTCTTGACCTTCCTTTCCATTTTGGGAATCCTTTATTTTCTTCATTTCAATTACATACAATAGATTTACATTACCAAGCATATAGAATAGAAATGAAACCCAAGACTTGAACTGAAAGAAGTTGATGAACATATGTGATTAGAGTAGATTGGGTGAAAAAATCACTTTGTATTCAACAAATATTCATTGACATTCATAAATAGCATAAGTTGAAACCCCAAATATTGAGATACATGTTATTTTTTACCAAATCTATTGGAATTCCTAGGCATAAAGAATATAAATGAAAACCTAACATAAATAGTAAAAGGTTGAAACCCCAAATATTGAGTTGGAATTTTTTGGAAGATATTTGCATTTCATTTAATAGATTGCAATTTGTAAGCATAATTAATTAATAGCAGTAGAATACCTATAACTTTATAGTGTGATGTTGTTGCTTTTTCTCTTTTTGAGGCTGCCTCCAAGAAAATGTAGATATGAATATCAAAGCGAGACATGCTAAATAGAAATTGAAAAGGATTGAGTAATGCATTTTTAAATTTGTAAATATCTTTATATTTTTAATGCTAGTTTGGTATCTAGTCTATAAATTATTTCCTTTTTCAAATTTGAAAACATGTTCCATGCCTTCAATTGCAAAGTTTGTTTGTATTTATGGTGTGAAATCCTTTTTTTTCTCAAAAAAATTTAGTGGCCCTAACACATTGTTTAAATTGGTGGTTGTAGGTGGAAAAGGAGGAGAAGACACCAATAGTTGTGCATTGGAATTTGATTGATGGGACACATTTGAATGATTGTTTTTCCTTGAGTGTTATACTGTTGGGAAAGTGGGAGACAAGAGTGGGTTCGATTCAATTTGGTGATGGGACATTGTTGACCTTAATAGTTGTTCTCGTGACATAAGATCTTTAAATAAATTATTGGTGATGTAATGCATATGGTTATATTTAAGGTGAGTGATTATATTAATTTTATATTTTGGTTGCATGTTTTCATGTAATAGGCCATTTGAAAGCAATTTTGATTGTATGTTGGTGGTGTCAGATGGGCTTTGAATATTCTCTAACATGTAAGAGTGTGAATAATTATTTATGTTTTGGATAAATATAAACCATTTATAAAATAATAAAATTTGTACAATGATTCGATGGGCTTTATTTACTTTATGAATTAAAAACTATTTTACTATTAGATATTAAGGTGCTCCTTTGTGGGTCCTACAAAGGAGTAATTTGGTCCCCAATATTGAACCTTGAGCCACTATAGGCCCCTCTCCCCTATCTACATTCAAAATTATCAATTGACTTTGTACCTTTTTAATAGAATTCATTTTATATTGAACTTCTTAAGTTTGGGTTTACTTATACTTTTTAATATAATAGTTAAACTTTAGTTTTAACAAGTTTAATATTTATTTTTTATATTTATTATTTTATTGAAGTATGGTTTTTAATTTTTTAATTTAATTTATTTAATAATTTAATTATATATATATACTCAATTTTATAACAATATTTTATTTGCTACTATTGAGTTTATCTTTTAGTTAATGTTTTGATTTGATTAAGACTGGAAGGGCTAGTACTACCCATTACAAAGTATCCATAAAGGAAAAAGATAGGTGGCTCATAGAAAATGGGACAACCAAAAAGGGAGAGCAAGAATCACCAATAGTGAGCTTGGAAGAACATCAAACAAGCTATTCTTTTGATTGGAGCATGAAACTGAAAACAAAGCTTTTTGTTAGATCCAAGAACCGAGAGAAAGTTTTGGAATGACCCAAAACCCAAGAAAACAATCAAGGAGGTTTGAATCCAAAATTCAACATAGACCACAAAGTAAGAGCAAGACAAAAGATGGGTGAGCTACCAAACTCATCAATAAAATTTCTCTTATGCTTGCAAGAGGCGCCATCAAGACTGAAGCTCTCAAATAAAAACTTCTCTTCATGAATAATAGTAGAATGAAACTTAGGAGAAGAAGCACTAGATCTAACATCCAACTTCCTTTTAATCCCTAACACATGACAATTACAAACAATTCCATGAGAGGCCAAGGTTGGATCAACCTGGATAAGAGTTTCATGATGAGGTTGTCCTTAAATAATGGGTTGATAGATTCAAGAAGATTCATAAAGAAGTTATTTCTCCCAAGACCCAAGCTTGGAGAAAAGGTTCACACTTTCAGGCAACACATAGAAAAACTCAACCAAAACAAAAAATCTAGCAAAGAGAAATTTGGATCTATTTTTACTGACCTTATCTAGGGTAATAAAATGACCAAATGCATTAGCAATGTCTTGAATAATATATTCTTCCCAAAATTCCAAAATAAGCATAGGGAGATGAATCCAAATAAGCTACAAGTTAAGCTTAGTAACATCAAAATCAGGAGACCAGCTTTGAAGGTGAAGAAAAACCTTAGAAAAAAACTAAGGGCCTTCATGATAAATATGAGTGGAGTCCTCTAAAGATCCAAAGGAAAAAATAAAAAAACCATTCATCAAAGCTAAGAAGTGAAGACTAGGAGCAACCAAATACTCAAAATCCCACCTGCAATAACATCAATATTTGGTCTAAAGCCATAAAATCTCCAAATAAGAGTAGCTTGTAGAAAAACCATAATTCTATCAATCCAACCATTAGGAATGGTGAGATAAAAAGAAGGAGGAGCAATAGGAGTCTCAAAATTGTGGAGAACAGTCAAAGAAGCCTCCTAAATAATAACTCTAAAATCCACAACTCCTTGAAGAACAAGAAGATCAATGTTCGAACAAGGAGGAAAAGGACCCAAGGAGTGGGGAGCACCCAAAGCTGAGCTATCTGCCAACCCATTCTAATTAGGAGTAGTAAGAATGGGGACCTCCAAGGGAGACCCCAAAATAAAACCCTCCTTAGGAAAAGAGACAGAACCTTGAACCAACCCAGTCGCCATAGGAGTCACAACTAGAAGCATGGGAGGAGATGAAGGAGGGGGCAACATAATCCCATCTTGAGATATCTACACAATTCAAACCCAACCTAGCCCAAACAAACAGATCCAACAACATCCTTATGGGCATATTGTTGGGCTTTCAACCAAAGAGGAATATCCCCAACCAAATTTGACAGGGCATTCACCACAGAAGAATCAGGAACCTCCCTTTTCTTAGCTTTGAAATGAGATTATAGAAAAATGTCTAAAATAGATTCATCCTCCTCAAGCTCTAATCTGATCATTCATCAAAATCCTCCATAAAATCTGCTCCTTCAGATCTAGTTCCATAAAAAAAACAACATCAACATCCATTCAAACATCTTCTTCTGCCTCCTAGCCACACAAAAAACTATAGCAACAAGAAAGTCACTTTTGGAAACAAGAGGAAGAGGCACATTTGTAGGTCCTTCACCATCTTCACCATCAAAAGCCTCCTCTCTTGCACCATGGCCACCATTTGAGTGCTTAATGTTAATATTTTTTGTAATATATTAATTATATTTTTAGTAGACATTTTATTAAAATTTTAATTAGATAATAAATTAAAAAAATAGTTTTACTTTTCTATGTACTATTTATTAACATAATAAGTTTATTATTTATTATTTATTTTATTTTATTTTATTAATACATTTATTTTTTATATATTTTGACTTTGTATTTAGTTTGTTCTATTTTAATTTTTAATTTACATATAACATTGACATTTATTTTAATTATTTATGTCTTTTTATGAAATTACAAATTG
Organism: Sequoiadendron giganteum; assembly: GCA_007115665.2. NCBI lineage: Eukaryota > Viridiplantae > Streptophyta > Pinopsida > Cupressales > Cupressaceae > Sequoiadendron > Sequoiadendron giganteum. Next base: position 569,407,988 of record CM021101.1, read on the forward strand.
TAATAAATTTTTATAATTATTTTAATTTATAATTATTTATCTTATTAAAATTTTAATAATTTTAAAATAATTATATTTAAATTAATTGAATAAAATAAATTTCAAATAAAGATAAAAATCTAAATTAAATGTGATTCTCTTTATTCCCCCTCTATCATTCCCAATATATCTATCTCTCTATCTCTCCCTCTTTTGATATCTATCTCTCCCTCTCTCCAAATCACTTCTTCTTTTGTTTTGTCTTGGACATGGTTGTTTCACCTACAATTCCTATTGATCAATGTGTTAGTCACTCTAAAGGGGATTCTCCTGCTTCCTATCTAAATGATCCAAATTTTGTTATTGATTCTTCTTGGATAGTTGTGTATCATAGGAAGAAATGTATTACTAAGAGGGACTCCTTTGCACTTCTCAATCCCTTGGGGGGGAAGTTGCAGGGTTCAAGCTTTGGCGCTTGAGCTATTTCTCTTGGGTTTTTTGTTACAAAATTATTTCATTTTCTATAGGGGAAACCTGACAATAATGAATGCCAACACATAACACTTTACCTTGAGAAATGTGTGAACTAGGAATAGGTGCTTGGGACCCATTTTCCCATGAGTGAATGGGTCCTCCTGAGGCCTTTGAACCCATTTGTAAACCATGTTTTTGGTGATATTTTTCTAATCGTAAATTCAACTTTCAATGTTAGCTTGTAATGTTTAATTTTCAGGAAATTAAGGATACATACCTAATAATACAAGGTTATTTTATCTAAGCAATCTAAATTTTTTTATGAGACTTCACAAGAGAAAAAATTATAATCACGGGAACTCAAGAGTAGATTTATCAATAATTTTTTACAACAATAAAGATATCAAGCATCATCTAAAAGTCTCTTGCAATCATGCATGTTTTTGGAGCTAACATTGTGATGTAGGTTTCAAAGATCCAACTCAAGCATTCAATTCAAATCAAGATTCAAGCATCAAGATCCACATGTATTGAAGCCATTTTATGCAAGATCAACATCAACATTTTATATTTCTTAAGGTTTATTCAAGGGTTTGGTGAATTACAACATAGCATTGTTCATTCATCATTCCTTTCACATTTCATTATTTGACTTCAAGGTTTAACTACCCAACTCAGGTTTGACCAAAGAAAACCCCCATTCACCAAAAAAAAACAAATTTTCCATCTTGTGTTAGTATTGCAAATCTTAGGTTTAAGAAGGATTGAAGATCTCTTGGAGAGAAAGATTGTCAAAGATGTCAAAGTTGTCAAAGTTGTTGCCAATTCATGAAATCTCACCTATAGATATGATTTTTGAATTTCTGACATTGAAACCTGAATCAAATGAAAGTTGCATACTAATATCAGAGGCTCTTGATTTTTTTTTTTAAAACCTTGAGCAAAGATCTATTCAGCCATGGGCGAATGAGTCCCAAACAACCTCTCGAAACTGCCATTTGGTGACTGGTACACGGTGTTCTACTCTTCTTAGTTATATAGAAGGTTTTATATTTTTGTTAGTATTGATCTTTAAATTGTTGCTTCAAGTTTGAATGAGAATAATTGAGTAGATTTTATATTTCTATTTTTTCTCCCAAAAGTGTTGTTTAGCTTGATACCCTCGTCCTCGATTATAAGGAAATTAGTAAATTCCCTCACTGAGTTGACTCATGTAAGGGTTGTAAGTCAATTATCTATGTAGATCTCATTTCATAATGAAATAAATAGAAATAGGTCCATCATACCCCTATTTCAAATTAATTTGAACCCACCAACCTATTTTTCTTCATTTCATTTTGATGAACCTAACTTTGTACAATAGGTTTTTGAAATTTGGAGTCCATTCAAACCCTAGGTCTAAGATTTATATTAATTTGAATTTTACTCCATTAATTTTCATTTCATTTAGTGTTCTTAACTTGTATTGATTTGCATCTCATTTAGGGATTTAGGTTTTTTTTTTTTTGCATTCTTTAAAATTCAAAAATTCAAAAAATTCATCAATTTTGTAGAGTGTTTACATAACATTGCATGATCAGTAAATTAAATTAAAAAATTGAGTAAAAATTACATCTCAAATTAGGTCTTTTATTTGGTCATTTAGCATCATCTCACACTTTCATTTAGATCTTATTTTCTATAAATATAAAATTGTAATTACCTATTTCCAACTAGAATTTGAAAACATAAGAAGCAACTCAGAAATTTATAATTTGATTTTTCAAGACCCTGACATAAGACCCATTTGCCCATGGGTGAATGAGTCCCTATTCAGTCTTGTTTCCAAATGTATAGGCTTTGAAAACCATATGTATACATTCTCTATTTTTGTATTCAGATTCTTGTTTCAGTTTCCAAAAAAAAAGTTTTCTGCAATCATTTACAATAAGGTTAATTGATCAATTCAAGTGCATTTCAAACATACATAATTGGAATTAAAAGATATCATTTTCAATTTTTTGCATAGCATAATTAGAAAATTATCTTGTTTAAAAGATATAAATTTCTATCTCTTTTTACTTCGATTACACTTCATATTCTAGGGTGTGTGATTGCATTTTGCCTATTCTCTAGTTTTGGTGCACCTTAGGTTTGGTGAAAATTGTATGAGCTTCACAACCTGGTGTCCTATTGCAAATATTATTATGAGATTTAGTTTGAGACTCATGTCATCCCATGATACATCACTCAATGTGGATCTTTGGTTTTCCAACTCTTTCACTCATAGTGTTAACACTAGTCAACCAACTCTATTGTAGGAAAAAGTTTCCAAGATTTTTCACACTTAATTTGGAATTAGTTAAAATGAACTTAACTATGTGTTAATTTAGTGTTGTAATATGTATTTTACATATTCACATGAAGTTTAGGGCCTTATTAATTAAAATGGACTTAATTCTCTAGGCTTATTTACGTTGTTGTAAGGTTTACCTTTACACTTTCACACTTATCTAGGGCTTCATTAATTAATTGAGGTTAATTTTCATTAATTGTCCCCTTTAATTCAAATCCAAGCCTAATTAATCACATTTTCTAAGGGATAAAACCTGACACTTATAAATGCCATAAAATAATGTTTAACATTGAGAAATGTGTGTCCTGGGTAAGTGACCTAGGACCCATTCACCATAGGGCGAATGGGCCCTCACTTAGGCCTAGGACCTAAATTTAAACTATTTTTTTTGTGGGTTTTCAATGATTTCAAATTCATATTCAGATGTCGGCTTGTGATATTTGAATTTCAAGAATTAATGTTAAGATATGTATAAATCAAAGGGAATTTCACTATGTTTTACCTAGAAGATTTCAAGAAAGTTAAGGATTTTCGAGTGAGCGTTGATAAATCATTTTCAAGGAATTCAAGAGTAGATTTCTTCATCATTTGTTGCAGCAATCATGATCCTTTCATCATGTCAGATTTATGTTGCATCATGCATGATTTTGGAGCTAACACTGTGATGTAGGTATCAAGATCAAATTAAAGAATTCAAAGTGTCACCTCAAGAAATATTTAAGATCCATATCCATCAAATTCATTTCATGCAAGATCAACAACAAGATTTTAGTCCTTCAAAGGTTTAATCAAGGGTTTGGCGAGTTGCAACATTAAATTTTTTAATTCATCATTCCTTCATGCTATTTCATTTCATTTTAAGGTTTAATTACCAAAATGGGAGTTGACCAAGGTAAACCCCCTTTTACCCAAAAAAACATTTTCCCTATTTCTTTGTGTGTCAATGCAGATTTGTAGGTTGAAGATCTCAAACTTGTGGAAAATTACAAAATTGTCAAAGTTGTCACCTTTATTGTCATTTCATGGAAACTTAGATTCTAGATTTATTTTCAATTGTCTATTTATGAAAATTAGGAATCTAGGAGTGAAAACACAATAGAATAGAACCTAGAAACCATTTTCACAGAGCCCTAGCTAGGACCATTCACCATAGGATGAATGAGTCCTTAGTGTGCTTCATAAAAAAAAAATTGTGAGAGGTACACAACATTTATCCCTTCCAGATTCTCCCTAAAGTTTATAGGTTCCATCAGTTTTACGTTTAATCTTGTAAATGAACTTTATAGATCATAATTTCAAGTTTATTTTCTATTTTAAATATTTCTCCCCAAAGTGTTGTTTGACCTAGACCCCTGTCCTAATACAAAAAGGGAAATTTGTAGATTTGCACCTTGATTTGATTCACCTAAGGGTCGATTGTTATTTCATTGTGTGGATCTCATTTTTTAATGAATTAAGAAAATATAGGACCCCTTTTATCTCTTTGGAACCACTTTTCCATTTTAGGACCCACCTATTTTCCTTCATTTCATTTTGGTAAACCTGAGCTTTGAACATTCTAATTTCTTATTTGGAGTGCATATAAACCCTAGATTAGGATTTACATAAGTTTGTATTGCATTGAATTACTTTGCATCTCATTTAGGGTTGTCAAAATTGCATTAGTTTGCATTGTATATAAGGTTGTAAATTTTCATTTTTAGATTGTTTAAATCTAAAAAAATGAAAAATTTGCATGTATATTACATTAATGTTGCATAGTGATGATTTCAAAATATTCTCTAGGTGCAATAACATTAAATTTATTTTCTAGAGGTAGATTTGGAATTGAGATGGTGATATCAGGTCTCTCCTGTCGAGCTAGGGCTCCTCACCCTAGCTCTCTTCCTTGTTTCTTCTACCTGTGCATTGATAGCAAGTGAGTTGTATTTTGGGGTGGCCTAGGTAGTAGGCTTTTCATGTTTCCTTTGTCTTATTCGTCTTCATTTTTTTGTCTATGGCTCACATGCTTGGGGCTGCATGGTTTTGCGTTTGGTTTGGCATTGTGTTGGGTGTCACTATCCTAGATGAAGCTTGTACTCTTGTTTGTTCTTTTCTTTCCCTCGCTTTTCTATTTCTATGGGAAGAGGTGTCGGCTAAGTGTGTTGAGCCTTGGCTAGCCGAGTGGGGTGAGCTCGTTTTGTAGGGGCTTCTCTCCATTTTCTTCATGATTTTTGCATTGCATGCACTTCTCGAGCCTTGTTCATTTTAAAGGCCCATGGTGAGATGTTTGAGGTTAATCCTTCTTTGGATTATCGATCTATGCTTGGTGCTAAATCTCCTTCCCATGCTTCTAATATTTTTTATAACAACTTATTCTCTTTTGACTCAAGGTCTGATGGTTTGGGCATGACTGGTGGCTCTCACATACTAAAGATTAATGGATGTCTTAAATTCTATAAGGAGAGGCCGAAAATGGTTATTCAGCCAGAGATAATTGCTGATGAAATTGATTATTATTCGAAACATTCTTTATTGTGAAAATTTATGGGGATGTAGGTTTCTTTACAATTTTTGGAATCTTGGGCTCAGTAGACTTGGTCGTCGAAGGGTGAGATGAATATTATGCTCTTGGTGAATAACTATTTTATGATGAATTTTAATTGCATGGCTGATCACAATAAATACTTTGAAGGTGGTCCCTATTTTCATAACCAGATTGAGTTATTTATTAAACTCTGGTATGCAGGTTTCAATCCTTCAAAGGAGCTCCCATATTAGGCTTTGATGTGGGTTCAACTCCTGCGGTTTCTAGTTGAGTGTTGGTGGGAGGATATCTTGCATATGGTGGCTTCATTGCTAGGGAAACCAATTGGTTCCTCTTACAAAAATTAGGTTTAAAATGTAATGAATTTTTCCCGTATTTGTGTTGAAATTGATTTAAGTAAGCCTTTTCTAGATTCTATGGATATGTGTGAAGGCTCTTATTCTTGGGTGCATCATTTAGATTATGGGACTCTTCCCTTTGGGTGTAGTCTATGCCATGAGTATGACCATTTGAAACATCAGTTCCCAAGGTATAAGCCTATTGAGTCTCAATCTTCTCAGCCTCCTAATAATCCTGCTAGGGTTGATAAAGGTAAGGTTTCCATTCTTGGTGATGTGGTTGGTGCAGATTTTTTTGTTCTAGTTAAGAATTGTAATAGGAATAGGGGTCAAAAGAGGACCTTGAAGGAGAGATAGGATGAAGATACCTTTAATATATTTGAGGTCCTGGATGATCTCAGTCAACATGAGTTGAATCCAAGCATGTTGCATATGGATCAGGGTGCTTTGGTAGTAGTACAACAGGGCTTTATTGCTAATGCCACTCATGCTTCACAGGATGTAGGTGCTCTGAAAATGGACATGAATATTCACATGGAGATTTAGGAGAGGTTAGTTCCTCTTATTGTAGTGTAGTTGGATGGTGGGGAAGGTTCTTCTTTGGTGCAAAAAGTAGGGTCCAATTTGGTAAAGGGTAATAGGGCACCTCCTCAACTAGGCCTCCATCAAAATGATTTAAAAAAGGGGGGCAGAGAAGGAATCCAAGGATGGCAGAAAGAAGGATCTGGAAAAGATTAAATTGATGGCCTGTTTATGGAACCATCTAAAGATTAGACCTTTATGGTGGATGCCCTCTAAGTCTTCCATATCTATGATTGCATCAAGCTTAGAGATGAGGCAATCTATCCTCTTGTATAATATTTATGCACACACTAAGTTTTAGGGAAAGCAACTCTTGTGGTCCCATATCAATTTTATATGTAGCTTGGCTCCTTACCATCCATGGATTATGGCTGGTGATTTCAATGTTATTTCTAAGTTGGTGGAGAAGTGAGGTGGTATTGCATGGTTGGAGCCTTCTTCTTTCTTACTTTGTGATAACATCTTGGCTTTGAAGCTTGTTGACATCAGACCTAGAAATGGTAGGTTTACTTGGAACAACCGGAGGATAGGGGAGAATTGTATTACTGAGATATTTGATCATTTTCTTGTTTCTTACTTCTGGGTTGGTGTTTTATGGTCTACAAACCCTGAGATTTTGGACTAGCAGGGTTCGTATCACTAGCCTATTAAGTTATTTTTTCTCTACTCATGTTTCTTGGTATCCTTCCTTCAAGTTCTAGGTTATATGGTTTAGCAAGCCTTCTTTACAAGATTATGTTGTTGACTAGTGGAGGACTGGTAGACCTACTTATAGCATTGATATGTATAATTTTTCCAAATTGTTGCAATTTTTTAAATATCAGCTTAAACATTGGAATTAGCAATGTTTTGGTAATATTTTACATGCTAAAGTTGTTGCTCAATCTAAGTTGGATGACATTACTAGGGGGATAAGGGAGGATAGTTTATCTGAGGCCTTGCTCTAAGAGGAGGCTAGGGATGTAAAATCCCTAGAAGAATGTCACTTACATGAGGAAATTTACTTGAAATAGAAGGTTTGAGTTGAGTGACTTCAAGAAGGTGATAAAAATACTACTTTCTTCTTCAATTCAATGAAAGCTAGGAGACATAAAAATTCTATTCCCTATTCATGTGAATGATAGGGGTGAGAATTTTTCTTCCTTGCATGAGATCTCTAGAGAGGTTGTGCAGTACTTTGCTTCATTATTTAGGAAGGACTCTCAGGGGGGTTCAACAGAGGAAGCTTGGGTCGTTTCTTATATCCCTCCTTTGGTTACTAGGGAGATGAATCAACATATTATGGGCTATATTTCTCTTGAGGAGTTGGAGGTATCTATTTTCCAAATGAAGAAGGTGAAATCTCCAGGCCTTGGTGGTTTTCTAATTGAATTCTTTCGAGGATTCTCGGATATTATCAAGTTGGATTTATTGGAGGTGGTCTAGGAGTCTCAAAGGAATAAATAGATGCTATGTGCTTTGAACTCTAGTTTCCTTAACCTAATTCTCGATTCTGAGGGGGTTGATTGGTTAATTTAGTTCCCCCCTATTTCTCTTTGCAACGTGATCTATAAAATTATCTCCAAGTTGATAGCGGATAGGTGGAAAAAATGCCTTAAATGGCTTATTTTAGAGGAGCAAAGTGGTTTTCTGCCTGATCAATTTTTTTTGGATGGGGTGGTTATTGCTAATAAAACCATTCACTCAATGACTCCTTCTAAGGATAAGGCTATCTTCATCAAGTTGAATATGGCTAAGGCCTATGATAGAGTTTGGTGGTCCTTTCTTTGGAATATTCTTGGTGCTTTTAGTTTTGTTGAGGAGTGGATATAGTGGGTTACTTTTTGTGGGACTTCTACCTCCTCTGTTCTGATAAATGGTGGGCATACTAAGCTTTTTGGTGCCTCTCGGGGCCTTCAATAGGGAGACTCCCTCTCCCCTTATTTATTTATTCTTCTTGTTGAAGGTCTAGGAGACTGATTAAGAATAATATGGAGTTGGGTCTCATGCAGGGGTGGAGATGGGGAAATGGTCTACCTCCAGAGTCTCACTTATAATTTATGGTTGATATTGCTTTGATGGGTATGGCTAAGATTAGGGAAGCAATAAATTTGTGCAAGGCTTTGGATGTGTTAGAACCCAGAATTTTCATTTGAAACCCTCAGATTTTCCCACATTTTTCCACAAGAATCCTTGAAACCCTAAGGTTTTTATTCCCATTTCAACCTATTATTTCACTATCGTTTAATTTTATTTCCCATCCAAATCCCTAATATACTTTATACATTTCATCGCTCCTTTATTTTTCACCTTTTACATCATACAGCTTTACCGCAACCTCCCACAAGGGGCCTATGGTATGGCAGTGGCGACTAAGGCACAGGCATGAAGCTTTTACTACCACACCATGCGTGGTCAATTCATTGAACGCAGTATCGTGGTGTCGGCGAGATAACCGATGAGTGGTGGTGAGTGGTCGGCGGTAACAGTCAGAGGTTAAGCGATGAACGAAGGAAGGCAGTGGATGGAGCTTACCGCACTACCACTGGCGGTCAAACCAGTGACCGCAGTAGCATGGTAAAGGGAAAGTTGACAGTGAGGATCATGACTGATGAGGCACTGTGGTACCACACGACATCATGAAGCAGACCAGGATAAAGTGGTGGCCAGAGAAGATGACAATTAATATTGGCACCGCACTACCGCTGAACAACAAAAGTGAAAGCCGTGGTAGAGTGGTGGAGGAGAGAATGGACCGTGACAGTCTCACCATGATACCGTGATCGGTCAACAAGTTGACCATGGTAGAGCGGTAGGCATAAGTGAAGACTTTGCAACAAGGCATAAAGTGAAACATAAAGGTGGGAAAAGTATTAAAGTTAAAATTATACACATAACTATAGTTAAAATATTAATTTTCCGATAAGGCAATGCAATTAAATATTTTAAATTTCTGCTAGGAATGTAAACTGTTATACTAGAATAAATGAAGGGTTGTGACCCTTGGGATTTCACGATATAAATAATTTTTAAAATCAGTTGCAAAGGGGAGGTAGTAGTTAAAGTGGGAGTTAGATTTTTCCTGAGAAGGGACTGGGATGGAAATCATGTACAGACTTTTCTTGAAGCAGAAGCAATGAAGACTAACGTTTTAAACTGGTGAATTTATCTTTGGTGTTCAGTTGTTGTGATAAAATAATACATATATTCTTTATTTTTGGTTGTCTCCAACTTGATATATTTTAATCATTTAAATCAACATATCATGTATATCTCTAGTTTATCAAAATGCACTCTCATTTTGTGTGATTTAATTGACTGGTGTCTGCAAGTCAGAATTAAAATATTTTAATAAGTCATAGTGGTTTTAAGATTTCTTTTGGATCATTGAAGTAGAACCTGATAGAGAACAATTCTAGCACTGTTTATGCAAGTCATAGACTTAGTAAAGTTTTATGCTAACCATAGAATTTTTAGAGTGCCTAACAACTAGAGTTAAACCAATAAGAGGAAACACATATCATTTTTTGACTCCATTTCCCATGTGGATAGAAGGCATTGATCTGCCACAACCTAGAGATACAAATTCATATCAAACAATTTATTCAAAAACCTTTCATTTGTGCAATAGGAGTAGGAGTAGGTGTAGTAATTTTATCTGTCCACTACCCTTTTCCATTGTGGATAGATTGATCAACCAGGAAACACATTTAAATCTACATCATTCATTAGGTAAACCCGCCTTGATCTATCAGAACCTAAAGAGAAGGTTCAATTGCATCAATTGGCCTTGTATGTTGGAAAAAATTATTGTGAGAGCTTGGCAACCTCTCATGGTTCAAACCTACATTTTTGAGACCCAATAGTTTGGCGACTCTACTGGGAAATAACCCATCAAGAAATATTTCCAGCCTATCCATTGATAAAGTCAAAACAGTTTCAAAATTGGTCTTTAGTCAGAGAATCATAATTATATAGTTTGCAGCTCCCCATCTGAGTCACACACCCAACAGTTTGGTGACTCTACTGGGGACAAACATCAAAAAAATTTCTCAGCCATTCCATTTATTGAGTCAACAAAGTTTCATTTTTTTTTGGAGATTCCGCTGGGGAAAACCAAAACAATCTTTTTCATTTTCCTACTTTTGAGAAAAGTAGGTGGTGACTCTGTTTCAATTTGATGCATGGATGTTGTGGAGCAGTAACATTTTGTCAAGATGGAAGAAGTAGAAAGAGGACAAAAGTCAATAAGAGAGTTGAAGGAATTGAAACAACAAAGGTTGCAATTGGAACAACAGATGCTACAAGAAAACCAACAATTAATGTAATTGGGAGTCAAGTGTGCTCCAAATACATCACTGAATGGGCCATCATACAATGAGAATGAAGACACAAATTCTAGGAGATCTCAGACACCACAAACACCACATGATGCAACTGAGAACTTTGGCAGGAAAGGTAATGTACTCAATTCACAGCAAAACATTTTTGATGAGTATATTCAAATTGAAGAGAGAGGCAAAAATCTTGTGGATGCATTTTTTGATATAAGGAAATATAAGGGAGAATATGTGAGCTCTCTATACAATAGGATGATAGACATCTGTATGCAATTACCTCCTCATTTTAGGCCAACAAGACTCATATTTGTTGCACAACTTCTAAGAGCATCAGAGCCTGAATCAATTTATTGGCCAAAAACATCAAAACAGTGTGCCTTGGATGCAGTGAATAAAATTATTGATTCCATAATTGGGATGAGGTATCTGTATATTACCAACAGTGCCTCAGAAGCTACAATAGAAGAAGATATCATGTTGTCCAATAATGAAGATATGGAGAGTTTCTCTTGTATGACAAATTGTGATTCAAATTGTGAAGATGAAAATGTGGATGTTGATCTGCAACAAGGTGATTCTTCCAGTTCACATGGAGATCAAGAAGAGGAAGAAATAGTAGAAGATATGGAAGAAAAAACATGTTCACTTAGTAGTGAGCAAGTTTCAGATTTATTGACTCTTGATTACCAGAGGTGTGCACATAAAGATGCTTCTAAAATTTTGGGTCTAGCCTATATCTGCTTTGACAATGAAGATACTACTATAAGTAATAATTTAGATGATTCCATGTGTATTTATCATAGTGATGAGGAAATATCTAAAGCTGATCATGAATCTATTTGTGTCCAAGAAGAGGTATGTGATTTGAATAATTTTTTCTTGCAAGAGAAGGATAATGGTTTGCATATCATTGATGATGAAAGTTCAATATTTGTTAATTCAAGCATGTATGAGGATGACTGTCTGGATCAAGGGTATGTGTCAATGAAAATTGATGATGGGAAAGAACTGGAAAGTATTTCTGATTTGATTTATTTAGAGGATGTTGATGAGACATAATTTTTTGATTTCCAAGAGGAGCATTCTGATTTTTAGGTCCCAATGTAGTTGCAAGATGATTCAATAGTGTATGATAATGAGCAGGCCTATGAATGTGGATACATTTTGTATTATGAAGGTGATAAATATTTTTCTTATGATGATAAATATGATGAATGGAAGAATGGTGAAAAGAGTGGGAATCAAGTTGGATACAATGATTTCCTAAAGATTTTCAATGACAGTGCATGTTGCAGGGCAAGTAGAATGGATAGTTCCCAAAGCAACCTAATGAGCTCAAAACAGAATGAGGTCTATGACAGAGGAAAGTGTAGGTTTTTATTTTTGGGTTGGCCTGGGGCCATCCCTTATGGTTTGATTTCTTGAACCATAGCAGAAACAAAGGACAAGGATTGCCAGTGCATGGACAATTCTTAAGCAAACTTCTTTAAAAAAAAAATTCCATGCATAGTATTTTAGGAAGGGTCTAGGTTTTCTAGTACATGGACATTCCCAGAAGTGCCCTTGTTGAAAAATTTGGTTTTCTTTCCATGTACAGTAGTCTAGGGTTTCTGATTCTCCACTTTCTCCATCTTTCATGTCCTTCACTTTTCATCCCCTCCATTTTCTGATGCCTTCATTTTTTCATGTCCTTTACTCGGTCTGCTCTCCTAGAATTCTAGGTTCTTGCAGTGATTTGCAAAATCACTCATCCCCAATAGGAGCCACTATTAGAACCCAAAATTTTCATTTGAAACCCTAAGGTTTTCCCACATTTTTCCACAAGAATCCTTAAAACCCTAAGGTTTTTATTCCCATTTCAACCTATTATTTCACTATCTTTTCATTTCATTTCCCATCCAAAGCCCTAATATAGTTTATACATTTCATCGCTCCTTTATTTTTTACCTTTTACATCATATCGCTTTACTGTGGCCTCCCACAAGGGGCCAGTGGTATGGTAGTGGCGGCTAAGGTGCAGGCATGAAGCTTTTACCACCACACCGCACATGGTCAATTCATTGACCGCGGTATCGCGGTGGCAGTGAGATAACCAGTGAGCAGTGGTGAGCGATCGACAGTAACAGTCAAAGGTTAAGCAGTGAACGAAGGCACGCAGTCAATGGAGCTTACCGTGCTACCGCAGGCGGTCAAACTAGTGACCGTGGTAGCACAGTAAAGGGCAAGTTGATGGTGAGGATAACGATTGATGAGGCACCACGATACTGCACGATGTTAGGAAGAAGACCACGGTAAAGCGGTGGCCAAAGAAGATGACAGTTAATATTGGCACCGTGCTACCACTAAACAACAAAAGTGAAAGCCGCGATAGAGCGGTGGAGGAGAGAATGGACTGTGACAGTCTCACAGCGATACTGCGGTCGATCAACAAGTTGACCATGGTAGAGTGATAAGCATAAGTGAAGACTTTCAAGCAAGGCATAAAGTGAAACATAAAGGCATTAAAATTATTAAAGTTAAAATTAAATGTAGAACTATAGTTAAAATATTAATTTGCGGATAAGGCAATGCAATTAAATATTTTAAATTTCTACCAAGAATGTAAACTGTTATACCAGAATAAATGTAGGGTCGTGACCCTTGGAATTTCACGGTATAAATACTTTGTAAAATCAGTTGCAAAGGGGAGGTAGTAGTTAGAGTGGGAGTTAGATTTTTCCCGAGAAGGGACTGGGATGGAAATCATGTACAGACTTTTCTTGATGTAGAAGCAATGAAGACTAATTTTTTAAACTAGTGAATTTCTCTTTGGTGTTCAGTTGTTGTGATAAAATAATACATATTCTTTATTTTTGGTTGTCTCCAACTTGAGATCTTTTAATCATTTAAATCAGCATATCAAGCATATCTCTGGTTTATCAAAATTCTCTCATTTTGTGTGATTTAATTAACTAGTGTCTGCAAGTCAGAATTAAAATCTTTTAATAAGTCATAGTGGTTTTAAGATTTCTTTTTGATTGTTGAAGTAGAACCTGATAGAGAACAATTCTAGCACTATTTATGCAAGTCATAGACTTAGTAAAGATTTATGCCAGCCATAGAATGTTTAGAGTGCCTAACAACTAGAGTTAAGCCAATAAGAGGAAACACATATCATTTTTTTGACTCCATTTCCCATGTGGATAGAAGGCACTGATCTACCACAACCTAGAGACACAAATTCATATCAAAAAGTTTATTCAAAAACCTTTCATTTGTGCAGTAGGATTAGGAGTAGGTGTAATAATTTTATCTGTCCACTACCCTTTTCCATTGTGGATAGATTGATCAGCCAGGAAACACATTTAATTTTGCATCATTCATTAGGTACACCCACCTTCGTCTAGCAAAACCTAAAGAGAAGAAGGTTCAATTGCATCAATTGGCCTTGTACGTTGGCCAAAAGCATTGTGAGAGCTTGGCAACCTCTCATGGTTCAAACCTCCATTTTTGAGACCCAACATGATGTTTATCTTGTTGCTTTTGGTCAATTGATTAATGAAGATAAATCCTCAATTTTATTATTTAATATGTCAGACCCTATTTAGGAGAGGATTGCTCATATCTTGAGGTTTCAGATTGGCTATCTTCTTTTAACTTATCTTGGCTTTCCTATATCTTTTGGTAGTCTCCCCAGGGATTCTTGGTAGTATATTCTTGACAAATTTTGTGTGAAATTTAATCACTCGACTCATAGGTGGTTTTCCTTTACTGGACATGTTAGTTGCTTAAAGCGGTTGTGCAAGCTCTCCCCATTTATATATGGGATTTTTTTAAATAATTGCATTCCTTAGCAAGATAGGTTTTATGGGTGAGTAGTTTTTTGTCCTCTAAGTGATGCCTTGTCAGGTGGGAAATTTTTTGTATTCTGAAGTAGTTTGGAGGTCTTGGCTTAAGGAAAATGACTTTGACTGGGATGGTGCTGGCTACTTAGCTTTAATGGAGGTGGTATGTGGAGTAGGATCAGATTTGGTCCAAGATCTTGTCTCATAAGTATCTTATGGGGATTCTGAAGGAGAAAATTCCTAGGTATCCTCTAGTGGGAAAAGGTTCGGTGATTTGGGGCATGCTCAAGAAAGGCGTTGCACTGATTAAGGAAGGTTTATTTTGGATATGTAAGAGGGGGATGGAGGCTCTCTTTTGGTCTAATTATAGGAATGATTTTCCTCCCAGTCTTTCTCAATACCCTAATTTGATGAATCTTTTCCAGTGGTTCCTTGAGGTTGGATGGTCAAGGGTGAATGATTTCAAATCATTTTCTTCTAGTGGATAGTTGGAGGTGGTGGGGTGGAAGGCCCCTAGTGATTGTATTTTTTCTTGTTTGGAGGAGTGTGTTGGGCTTCATTGAATTTTATCTAGTAGACATTGTATCTCCTTCAAGGATGGGGATATTCTTGCTTGGTACCCTAATCCTAAGGGTGTTTCTATTGTTGCTAGTGGGTATCAGTAGTTTCTCACTCATAGGCTAGATGGGGTGGAGGTTCATTGGTGGAAGTATGTGTGGAATAAGTTCTCTTGGCTAAAGTGTAATTTCTTTGTGTGGAATTTGGTTTGGAATAGATGTTTAACTTGGGATAATATTTGAAAGTGGGGTGTTCAAGGCCCTTTTATTTATGTTTTATGCAGATTTTGGGAGGATGAATCTTCACACTTTTTCTTTTCATTGTTGGAATATGGCTTCTAAGTGTTGTCATTGGTGGCAACCTAATTCATGCATTCGATCTATAGAATAGTTTTGGTTCACCTCGACAAAACAGAGTGAAGAACAAAAAATCCGGTTATAGGCATAAAATGTTGATCTGATTACCTCACTAGACTATTATTTTGGGTTATGGATCTCAAAGGGAGGTTTGCTGATGCTTGTAATAACTTATTCATGAAATAGTTTGATGGGAACTCAGTGGTATGCAATCTAGGATATTTGATGCACAAATCTGTTGGTTATCTGTGCTTGAAGGCCAACCTTTCAATATAGTAATCGTGGATGTATAAGGAGTAATTAATTGAATGTTTTCATGCTCGATTATGTTTGTTTGGGTCCTCTCTTTGTCTTAACCAACTTTATAGGATACACATAAAGAATTAGTGGTGGATCAAGCTGACAATTGAAAATAATTTAATGTTTTATGAAGCTGACATGTGAATGATCAAATCCTTGATAGCGGATATATATATATGGGATCAGTTTTATCATTTTGAAGAGTGTAATAGTGTGTGAAGATATAAAATGTGTGGAATAAAAATATGGTGCAAAATGAAATAGATAAATAGTGTGAATTTGTCTATGTAATGTGCTTCAGAGAAAAAAAGAGCAAAGCAGAGCAGAGAAAAGTACAGAGTCAGAAAGAAGATCCAAAATCAAATCTGTGAGCCTCATCAGAACTATAACCTGGCATAAATAGATGCTACTATCTTAGTTCATCCTTCAAATGGTTTTAATCTAAACTTTTGTAAGGTAGTGAGCCTTCCCTCTTGAGCAGTGAGCTCTAGGAAGTGTGCCTGAATGCAAGTGAATTCTCTTTTGTAAAATTCTTATTTGAGCACTCAAATTGTGGATTAACCTCCACCGTGGTTTTTCCTTAACAAGGTTTCCACACAAAAATTATTTTTTTATGGTGTTATGAATGTTTCCTTTGAATTATTGCATCTTTATTTTAATGTAATGACAAAATGGATTAAGTTTCAGAGTAATAAAGTTAAGATTTGTTGAACACTAATTCACCCCCCCTCTCAGTGTTCCCTTGAGTTGAAGAATTGGTATCAGAGCTTCTGGTTCCTCGAAAGAAGTTCAGTAGCTTGAGGTGGATCTTGGAATGTGATGGACTCTAGTAGTCTTTAGTAGTATCTTTTGGTGGCACTTGATGACCTTGATTAGTCAAAAGAATAAGTCCAAGAATTGAAAGAAAATATTAGGGATGCTAAGAAATTCATTCAATCATTGAAGGATCAGATTGTTAAATCTAGAGAGAAAAGGAAGGATCTCTGTGATCAGATCAAGCAATAAGAGAATGAAAACATGGATGATGCTCACCTAAATCAAACCTTGAAGGAAATAACTGAAGAATGTGAAAATATTTCTAGAGAAAATGTTACCCTAAAGCATGAGATAGAATCTATGGTGATGAAGCTCACTAAAGAGATTGAAGAAAGGAAGAAGAATGAGGAGAATCTTGCTCAATCCTTAAAAGAGAAATATGATGAACACAAAAGAATAAATGATGAATTCACTCAGTTGGAAAGTGAACTGCAACAATCCAAAAATAATGAAGAACTTGGTAAGCAGATTGTTATCCTTAGAAATGAACTTACAATTGCAAATGAATACAAGGAGAAGTTTAAGATCAGCTTAGTGAAGCTTGATAAGCTTAGTCAAGGATAGAAGAGTGGAAATGATAAGAGAGGTCTTGGATATGAAAAAGGAGAAAGTTCCAGACATGGATAAAATAATTTTAGACAAGGAAACTTGGTAAACAATGGTGGAAGGTATCTGGTAAGACAACCTAATGCTCAAAAATTTAATGGATATTGTTTTTCTTGCAATAAATTTGGCCATATGGCTACTCAGTGTAGAAGTAATATGAAATCAAGAGATTCATCATTTTTTTGTGAGTGTTTCAAATGCAAGAATTTTGGTCATAAATCAATTGAATGCATAAACTTGTCAAACTACTCTGTCAATAGAAAGAATGTTGAATGTTACACATGTGGAAGATTTGGACATATTGCTAATCAATGCATATCAAGAAGAAATCAATGGAATGATTGGTCTAGACAAGGAAATACTATGTTCTAAAATTGCAATAAGTTTGGTCATATTGCAAGATTTTGTAGAAACAAAAAAGTGGAAAGAAGAGATCTAGTATACAGAAGCAGAAACATACAGGAAGATGACAAAGGAAAATGAAAAGTGACTGTAGATGACATAAGATATGAGATGAACAAGACATGGGTAAGGAAGAATGATTCTGATGCTGAAATGCTCCTACACCGGAACCTGCTTTTGGTAATTGATTTCAAGCCACTGGCCTAGGGGGGGTTTTTCAAGAAAATCTCTCCTCCCCTATCTATGGATGGTACCGAAACACGAATAATGGTCAAGAAGGTGTATTTATGATGTGTAGAGGTTTTGAATAACTTTCACAAGAAAATTCAAAGAATTCATAGGTCCGTAGAAAAAAAATTCTATCACTGTCTGAAAACAAAGCACCCAAAAAACTTACGGAAAATGCATTTATTGCATGTGTGCGCACTATAAAAGTCAAGTTGGAATCATCATGTTTTACTTTGCATCGAAGAAGAGAATGAGAGCACATGGTAGAATAATTTTGAAGCACAGAATTTGATTCACCATCTAAACTCGAAATCTATCAGATATTTCAATTGTCTTCAAAATTTTCATATAATTTGGTGTGTGGTTATTAAACCTAAGTGCAAAAATAAAATGGAACAAATCAAAGGGTCAATCACTTTGGAAAAATACAACAATGGAAATATTAGGTCCATGAGGAATCTGTTATTACCCAATGAATTGAAGAAATTGAATGGAGCGAAACATAGAAATTTGGATATTTGGAATGAGTTTCCATACTTTGAGAATGCAAAATTTGTTAAATTCATCTTGAGTAGATTGCATAATGATATTTTAACTTTGGACAAACCCTACATCATTTCAAAGGAGGTAATTGAGAATGTGACTAGATTATGCAAAGTCAGAGATATACCAAGAAATAAATCCATCTGAAACAAGGAAGTTGAAACCCTAACCAGGATAATTAGAGATCAGAGGGCACTAATAATTACAACAATCAAGAATCATGTTACAAAATACATTGCACAAAAAAATTCATATAATGTCTTTTTCAGAAACCGAGAAGGAGCAACCTCGGCTAGCGATGTCTATATTTCTCACAAGATAATAATTGAAGGTCATGAATTTGAATTATGTGGATTGATAAAGGATCAAATAATAGAGAATGTGCAACTAAAAAAAGAAGCAAGTTACCAATTCAGGTTCGGTACTCTGATTATATGTTTAGTAAAGTATTTCTTGAATTGTTTTCCAAAGATTGACAATGTGGTGTGGAAAGAAAATGAACCCATTTGCAGACAAATATACTCATATTCTAGGAGCTTGGCTGATTGGGATCTAGAATTTGAAAATTTCTTCAAGAATGTGCTTGGAAAGTGTGGTTCAGTCAATATTTCCCCTCTGGTAAGAACAATGAAATTTGGTTCCTCTTCCGGTGGCATGGATGAGAAGCAGGAAAGAGAAATATAAATTGTTGAATATAACCCTCCAGAATGCAAAGTTCCCAAAATTGAGGGAAAAGGAAAAGAAAAGGAAATTGTGGATATTCCAAATGAAGAATTTGATGAAGAGACTGAGGATCCATAAAGAAATGAACAAGAACCAAAAAAAGTTGGTGAGGAAGAAGATGATCTAACAAAGGAAATGCTACAACAACTTATTCAGGAAGAAGGTGGAATGCAGAAAATCACCAAGTTATGGTCTATTAGACCATCATATGATCAAGACATGATCCTAAGTGTACTAAATGCTAATATTGAGCACTGCAAGATCAAATTGGAAAGTTTGTAGAACATTCTACACAAGGAAATGATTCAATGCAATAAAGAAACAATGAGCTCTAAGGATAAAGACAAAGAAGAAGGTGAAGTCATTTCTCATTTGAAGGAGAAATTGAGACTATAACTTACCAAATTGAAGAATAAAATGAATGAGTTAAGGAAATGCATCAATGTAGCTAGTAAATTTTACAAATATTGCATCTGTTGGCCCCATGTTGTTAGTAATTACAAAGATAAATTGGAACAGATTGAAACATAGTTGAATGGAATTGGAAAAAGATTTGACATGTTGCAGGATCACGATGGCACCATTAGGAAAACAATTCAGGAGCTACAGTATAAACATGCCAAAATTCAATTCACCAAGAACACACTTGTTGATAATTTTTAGAAGGTGAAAGATCTAACTGAAATATAGATTGGAGCAGATGGTGGAGATTCTAAGGAAAGGTGAGAAACTAGAAGAATCAATTACAATTCTGAAATCTTTAACTAAGATTGTCAACAAAACATCCAAGAACAACAGTTTGATCATTATCATTGGGATAACAATAGATGCTTGGAAGAAGTTCCTTTTGAAAATGAAGAAAAATCATAAGATATTTTTCTAAAGTAGCAGTCAATTGTTCTCAAATTTTTGAAGTTTTGGTCTAAGGGGGAGAATTGTTAGTATATACATTTTGAAGTTTTAAAGATTTTGAACACGTCTTTTGTCTTTTTGGAATATGGTTTCTATGCTTTGTCATTCATGTCAAAGGGGGGGAGAGTGCACTGAAAAATGTCTCATTAATCTTAAGGGGAGCTATGTTTTCAAATATTTTTGAAGCATAGGGAGAGAGAGCAGCTTGGCATCATACTTATAATGATTCTGACACTTAGTCATTTTTCACTAGGTGTTGCCATCAATTCCAAAGGGGGAGATCTTTTGCATATGGCTTCTAAGTGTTGTTATTGATGGAAACCTAAGTCATGCATCCAATCTACAGTATAGTTTTGGGTCACCTTAGAAAAATAGAGTGAAGAAAAAGGCATCTAGTTATAGGCATAAAATAATGATCCAAATACCTCACCGAACTATTATTTTGGGTTATGGATCTCAAAGGAAGGTTTGTTGATTCTTGTAATACCTTATTCATGAAATAGGTTGATGCACACTCACTGGTATGCAATCTAGGAGATCCAGTGTACAAATCTATTGGTTATCTGTGCTTGAAGGTCGACTTGTCAATATAGTAATCACAGATTTATAAGGAGTAATTAATTGATTTTTTTCATGCTCAATTATGTTTGTTTGGATCCTCTCTTTGTCTTAATTGACTTTGGAGGATATGCATAAATAATTAGTGTGTATCAAGCTAACTATTGAAAAGAACTTAATGTTTTAAGAAGCCGACATGTGAATGATCAAATCCTTGATAGCAGATATATATGTGTGATCAATTTTATCATTTTGAAGAGTGGAATAGTGTGTGAAGATAGCAAATGTGTGGAAAATGAAAATGGTGTGAAATTCAACAAATCAATAGTGTGAATGTGTATATGTGTAATACAAAGAGAAGAAAAGAGCAAAGCAAAGTGCAGAGTCAAAAAGAAGATGTAGAATCGCATCTATGAGCCTCACCAGAACTGTAGCCTGGCATAAATAGATGCTAATATCTTAGTTCATCCTTTAGATGCTTTTAATTTGAAATTTTGCAAGGCAATGAGCCTTCCCTTTTGAGCAGTGAGCTCTAGGAAGTGTGCCTAAATGCAAGTACATTCTCTTTTGTAGAAATTTTATTTGAGTACTCAAATTATTAATTAAACTCCACCATGGTTTTTCTCCTAATAGGTTTTCCACAGAAAAATCCTTGTGTTATGGTCTTATGAATGTTTCCTTTTAATTCTTGCATCTTTCTTTTAATGTAATGAAAAAAAGGTTTAATTTTTAGAGTAATAAAGTTAATATTTGTTGAACATTGATTCACCCCCCTCTCAATGTTCCCATGAGTCCAACATCGATGTCCCTTCTCTTTGTAGCTCTAGCAGTTTTGGTGGGGTGTTTGGAAACATCCTTGTGTTCATGCTTCCTCCCTATTGGAATCTTGGAGTAGTTTGGGTAGACCTCCTACTTTGAATTCCTTTCTCTAGATTGTGTGGTGTATTGGGCCTACCTTCATCCTTTGGTAGATTTGGATAGAGAAAAATCATAGGATTTTTTGGGAAGAAAAGTTATTGGTTAAACAAATTTGGCATATAATTGTGGGTATGATCCAAGAAATGGTGGAAGATAAATGTGAAGTGATGTTTCATCTAGTTAGAGAGGATGCTCAGATTGTGGATAGACTAGGGATTCAGGGGCTCTCCTTAGCCTCTACTTGTGTTAGAAGAGGTAGACATGGGAAAAAGAAGATTCAAAGGAGGGCTAGATGGTTGCCTCTTTCAGAGGGTTTCTTGAAGATCAATACTGATGGTTCCTCTAAGGGTAATGTTGGGATTGCTAGGATTGGTGGTGTTGATAGGGATTGTTTAGGTGTCGTGGTTTTCTTCTTCTCTATTCATAAAGGGAACTAGTTTAACAATTTTATGGAGGGATTGGTGATTCTCAGCACTTTTGACCATGTCTATGCCTTGGGTTGGCATAAGATTATATGTGAATCAAAATCATAGGTTATTGTTAATTTGTTGAGTGAGCAAAAGGTGTCTGATGTTTCTTAGAAGCTTGCTATGGTTGTATAATAGATCCTATAGATTATCTCTATGATGGAGATGGTGTCTTTTTTCCACATTCTGAGAGAATGGAATAGGGATGCTAATTTTTTGGCTAATTGAGCTTTGGAGCATGAGAAGTATTGGAAGGTTAATGGCTAGTGGCAGTTATTCCTTGATTTCTATCATGATTTGGAGAGGATCTTTGTTGATGATGTGGATGGATATGATGTGGGATTATGTTGGTTCTTTCTTTGGTTGGATGTTTCTTTCTCGAAGCCTTTGGTTCCTTGACTCCTTTTTAATGTTCTTTTCTAGTTATCAATAATTTTTTTACCCCTTAAAAAGAACATTAATTTTGCATAGTGTTTGCATATTAGTGTAAATTTCAATTAAGTCAAAATTGAATTTAAATTAGTGTCATTTAGTTCATCTTTTACCCTTTATTTCACTTACATTAGGTCATCAAATTTTGGAAAAAAAATTCTAGAGAAGTTATAGTTTTAAATTGGGCGTGCATAAAATACATAAACCAACTCAAAATTTGCATTTTTCACTTTTCTAAAACCATGATTTGGGACCCATTCACCTAGGGGAGAATGAGTCCCTATACAAAAATTTTAGGAAAATTTATGGGTATTTTTCAGTCTCTAGTTTGTATTCCAGTTACTATTTTCTGATCTAAGAATTGAATTTCTAAAATAGTTTATGAATGACTTCAAAATATTGCTCATTTAGTTAGATCTTGCAACATTTTTGGAAAAACATTCTAAAAAATTTTAGCTAAACTTATTATTATATTTTTAAAATTTTGTTTCATTTTCAACATCATTATTAGTAGATAGATTAGTTTACATCTTGCAAACATTAGAAAACAAAAAGATAATTTAAAAAAATAAGTTAAATGGTTAACCTTGGATAAAAAAAAATCATTTAAACCCTTTAGTTGTGATGAATTTGACATGTTAGATGAAGCCCTTGAGGACTTCATCTCATCGAGATCATCCAATAAAGCTTTGGTACAATAGGATGCACCGATAGAAAATTATGGCAATCATATTTTTTCTTCTCCCAATACCTCTCCTACTTGTGATGAAGGAATCTTAGTGATAGAAGACCCAATTATTGAGCATCATGAGAATTTTGTTTGTCCCTCTTCTAATACTACATTTATTTCAACAAAAACTAAGATAGATGGGATAGATGAATATGTCAAGTTCACATTAGATCCCCCCTCACTAGAAGGCCATTTAAGTAAATCAATTTAGGTCACGACTGCACAAATTGGGTCTCCTTTAATTAGTGAGCCTCCTAAGTCACCTCCCATCATAAAACCACCTAAAAGAAACCAATTAATTGAAGAGATATCTTTAATTTTACATGGAAACTTACTAATAACAATATTTTATAGCAATCAAGTTACAATGTGGTTGCTCATGCATCATTACCATTGCCTCAACCTATCCACCCTATTGCTCCTCATTTGACTTCACATAGTGGAAAAGAGAATGACCTTGTTGAGAATTTTTTTCATATAACTTTCTCTCTTTTGGATTTAACAAAAACATCACTTACATACAATAGGATGCTCCAAGAAGTGTTGCAGAAGAATAATATCCAACCTTCCTTGAAATTGAATGATGTATCTACCTCCTTTGATTGAATGCAAGTGACAAAGTCATATATCACATTCCCTAAACATGAATTACCCTTTCTTGAGATACAACATAAGAACGAGGCCTTAATGATAAAGGTGATTATTAATGAAATTGAAATTAGGTGTGCCCTTATAGACAATGGAGTAGGTCTTAATGTTTAAAAAATGGATATCCTAGATAAAATTAGTGTGGACAAGAAGCTTATTAAACTCAATGATGCTAATATTTGTGGCTTTGACAATGTTAATAGGAAACCATTATGAATGATCACTTTACCTATTGAATTCGAACTTGTATTTTTTCTTACCACTATCCATATCATGCCAATGCCTCTTTCCTACAATTTTCTCCTAGGGAGACCATGGATTCATTCTATGAAAGGAGTCTCATCTAATCTTCAGCGTGAGATAAAATTTGAATATAAAAGCAAGATATACATGGTTGAAGTAGATGAATAAAAGTTATAAATCGTATGTTAAACATGATCATAACACTTCCAAATACTATAATAATTTCATTCCAACCTCCAAACTAGACCCTATAAATGTTGATGTTAATCACAATTTTCTTTCACTTGCAACAAAACTCTTCTGTGATGATTGGGGATCATTAGATTTTACACCTCATTTACACAAACCAAATCTCACCCTAAAAGTCCAAAGATTCCTATACAAATGATTCATTTTTAGACACATACTTTAGTGATGATTGGGGTTGATAAGATTATACACCTAAACATCATTGTTTTTCATGTGCCCAACTTGGTTCTACATCAACACCATCACCCCACGGTGGTGATGGGGGCCCTCCAGCTCCCATCCCTCACAAGTATCCCTTTTTCACACTTAATTTTGAATTAATTAAAATGAACTTAATTATTCCTTAATTTAGTGTTGTAATATGTATTTTATATACTCACATTAAGTTAGGGGCCTTATTAATTCAAACAGACTTCATTGTGTCTTATTTATGGTGTTGTAAGGTGTACCTTTAGACTTTCATAGTTCTCTAGGGCTTCATTAATTAATTGAGGTTAATTTTCCTTCATTGGCCCCTTTAATTCAAATCCAAGCCTAATTAATTGCATTTTATAGGGGATAAAACCCGACATTCATAAATGTCATAACATAATGTTTAACATTGAGCAATGTGTGCCCTAGGTAACTGACCTAGGATTCATTCACCATAGCGTGAATGGGTCCTCACCTAGGCCTAGGACATAAATTTAAACTATGTTTTTGGTGGTTTTTCAATGAAAACGAATTTATATTCAAAATTCATCTTGTGATATTTGAATTCCAAGAATTAATGTTAAGATATGTATAAATAAGAGATCATTTCACTATGTTTCACCTACAATATTTCAAGCAAGTTAAGGATATTCAAGCGAGAATTGATAGAGAATTTTCAAGCCACTCAAGAGAATATTTCTTCATCATTTGTTGCAGAAATCAAGATCATTTCATCATGTCAAATCTATGTTGCATCATTCATATTTTTGGAGCTAAGATTGTGATATAGCTTTCAAGATCAAGTTCAAGCGTTCAAAGTGTCACCTCAAGCAATATTCAAAATCCACATCCATTAAAGTCATTTCATGCAAGATCAACATCAAGATGTTAGTCCTTCAAAGGATTAATCAAGGGTTTAGTGAGTTGCAACATTACATTTTTTCATTCACCATTCCTTCATGCTATTTCATTTCATTTCAAGGTTTAATTTCCAAAATGGGGCTTGACAAAGGAAAACCCCCCTTCACCCAAAACAAACATTTTTCCCCTTTATTTGTGTGTTGCAGATTTGTAGGTTGAAGAAAGGTTGAAGATATCAAAAGTGAAAATTTTCAAAATTGTCACCTTTATTGTCATTTCATAGAAACTCAAATTATGGATTTATTTTTGACTATCTAAGTACAAAAAATTAGAATCTGGGAGTGCAAACAAAGTAGAAGAGAACCTGGAAACCAATTTTGTAGAGCCCTAGTTAGGACCCATTCACCATAGGGTGAATGAGTCCTTAGTTAGCTTCAAAAAACATTCTTTATGAGAGGTATGTGATATTTATCCCTTCCAAATTCTCCCTAAACTCTATAGGTTCCATCAGTTTTATGTTTAAGCTCCTAAATCCAATTTATAGATCACAATTAGGAGTTTATTTTCTATTTTTAATCTTTCTCCCCAAAGTGTTTTTTGACCTAGACCCCCATCCTAACACAAGAAAAATTGTAGATTCACACCTTGATTTGATTCACGTAAAGTTTGATTGCCATTTCATTGTGTGGATCTCCTTTCCTAATGAATTGTTGAAAGATAGGACCCTTTTTACCGCTTTGGATCCACTTTTCCATTTTGGGACACCTATATCTTAGTTTCCTTCATTTCACCAACTATGGACCATACTCTTGGCACTTAATTTCCTACAACCTCCTTATGAAAAACTAATTTTACTAATGTTGAATAAATTGTTTTTAATGTCCCTTAATAAAACCTAAGAAAAATAGATGAAGAGCTAGACAAATTGCAAAACTTTATGAGTTCTATATACATTTTTGGTACTACAATTCTTGTTATGGATAACATGAGTAGAATGATTGATAATGAACAAGGAATATAAGTTATGCGTAGCATATCCCACATCATTGATAAACATGTCCCTATAATGATTAGTTGTGCTCAAACTTTGGGGTATACTCAAAGTCTAGGTGGAAATCCAATTCCTCCTTCCACAACCATGACCTTTATTTGGACATACACTAATCCAATTGTTACAACAAGCATACAACCTACTAGCAATTTCAATATTTCCTTTAGTATTTCCATTGGGAATCCCTTTAGCTTTGTTCATTCAAATCTAATATCTCCTAACTCATCCCCTCTCACAAAATTACAATTCACTTGCCCTCTGAATACATATACAACTCCATTGTATTCACCTCCATCTCAAACCACAAACAATGATCCCATCCTTATCCAAATCTTGCAAAGTGTTTCATCCCTCCAACAACAAATTGCTACATTGAATCAAAATGGAGAAACTTTACAATATGTCAAAAGAAATCCATTATCCTTGGAGATAATTAGAACAAAAACATCACAAGGTATAAAGATTCCTAGATTTGATAAATATAGTGGGAAAGGAGATCCTGTTAGTAATGTTTCCACATACATAGCCTTATGTAGTGACTTCACTTTTGAGGATAAAATATTGGCTAAAATCTTCCCTACATCCTTGAAAGACTACATTGGAATGGTTGTGTTCCTTACCAAATAACTCAATATGTTTATTCAATGAACTTGTTTATGACTTTATTAATCATTTCCAAGTGCACATGGGTCCTAAGATGACCTTAGAAAGTTTAATAAAATGTAGGAAAAATGATGATAAAAAGGTCACTAACTTTATCACCCATTATCAATTTCTTTACTCACAAATCAACATTAGGATTCTTGATCCTCACCTTCAATGAATGTTCATTGAAAATTTTAAAAATAAGCTTCAAGATAATATTGAGATGATGAAATTTCCCTCCTTCGCACAATTTTGTATATCCCTTCATGATTACCAAAATTCAGTTAGTAGTTGTGAAGGGAAAACTACCTCAAATCAACTACTAATCATTCATGAAACTATATAAGGGATTTCTACAACTCAATGCTCCTCAACCAACTCAACATATTGACTCCCAAGTGGCTGATATAAAGATGAAAAATCCATATACATTTTGGGAAAGGAATATAAAATTTACCCCTCTACCGTATACCCTTCATTCCATCATGGTGTAGCTCTTAAACAATAACTTAATTTCCTTACATCCTATTAGAGCTCTTGATCCTATTAAGCCTTTACATACAAACTATATACAAAATTCCTTTTTCCATTATCATTGACAAAATGGACATGATACAGACCATTGTAAGTGTCCTAAACATATTGTGCAAGATCTCATTGATTCTAATCATGTTCAAATTGGTGGTGTTAACGATCAAGTTAATAATTCTCTAGCCCTTCCCAACCAAAATCTACAAATCTTTACTAATCCTATGCAAAATCACAACATCTCCTTTATCAAATCTAGTGAAAATAAGAATGATGTGATGAATCTTGACAAAAATAATGATAACTTGAATGATAATGAGGAAAATCCTATAGATAGTATGATTGGAATCATTGAATTTCAACCTCATAAGGGCCTAACCAACATGTCCCTTGACATTACTTTCTCACAAAATGACATACTTAAACATGCACCCAACAGTCCTCTTTACATAGCTAGAAGAATAAATGACAAGCCTATTAATGGGATATTAATTGATCTTGTGTGTAGAGAATGTGATAACTCAAGAATTCTTTTCTATGCATGAACTTGATCAAGATACTTATAAACAACTGAAAGCATGGATCAAAACACAAAAAAAAATTTCTTGCCCTAGACAATGGTTTTGACAACTCTTCCTTTACAAGTTGCACTAAAAAGATTGAATGTCTCATTCTCCATCATCCTGACATTAGATTAATTTTATGTGAAGTTAGGCTTTCCATGGATTTTCTCCATGAAATTCGTTACATCAGTGGTGCATAAATGCTTAAAATTTCCATTTGGAAAAGAAATCTTTACTGTGCATCATAGCGGTTTTAATCCTATGTCTTCCTATTGGAATTTCACATTGAGTTTATTTTTGCCTGAACCTGTGGAACCTATTAGGCCTCATGAGAACTTCTTTTTCAAATCTTATAATTTTTTTAAGGAAAAGCACATAGTAGTGTTATCCCCTACCAATATGCCTCAACCCATGATTAAACCTCCAATCCTTGATGAGACCATGATTGAACAAAAATCCCTTCCAAGTAACCAAGAACAAAACATAACAAATCCTTTTCCCATTTCCTATAAGAGACCATGAGATAACCCTATAAGTCTTATTTTCCCTCCTAATATAAAAAAAAATTATAAAGTAAAAGAGAAAGTAGTTGAACAACCTCCCATGGTTCCTTTTGTTCCTCCCTTACAAGAAGAAAAGAAACCTATGGTTTATATACTCGCTCCTACACAATCACAACTTGAAAATCGAACACAAAAAACTAAAATTCTAGAGAGTGTAGGCATATACATCATGCTATTGCTTGTCTAATACAAGAATAACTTAAATCTACAACTAAAAATCAAACTACAATTCAAGCAGTGCATGATGATTGTCCACCTTCGCCGCAACAAGAAAATCATAAATTTTGACCACAACAAGAACAAGCACCTTCCATGTATATTATCATTAGACCTTATATTGGGATTAACTTGCATGATGCTAATAAGAATGCTAAGATTGATGAGGAAGTGCATAATGAGATGAATTTATTATTTTTGTCTTCCATGAGCTTAGATAATAACAACTGTGATGATCCTCCTAAAACAAGTGACTCACCATGTGTTGAACCTGGTGATGTTCCTATTATAACACTTGTTGTTGTCCCTTTGGCTAGTTATCTGCCTTCCACATATCATGAACAATATTTGGATGTAGATGACCTACTATAGTTTGAATCACATGTTCCTTACTAGTCTCTTTATTTTTCTTTATTTTTATGTTCTTTTTATGTGATTGTCATAATGTGATCCCTTGTATCATTTTGTTTGACATGTCTTTATGTTCATTCCTTTATTTGTACCTAAATTATTCTATATGTTGTAATCATTCTTTTTTCTTTTCTTGTGTTTTCCTTTGGGGATGAAAAAAGGCATTGAGACATTTAGGTCTCTTCCATGTTGACCAAAAATATTTTCTTTGTTTTCACTCACTATGTGTCATTCTTCTAGTTCTACGAGTATTTGGGGAATGATGATGTTTTTGAGCTCTATAATAATATTGTAGCAAAGACATACATTGACCCAAAATCCATGGATCCCTTATGTGTTTGGGATTTTATTTGGGGGAAATCCCTTTTCATTATGTGGCTTCATTTGGAAACATATGCTTGACATAGGGCTTCTGAAATAAGCTCTCATTTATTTTTTAGCATTTATCATTTTCTACTTTAAAATAATTACTCACATCATGGTGTTTAGAAATTTCTTTAAAATGGAGGTATACATTGGCATTATCATTTTGATATTTTTTACTATATTTCATGTTTCATAGTGCAGTCTTCTAACTTCATGCGATGTGTCTTCTTCTTGGTGGTGTCATTAGGTTTGATGTCCTTCAAGATTGTGACATCTCTGAGAATATGGCATTCATCTTAGTGGTGATGCTATGGATTGCATTCCCTAAGTTGTGAATCTTTTATACTTTATTTATCCTCGGATATATTAGGCATGTTGTTCCCTAAGAAGAGACCTTTCATGAACTAAAAAAGCCAGCTTTGAACATATCTTATCCTATTTGCATGTTTTTCATGAGTGCCTAGCATAACACATATTTCTAGCCTTGTAAATCTTGAAGTTATAATCTTTTTAATGGCCACCAATCATAACACACCTTGCTTGCCAATAGGGTCAGGTTTGTTCATAAGTTCTTAGGATAACGTAGCTTTCTAATCCTTATGAAGATCAAAGTTAATATTGTGTGGTGCCTTATCAAAGTTACCGAAGTTATAACTTTGGTGTGGTTAGTTGAATGGGAGCCTAATAAGACTCTATCATTCGCCACCATCTGAGGGATCACCTAGTGGACAACAAATTTCATTAGCATGTGTGACCATGCATTTTTTTTAACATAGTGGCTAGTGGGTTCCAGTTGTAAACATCTTTTTGGATAAAAAACTAATGCTTGATCCAAATCAAGTTGGACAAATAGTCAATCCCTAATCCACCCCTTTCTTTTCTTATCTTTCTTTATGTCTTTGACATTGTATGGTTGTGTATCATACAACTTGTGTGTGTTCCTTTGTGCTTATGTTGGTTTTCCATAGGATCTTGATCTTAGGGGATCAACCACCTCTTTGATCCTTTTCATCCTATATCACTAACATTTGTACACTTTGACCTCCTTTTGGCACATATATTTCTACTTTAGTGTGAGTTTGTTCTTGCGCTCATCCTCTAACTAAAGTGGGGACTAAATGTAGAATAGAGAAATGTACTCTTAAATTTTCACACTTTGTATGGGCCCTCTTAATTAACTTTGACTTAATTATGACTTAATAAGCCCTATTTTACATCTATAAGCCTAATAAATTTTATTTTCTCAAGGGGAAACCTGACAATAATTAATGCCAACATATAAAAATTTACTTTGAGCAATGTGTGTTCCAAGAATAGGTGCTTGGGACCCATTCACCCATGGGTGAATGGGTCCTCCCTAGGCCTTTGAATCTATTTTTAAAACATGTTTTTTGTGGTATTTTTGTAATCCAAAATTCAAAATTCAATGTCGGCTTGTAATGTTTAATTTTTGGGAAATTAAGGATACATAACTATAAATACAAGGCTATTTTATCTAATAAATCTAGACTGTTTATAAGACTTCATAAGGGAAAAAATTATGTTCAAGGGCATTCAAGAGTAGATTTATCAGTGATTTATTGCAGCAATCAATATCTCAAGCATCACATCAAATTCCCTTGCAATCATGCATATTTTTGGAGCTAAAATTGTGATGTAGGTTTCAAAGATCCAAGTCAAGCATTCAAATCAAGATTCAAGCATCAAGATCCACATCCATTGAAGCCATTTCATGCAAGATCAACATCAACATTTCCAATTTCTAAAGGTTTATTCAAGGGTTTGGTGAGTTGCAACATAGCATTTTTCATTCATCATTCCTTTCACATTTCATTATTTTAATTCAAGGTTTAATTACCCAAATGGGGTTTGACCAAGGAAAACCCCCATTCACCAAAAACAAACAATTGTCCCTCTTGTTTTTGTGTTATAGATCTTAGGTTGAAGAAGGATTGAAGATCATTTGAAGAGAAAGATTGGAAAAGTTGTCAAATTTGTCAAAGTTGTTAAAGTTGGTGTCAATTCATGGAATCTCACCTATAGATCTAATTTATGACATTTTGACACAAAAACTCGAATCAAACAAAAGTGACGGGAAAACATCAGAGGCTCCCAAAAGTTTTTTGAAAACCTTGAGAAAAGACACATTCACCCGTGGGTGAATGAGTCCCAAACAACCTCTCAAAACTACCTTTTGGTGATTGGTACACAATGTTCTACTCTTCTCAAATTTATAGAAAGTTTTTTTATTTCTGTTAGTATTGATCTTTAAATTATTGTTTCAATTTTGAATGAGCATAATTAAGCAGATTTTCAATTTTTTAGTTTTTCTCCCAAATGTTTGTTTAGGTTGATACCCCCATCCTGAATCATAAGGAAATCAATAGATTCCCTCATCAGAGTTGACTCACCTAACAGTTGTAAGTCAAATATTTGCGTGGATCTCATTTCCTAATGAAATAAAGAGAAATGGGTCCATCATACCCCCATTTCAAATTAATCCAATCCACAAACTTATTTTTCTTTATTTCAATAAAAGAAATATTCCAACATGGTAGGCCTCAACCATTTATTATAATATGAAAAGTATATTTTCCAAAGGATATTGCAATAAAATATCACGCACAATTTCATCCTACTTCCCTTCTTGATTTTTAATTATCTTAATTAATGTATACATCTATTCCTATTCATAAGAATTATCTTAATACCACATGAAATATGTATTCAATAATATGTATAGTTGAATTTCCTAAATCAAATGTGATGGTGAAAAGCTTTACAAAAGTGAATATGACATTGAAGGATCAAAACAAAATATATATTTCCTATCCTAAGGTTAAAAATATAAATATAGTAAAATGCAATAGGTTATTGAGTGACTAATTGGTGACTACAATACAATGAAAACCTGAAAACATAATAGTCAAGTGAAATAATTTTTTTCTCAATGTAAGTTTTCTCTTACACCTTGACATTCTCCTACATCAATGTACAACCTTAAAAATATATAAAAATATAACTCTCTAAGGGTTTATTTGACATTATTTCTCATACAATTTATCATAAATTTCTTACACTAAGTTATACTTTGTGTTAGTAATTAAACAATCTTAATCTATAACTAGAGAAAATAAAGTTATTCCAATAAAGTATTTGGTATTTTTTCTTTTTTTTTTGGTTCCTATTCATTTCAAAATAGAGTAAACAAATTGGAAGGAGAGAGACACTCACATGAATTAAAAAGTAATAAGTTCACATAATAACTCATATGCCAATAAAAGATATATAAAATAATCACATAACTGGATCTTCTTTAATAACACATGTCTAAGTGAAGAAATCTCATGCATTTTGAAGATTTATCCTTTGATATTTTTAGAAGGTTTTGTAAATATTTTGACAACTACATAAATATTAAAATATATCAAAAATTATGAGCTTAAAGGTCTTATACAATATCCACTAACATATCTTATTTAGATATGTAGAAATCTCAATAATCAAAATATGTTTGCAAGACAACACTTTCTTGAAAATTAATATAAGCCTCTTACTCAACCCTCTCAAACCGTGACATGTCTTATTTGATTAATATAGAATACACTATAGGAAAATCTATACAAAAATGACTAAATGATTTTATTGTTTTGAACCGAAGATAAAATAGGTGGGGATATGTTCACCTATTCTCTCTAGGTCATTTAATAATGTAATAAGAACCCTAATTGGATTGACTATCAACCTCACAAGGTGAGTCAATTCTCAATTAGGAGGACCTAGGAAGTGGGTTCTTTCAGCTTTTATGGGTTCACCACCAAGCAAATGCTTGGAAGAAAAATAAGCATTAAACCTACAAAACCTAGTTATGCAAGCTAAATGAGGGATACAAATGATGAAATTATGGAACAAAAAGATAAGATGTGTGTACTTGGGAAGTTTGGAGATGTGATGAGGATTCTAAAAATGCAAACAAGCTGTCAAAATATGCCAAGTAGGACAAAGATGCCCTTACTGTTGTCTTAGTCTCGCTATTGTTTTTCAAGACAAATGTCAAATCTTCAGATCTCAAAACATAATCTTAAATAATCTCTAAAAAATACCCCTGGGAGGACTAAGATGCCTTAGGTGGCATATTAGTCCCATTCTAGATTTCTAAAAACTTCGAATGTGGCCCTAAGCTCCAAGGTCTGCACTTGCTTCCTCTTAGATCTCAGGTTTGTTGATGGTGTTTTCTGCACAACACCTCAGATAGAAAATATAGTATTTTATCTCTCTTGAAAGGTTGATCTCTATGAACAAAGAGATAACCCCAAGGTCTCTTGGGTGTCAAGTCTTGACAATGTAGTGAAACCACTCAGTGATAAATGTGAAAATGTTGGTAATCACAAATGGACCTTACGAAACAAATGATGGAGACTCTAAACGTATCAAACTTGTTTTTTTTTGCAACAAGATGATACTCGAATTCCTAGCTTTAACCATAGTTAAAATAAATAGCAAAAGATAAGGGTTTCAAAAATCCTAAGATTAATATTACTCCTAAGATCAATAATACTAATGATGAAATACTTGGAACAGACCAACCCCTTAAAACTACTTTCTGCTTAACCTAGGCTATACCTGCAATTTTACAGAAATAGTGCAATCTTCTAAGGAATTAAAGATTTTCAAATTATGCACATTCATCCAAGCCAAACCTAGTTTTGCAATTAACATGGACAAATGCCCACAATTGAACTAAGTACACAAATATCAGGTACAGGTTGACCTTGCAAAGCAATCCCACAATAAAGAAGCTACCCAAAGTATGAACCTGAGATCGCTACAACACTCCAAACATTAAATCACAAGCACCATTAAATTATTTCACTTTAAATCTAAAATGCATTCAGATATTTCCAACCAATTTCAAAGATAGGATAAGAACCATGCAAGACAAATCAATCCAAAGAAGCCACCAATAATAGCACAATGTCTTCACTTGTATTGAATCACCAATAATAGAAACAATTCTAATGTTTTGTGTTACAACATTTGCTTGAAAATAAAACTAACTCTTAATTCTAACTTATTACTCTATTGCTTAACCTACTTCAAAATCTAATTGTCTAACTTCTAACTTCTAACAAATTAACCAACTGTCTAACTGTTTACAAAAAAATTCTAACTTTTTAGAAGAGGCGAAATGCCATACATATAGAGATATATCCTGCCAGAGTAGAAGCTAGGGTTACAACGAGGGTCGGCCACCAACCAATTCAGCCCTGGACATGTCACAATTAATCAAAACCCTGCATTAAATGTATGAGACACCCCTTCAGATCGGCCTGGGATATCTACAAATCCTGATTCAAACTGAACAAACCCCGTCGGTCCTTTCCGCCATTAATGTCTCACCAGTGCAAAGCAGAAGAATGGTAACACGTGCGCATCATGTGAGTTTGAATATGAGCCACCGATCAATAACTGAGCTAGGAATCTCCAATGACTCTAATCGAGTCCAACTAGTTCTAATCTTTCATGTCATGTCCAACTCAGATGAACAACCAATGAGCATGCTAACAAACCTTCTCACGCATGTGTGAGCCTTACCTGCCCGCGACCGCAAAGTGTACTTGACTATATCCCACAAATATCGCAACATATTTAAAGTATGCCCATCTTTCCCTTCGTCCTCGACAACAACCTACCTGATCTAGCCTACAAAAGGGCCATAATTAATATTCATTATAGAATCGAAACCCAAATTAGTCAATCACAAACAACATACTCAATCATCAAAGAGATCAAAATAGCCATAAGAATCCTTTAAAATATCATTAAAGCATCTTTTCTCAAAGTTTAGGATTTTCACCCCTTCGCGAAATTTAGGTCAGAAAGGAATTTTGGGGAATTCCGGGTCAGGCAGATTTTAGCGATGAAAATAAAGCCAACATGCAAAGCTACTCAATCGACACCCAATACTTTAAAATACCTTCAAATGATCCAAATCAACCATGCAATGCACAATCATTAATAGTTAAACCATGAATCCTTTCAGTTCTTGATAAATACCAAATTTTTTAAAAAAATCATTGAGGATGAAAATCGCCGAAACCAACAATACTAAACAAACTTCAGGAAAATGAAGGAGGAATAGATTTTGAGATTTTCCTAAGGCAACGGATTCTCATGAAGTCAACACAATTCTCATGTTGTTCACTGACAAATCTGACCTCCTAACTCCTCCAAGGTGACCAAAATTAGCCTACCTTGAGCCACTCATCCAACCACCGAGGTAAGGCAGTAAACTGTGCTACCGCAATCCAAGCATGAAACCCTCATGTTATGGTAGTAAACTGCAAAACCACCACTTGGATCGGAGACACCTACGGTATCAAGGTATCACTATGGTACCATGCCAAATGAATCGCCCTTGCGCTACCACACCACCACACGCAGACCCCTGCGATATGGCGGTGCCACCACACTACTGCGCTAGGGATGAAAGACCCCCATGGTAAGGCGGTGTCACTGCACAACTGCAATCCAAGTGTGAAGCCCCCACGGTATGGTGGTAAACTGCACAACCATGACCTAACAACCAAAGATGCAACCCGAGAATTCGATGAAGTGAAGGAAACTCAAAAAAAACTGAGGAAGACGAAATTCCACAAAGTATTAAAATCTTTGGAAACAACGCAAAACCAGCCTCGTTAGGTTTTCCAGGAAGCCGAGGAAATCCACCTGAGGGAGAAAATCTTGAAAATAGGGAAAAAACCTGAGATTGACCCAAAGATCTAAATCTTTCAAAGTGTTAGCTCAATAGGGTCCCTTTACAAGCAAGATAAGCACTTAGGATCATTCCAAGGTAACCATAACCCAGGACCAAAGGACTTGAGCACCAAAAACCAAAACCCCAAGATTTTCAAAGAAAAACTCAAAAAGGCAAGGCCACAAAAAAGAGCCAAAAGACTAGGCAAAAGAGGGTCCCTACTTTCATTGGGGCATGTGTGGAAAACTGCACAAAAAATGGTGACTCCATTGGGGAAATGCTCTAGAGCATTTCAATGGCAAACTGGAATCAACCCAAAATCTTTGGTTTTAGTGCATGCATTAGGTTACATATGGACAAGGTTTTAGAAATCACAAACAAGCAAACCTTTCCTATACCAGGGTTGGTGTGTGTGTGTATGCTTTCATTTCCTTTCCCTCAGTTGCAATAGGGGCCAAACTTAGTCTGATAGAGATACATAAGGATTCCAACTCCAAAAGCAACCTGGATAGAGCCTCACTATCAATCACGCATCCATAGCCCTAGTGAGGTTATCATTGTGACCCTCCCTAGCATAGCTCTACTACTAGCCAGGCATCCATAGCCTCGGTAGAGATACTAGGATACCCCTAATAAGGTGAATATTTCTTTTTATTTTCAACATTTTTTTTTCTTTTGATATTCTCTTTGAGATCTTTTAAACTTTCTCTTTCACCTTACAAGCAATGAAGTCCACACTCAAGGATGATAACCATAGCGACACTAGAGCAGAATATAAGATTTTTCACCCAGTCAGACCTTACAAGGACCATACGCAACGTTCAAAACTTTAAGATTTGTGTGAAAGTATGAGACCCAAATACATTCTAGAATTTGACTTAATCAAGTGACTCCAATTCCAAGAATACACAACATCAGATGAAGGAATTCCACCAACTAACTCTGAAAAGATGACTAGAGTTTGTAAAAGAAATCCCAAAACAGCCCTAGGAAAGCAACCAATCATACAGATGCAACAAGCACATAAGAAAGAAATAAAACCTAAAGAAAGAGTAGAGCAGAAAGAAAAACCAACCAAAGTAGACCTACCCTAACCAAAAGTAGAAAATGAGCCAACAAAACAAAAGAAACCCTAACCTAACCAAAGAAAAAAAAGAACAAAAAAGGAACCTAATCTACTTATGTACAAGGAAAGAGTTGTGAATAGCTCAGGACTGGAAATAATGCTTCAAATATTGCCCATTGACAGGTAGTGGGATATCCTCTCTAGTGAGACTTTTCAAGCGAAAAACATTATCTCCAAAAATCTCTGCAATCTGATAAGGGTCGAGCCAAAGTCTGTCAAATTTTCCATGCTCCCCTTTTCAATCATGGGATTTGTCCCAATAGAGAACCAAGTTAGAGATTCTAAAGGCTTTCACCTTGGCTCTCCTATCAAACCATATTTTCACTACACCTTGATATTTGGCAAAGTTTTCTAAGGCCTCATCTCTTCTCTCTTCAAGGTGTAACAATTCAGTCAGGCGGGTTTCACATTTATCCTCTCCATCATAATATTCATTAATAAATTGCAAGGTAGGGATCTTCAACTGGATGGGAAATATAGGTTCCAAACCATACACTAAGTGATAAGGAGAGGTTCCTAGGGATGTTTTCTATCTAGTGTGATCTACCCAAAGAGAAAATCTAAGCTGAGTGTGCTAATCCTTGGGGTTCTTCTCTAGCATCTTACAGATGACTATCAATAGATTCTTATTGGAAGACTTAGCCAAACCATTTCCCTATGGATACTAATTAGATGAAAATTTTATGAAAATTTCATGATCAAAGGCCCAGTTAGAAAATTTCAATGATGCAAATGCATGACCATTATCATAAACTAGAGCCAGTGGACAACCAAAGTGATTAATGATACCTAACTCTATGAAATTGATTACCACTTTAGAAGTGCATTGTTTGCATGCAAGATCCTCAGTCCACCTAGTAAAGTAATTTATTACAATAAGAATATATCTATGGCCCATAAATGAAGGTGGATTGATTCGACCTATAAAGTCCATTCCCCACTGTGCAAATGGTTTTACCTCTATAATAAGTTGAAGTGGAAGGGTTGCATGTTTCTCCCTACTTATCACAATCTGACATACATGACAAGTCCTCGCATAGTTATGTGTGTCTTTGAACAAGGTAGGCCCATAATAGCCTACCTTCAGGATCTGATTTGTAGTGGAAGGTCCTAAACCATGGCCTATACCATATTTGTCATAAAATTCAGTCATCACCCTCCCAGCATCTTCATTTCCTAGGCATCTCAAATAAATCCCCTCATGATTTCTCTTAAACAAGACAACTCCCTTCATCATAAAATTGCCACTCTTCAAACACAGAGCTCTCCTTTGTATTAAATTAAGGTGTTTAGGACACTACTGGTTCAACAGATAGTAGATAATTTCATCATACCAGTCTCCTGGAGACACTTCTTGGAGGTGATATTGTTGAACTGTGAAGTCAGGACCCATCTTAGCCATTGTCTTTGTCAGTCTCTGCCCTCTCACCAATTTCATGGGCTGAATTTCAATATCATATTCCTGCAACATGATTATCCACTTAGCTCTGCATTCTCCCAATTCATTCTGCATCAACAACAACTTAACTGTAGGATCAGGGACTATGGAAAAGACCTTATTTCTTAAGATATAGTGTCTGAATTTCTTTACTTCTCAGACCAAGGCATAAGCCTATTTTTCTACATTGGGATATCTTAGTTCTGCATCCCTCAAAGGAGCACTCATAAAAGCTATGGGATGTTCATTCCCTTGATTGGATTTATGGGTCAGCATGCCAGCACATGAATGTTCTGAAGCAAACAAATATATGAAAAAAGGCTTGGCATAATCCAGACTTACCAATATTGGAGCCTCAATAATAGATCTCTTGATTTCTGCAAATGCCTCCCTAGCTTTTGCACTCCATTCAACCTTTGCTTCCTATTTTAGCATGGCATTCAAGGGCTTTACTATTTCTAAAAATCTAGTAATAAACTTTTTGACAAAAAAAAATTTCCCAAAAAATGACTTCATTTCGTTTTTGATTGCAGGAGGTTGAATTTTGAGTATAGTCTCCACCCATTCTAGATCAATGGCAATACCCTATTCTAAAACAACATGCCCTAACAGCTTCCCCTCAGTCACTCCAAAGATGCACTTCTTTGGATTAAGTGAGATGCCAAACTCTCTACACCTTTGGAATACTTTGCATAAATTTGTAATGTGATCACCTCTCCTCTTAGAAAAGACTGTCAAATCATCCATGTAGATAATTATGCACTTACCGATGATGTCTCTGAAAGAAATATTCATTGCTCTTTGGAATGTAGCTCCATAATTGATTAATCAAAAGGGCATTCTTCTGTAAGAGAAAGTCCCCCATTTTGTAGTAAAGGCAGTTTTGTGCCTATTGTAATACCCCTCCGTTTTGCTTCTTGTTCGGTTCGCTTTATGCTATGTTTGGTTGTAGTTACCTTGCTTCTTGATATATTTTGTTATGACATTTTGATCGCTACAATTGAGTGACAACTATTATTGTGGGATGTGGTTATCTGATTATTGTTTCACATGCTTTATAGATTAATGATATTGTAAAGTTAACATGAGATGTTATTATGAGATTATTGGATTATGATAGAAGTGTCAGTTTCAATGAGTGTATTGGTGAAGAGGATGGTTTCACATCACTCACTTGCGAGCGCCCTATGAATCCATGATTTCTTCTTCACAGTGTGTATTATATGCTAGATATATTGTATGATGTTGTTTACTTGTTTTTAGGATTGCAGGTACATGACATCGACTCCACCTGGTTTCACAGGTTTGAGTGTGTCAATCCAACGGTTAAGTTGAACGAGAGATAGTAGCTAAATAACATGTATCAAGTTTACACCCTAGCCTTAGTGTGTCGTCAGTTGTGTGTGTTGAACCATTATCTGTCTTGTTTTAATGTTATTTAATTATGAAGGATTCTTGATTTGGACATAGATATTTAGAATAATTGCATTTAAATCATGTTGATGGTTATTTAATTTAAATAATGCAATGTGGATAAAAGTTTATATTTAAATTAATTATTTATATTTAATTTATTTAATTAATTATATTTAATCCAAGGGGGTTGAATTTAATTATTAAGTAATTAGATTAATTAATTAAACGTGATGCAAGAGAATGAAAGGAAATAAAAGAATTAAAATTAATTTTAGAATTTAATTTCAACTTGTGGGAATTAAATTAGAAATTGTACTTAAATGTTTATTTGGGAAATTAGTTGCAACTTTGGAAATTATTTTATTATTTCAAATTGCATTTTAAATTGAAAAGTGGGTTTTCAAAAATTGAAATTGAAATTGAAATTAAAATTAAAATTGAAATATCTAATTTGCATGTAATGTGAATTAGGGTTGTATTAG
Source organism: Sequoiadendron giganteum (assembly GCA_007115665.2). NCBI lineage: Eukaryota > Viridiplantae > Streptophyta > Pinopsida > Cupressales > Cupressaceae > Sequoiadendron > Sequoiadendron giganteum. The sequence goes on from CM021101.1 coordinate 569,448,670, forward strand.
GTATTTTTGTTTTATAAAGAATGCATAATTTAAAATTTAAATGTGGAATTTAAATTCATGTGTAAAAAGTCCAATTATTAATTTGATTTAATTGGAAAAATATATATATTTTTTGGAAAATTGATAATAAGGGATATTTTATTTTGAATTAAACAATTTGATATTTTGTAAAAAAATAGAAGATATGTTAATGATTAAATATATTTAAATATATTAATTTATATTTAGTATATATATATTGAAGGTATATATCCAATTGAGAGAATAAATAATATTTTATCTTATTTTATTTGTTGTTTGCAAATTGGGTATTATTAGTGTTCTAAAAGAAATGATTAGTATGTATGGAAAATGTATAGAGAAAGATATTTTTTTAATAGAAATAATTACTTGATTTAAAAAGAAATATTTATTTTGTTAATATGATTGAAGAAAATATATTGAAATTATATATATTCATGAGTATTTTCAATCAGTATTTACCTTGTTTTATTTAAGTGTGTTTAATTTAGCTTTGCATGAAAAATTTAAAAGATAAGTTTTGAATGTATGGTCAAAATTGATAAGGAAAAAAAATATTTAAATATATTGAATAATTATAGAAATATTTATATTTAAATGTTTGTTTTAATAAATGAGATTTAATTAGAAACAATATGAATGCGTGGTCAAATAGATAAGCCAAAAGATATTTTTATACATTGATGAAATTGCATGTTTTAAATGGATAGTTGAAGAGATATAGACTCCGGATAGAAAATTGAAAAGATTGTTTGCAATAGTGTTAGGTTGTATTCAAAGTAAATTTAGGAACTAACTATATTGAAAAAAACAAATAGTTATTATGTTTTATTTAGTTCCGTAGAGTAATCTAGTCATTGTGAATGAAATATTAAAGAATATATGTAATTAAATTTGTTAATATATATATTTGGTGTCTATATAAGATGGATCATATGAATATATTAAGTGTAAAATTCATTATCGTATTTTATTTTAATGAGATGCATGCAATATATTATCGAATAGAGATTTAAAAATGAATTGATTAATGTATATGAAAAATGGATAGAGAAACAATATGTTATTATATTAAAGTGATTGAATGTTTTAAATAAAAAATTGAATGAAACGTAAGATTTGGTTAGGAAATGGAAAGAGTTTTACTTGCATAGATTTGTGTCGATTTAAAAGTAAATTAAGAAGTTGTTTTATTGATGAGGTAATCAATTATCTTATTTATTAATTTCTATTTAGATTAATTGAATCATTGTGATTGGATTATAAAATAGATATGGATTTAGTATATCCAAAAGTAGTATCTTCCTCATGATTATCTTAAAATATTTAATTCTCTGTATTCAGTAAAGGGAAGTAAGTTTAATTGTTTTAGATTTCCAATAATGAAAGGGGAAATAGGGGTTATGATTATTTTAGATGATTTAGTTATCGTGTCTTTGACTTTGTCAACACTACCTATTGAATGAGTATGGATTTAGGAAATCCAAATATTATATTTGATTAATGACTTGAATGTTTTTGTTGCTATGTCGTCAAGTTGCAGTGTTGGTTTTGAGAATTAGTGTTAGTCCTAAATTATAAGTCTTCTAGAAGAACTTAAATGATAAGGGTTGTTGAATCTTTATGTCATCCAATTGTTCCTTTGGGTAGTGCATGACATTTTTTAGTTTTATCCGGTTTCCATGAACAGGTATGTTTTGGTACCTCCTGTGAAAGGAGTGGTCTATGCATTTATTTCCTCCAAGATGTTTGGAGTGAGTTCTATTATTTGTATCCTCCTTGTGTTGGAGTGGTTTGATGCTTTGTTTGTATGCACTTGTGTTTTCCCTTGGTGGATTGTTTGGGTGTGTGTTGTTGAATAGAAGAGTGGCTTTTGATAGGGGCCAGAGCCCAAAGTGGTAAACCGGGTAACCTTCAGAAGTGAGTTAATCAAGTGATAATTAAATTAATGTACTTAAATGATTAGAATGCAGTTCACACTAATCAAGATAATTTAATCCTCACTCATAGACATAAGGGCTTGTTTAGACTTGGGATGAGTGAGAAGGTCTGGAATAGCAAGATCAACTATCTTGTCCTTACGAGAGGTAGTTGATTCTGCATGAGTGAGTATGAGTGCCGAGATTTGGTTGAGGCCACTAGGATTTCCAGAGCCTATGAAGGATGCCTAGAGGAGATCTCATGACTACTATGCGATGACACTCTATCTAGGACAACTGTTGTTAATTGTTTTATGTGTATGGTTCTTTGAACATACTTGATCTATTTTATGTCTAGAAGCAATGTGACCTATGTCAGTGATGTTGGAGTTGTACTTGATTTGTACTTATATGGTAATTGAGTTGTACTTGTTAGTTCATTTGTTTGGTTATATCAGTATGAGTCTGCCTTTGGTTAGAGGTAGTAGAATCTTTGTCCATGTTACTTAGTTACTATCTCCTAGCATGGGGGGTGGACCTTCGAGTACCACATTGGTTGGGTGGAACATGCACCAAAACTGTTGGGTCCCCATCTATCTACAGTACTTGGTGGCGAGACATCCAGATGGACAGCTCGTGGTTCTTGTTGTATTACCTTGCATTGTAATATTTTATTTTGTATAAGTTATCTACCCCTCTTTTGTTATGAGGTGGAGTTATGTAATTGTAATACATTTGTACTAGTGTCTCATTATGGGAATGAGGAATGTAACTATTGGATTAAGTTAATGATTACGAGATTGTATCTTGGTTGATCATCTTATAGGGTTTTGTGGTATTCTTATGATGTATGATGTTTATTTCATAAGGTTTATACTGCTATGGTGATATGTAATATGTATGTGTGGGTTTAAGTAATCCTAACCTTGTAGCCTTAGAGGTTGTTGTTAATTAGTAAGTGAATGTGTATGTTAAATGCACTTTATAAAAAAAAAAAATTGGTTCGCTTAAGACATTAATTACAACTTCCTTTAGGGTTACTTAGCGGGGCATTACACCTATCCTCATATTGTACCATAACCTGGTTGTATCCAAAGTACCCATCCAGAAAATACATCATCTAAGACCCATTAACAATTTGAAGTACTTCATCCAGTGAAGGGATTGGATAATTATCCTTTTCTGATGCCCTATTAAGGTTCCTCAAATCAACACACAGTCTGATTTCTCCATTTTTCTTCCTTACTGGAACCAAGTTTGCAACCCATGTTGAATATCTTACTAGAAATATAATTTGTGTTGAAAGTAGCTTCTGCACCTCCTTCTGAATGATGGGCTCCAACAAAGCATTAATTAGCCCTTGTCTTTACCTGAATGGCTTACCATTTGAATTCAGGGGAATAGTATATGTAATGATTGAAGTATCATATTTCTGTAAGTCATCATAACTCCATGCTATCACATCTTGATAGGTGTGCAAGGCATCAATAATTCCTCCCCTTTCCTCTAGAGTGCACACTTTACCAATAAAGACATTTTTGACATCATCCTGTGTCCCCATGTTGTATGTTTAATATTGACTGTTGAGAGACTCCATTTTCACTTGTTTTTCCTGATCGTTTATCTTATCCAGATCAAAAATTCGTTCTAATTGCACCATGCCCCTTGGGATTGTATTATTTTTCAAGTTAATGACCCCTTCTAGGTCCATTTCAGCCTCTTGAGGTTCTACCTCATCAATCACCTGAGAAGCAAACACATCATAGCTAGTGATGAAATCACGAATATGCTTATCATCCTCAAACACCTAGAAATTAGTGACATTGTCAGGCACTAAGGGTACTGGAGTGAGCTCAAGAGTGAACTTCTTCAAACCTAAAAGCGATAAGGGTTGCAATATACTTGTTGCTTGTGCCAGAGAATCAACAATTTCATTCTTAATTTGTGGGATCAACTGGATGTTGAAGGCATCAAACCCTTCAATGAGATCCCATACTCTATGCCTGTGATTGGTCATCCTTCTATCATGACATGAGTATTGTTTTCTTAATTTCCTGACCACTAACTCAGAATCTCCAAACACTTGCAAAATTTTAACTTTCTTCCTTAATGCCATAAATAATCCATGGACCAAAGCCTCATACTGAGCTACATTATTAGTGCACTGAAACTGGAGTCTATGAGAAGAAAAATAGGTTTTACCTTTAGGGATGATCAACTCAAGTCCCACTCTAGCACCTTTCTTTGATTTGGATACATCAAATCTCAATGTCCAACAACCATCAACTCCTAATTTCCTTGAATTACCCTTGTCCGTGTTGTTGCGCAGAGGCTCCTTAGGAGCCCTTGGGCCTTTTACCTTTATATCATTTTGAATACTCTGTATATCTAGCTTGATAGCTAGGGCTGAAATAATGCATCTTTGTATCTGTTCCAGTGCAGTTTGGCACAGGCAACATTCCAGCTCAGAGTGAGGAGCATTGTGAACTTTGCACCAAATAGGAAGAAGCAATTCTTCGAAGTTCATATTTCTACCTAACTGAATCTGATCCTCCACACACTTCTGGATAAACTCTTGGAAATTATCTAGCAAGCTAAGTTGTCTCTCTTCTTGGTCATCAAGTTCCTTTGTTTGTTCAACTAGTGCTTCAGAACTATTGTCTTCTGATGTGGATCCATCAGAGGAGCTTTGCAACATAAGTACTTCTTTTGTATCTGAAACAAGGGTGGCGAGGACATAGTTCCCCATGCTAAATTTTGAAACCAATATCTCATTTGAAGTATTCTAATATTCAGTGATCACATACTTCATTTTGGGCTATCTCTCAATTCTGATTTGATTTGGGACTCCTTTCCAGGGGAGCCACATGTGAGAATGATCCATGGATGTATATTCATTTAGGGCCTTTGTGAAATCTCGATCCAAGATCAAACCATAAGTGTTAAGAATATCTGCCACTTGAATATTAACTATTTGTTGCACTCTAGGATCAGAAGCAACTTGCATGGGTATCATGTTCAGTTCTCCCACTATATTTACCTCTGTCTTATCCAATTGGGTGACCTTCTTCTGAGATGCTGCAGGGGTAATACCGAGAGCTCTACAGACAACAAAAGGCATAACATTTGTAGATGCTCTTGAATCCAGAAGACAATTGTGCATATTGTTCCCAAAGATATGAACAAAAATAAAAAAGGGAGGGGTTTCCATTTTTCCCTAGAACAAACTCAACTGAGTGTCAAATCGTGCAACTTGGTTCTTATATTTTTCTTTACCTTTGTCTCCAGGCTATGCTTGACTTGGACCTTTAGGTTCTTGTGAACTAGGAGGCCCACCAACTGCCTTATTGACTGCTACTCCTTGTGGTGTTGTACTTGAATTGAAAGACCCCATGACTACATTTCTGATTTTAGGAACCCTTAATAACTCAAAAGCAGAAAGACTCACCTTTACTTTCCTGATTTTTTTAGTTACATATTTTTCTAATTGTCCCAAATTCATGTTAGCGCGGGTCTCCTTAGAATGACCAATCTGCTTATCTTTTGTTGCATCGACATTTCTTCCTTTTGATACATCTGTTTGTCCTCCTTTTGCAGAGTATTGTGTTGGCACCTGAGGGTAAGATGGATTATTATTGGCATGTGGGTCTGGTGGAGTGGTAAAATTGTTTGAAGGGATAGATGTAAATGGGCCTCCATCTTGTGGATTCCTTTTAGGCCTATTCCTCAAATCATACTTTCTTGTAAGTTGCTAAAACATTTGTAATTCTTCAACACCAGCTTCCTCTTCATCTAAGGGGTCGTTATCATTTTTAGTTTCCTCATTAAATAACTGAGAGATTTCATCTTCATTGAGCACTTGGTATGTCTCCTCATTCTGGCTACTTGACTCCTCTTCTGGTTCATTCTCTTCATCCTTCGGGAAAGGAGCATGATTCAACACCAAAACTGGGGAATCATAAGGATTTGAGGGTACCAATTCTCGACTAGTGGAGTTGTTCTCAACTTCATATTGAAAGATAGAAGCAATAGTTTGAAATTTAGGACAATCAAGCTCAAAGTCTTGACTTGTCTTATGAAGCCTGCACCACCCTAACAAAGCTGCTTCAGTTAGATATACACCACTTAGAGGTTTTTCTTAATTGGAAGGTTGATCTAGTAGAGTGGGGACTCCTCCATTATTAGGTCCAGTATTCCATCGCCTATTCTGCCTAGGTGGTTGTCTCCTTTTAAACCCTTGTCCACCTTGTTGAGCTCTATGAAAGTTATGACTAGAACCTTGTCCTCTTTCAAAATTCTGGTTTCTGTCAGAATGTTTCCCTCATGCAACATATTGGTTTTCCCTATTGTAATTTGATTTCATGCTCTTTTGAGCACCTTAGAGTTGGTGGTTCTAGTTCCTCAAGTAAGTTACCTCCATATTCAGTTTCTTCACTTGCTTGGTTAACTCATCTAACCTTTCCTTATCAGAATTGTTGTAAGGCACTGAATTCACATTGTTTGGGGAGTATCCAAACACTCCTCTAGGATCTATGGACTAATTCAATACTTCTGAGTTCTATAAATATGTAGGGAAACCGACTCATTTCTATGGGTGAAGGGGTTGATTGGCACTCTACTGCGGATAACTGGGAATTGGGTGAGCTTGACTTATTGGATAACCTAGGTGTGGAACCAAAGGTACCTGTGGAATGGGATTCATAATGGGAGTGTGATTAGTCAGCGTTTGGTTAAGCACTTGGACCTGCCCAGGGTGAGCAGCTGGTCCCAAAGATGGCAGGGGTGTTGACAAGTGTTGTCTCAAATCTGTACTGGCCTTAACAACTTCTGTTTATGCAGTGAGCAAGGTAATTGGGGGATTAGTTCTCCACTTAAGGAAGGTGGATGTAAGACTATCAAGGGCTTCAAAATAGACTTCTAAGGAAATGGCATCATCCACAACGTAAGGTGCTTGCAATCTAGTGTATGCACGGTGGAACCTATTGTTGAATGATCATATAGGCTCATTAAATTCTCTCTTAACTTCGGTAAACTACATGTAGAGCTCATTGGCACTTATGGGAATTTTAAACTTCTATAAAAATGCAACCTCAAGTTCAACCCAATTATGAATGGATGTAACAAGTAAGTGGTTGTACCAGTAAAAGGCCTCCTCTCCTGGAGAATAGGGGAAAAGCCTACATGCAACATCCTCATGATTAATCCCTCTATCTCTCAGACAAGTCTAAAAAATCCTAATATGCTCCTCTATTGTCCTATTAGGATCACTTGTGTGAAACATAGAGAAAAAATGCTTAGGGTTCTTGGGAATAACATTGTAGTTATTGAAGGATAGAGGTGATGGGTTATTTGCCAAGAAATCCATTGGTGAAGGTGGAGGTGGTAAAGGCTGATTGATGACTAGTTGGGGTTGTTGAATGGAACCAACCTCAGAATCAGACGAAAATGAGGTGGATGAGGGCGAGGATGGTGGAAATGATGGATTGTACGATGAATCCTCCCTTACTCTGGTCCTTCTTGACCTAGTTGGAGGTGGCAGTTATTAAAACTCCTCTTCTCCTAGTGTAGATCTAGTTCTCCTTCTAAGCCTCTCAGGAGAAAGGGCATTTAGAAAATGCTCTAGCTTTCTTATTCAGACCCTCCTTCTAGAGCCAATCCTATTGATGGTGTTTTATGCACAACAACAACTCAGAGAAAAGATATAGTATTTTATCTCTCTTGAAAGGTTGATCTCTATGAATAAAGAGATAACCCCAAGGTCTCTCGGGTGTCAGGTCTTGACAATGCAGTGAAACCACTTAGTGATAAATGCAAAAATGTTGGTAATCACAAAAGGGACCTTACAAAACAAATGCTCGAGACTCTAAACTTATCAGACTTTTTTTTTTTTTTTCAAATGGATGATACTCGAATTCCTAGCTTTAACCACAGTTCAAAGAAATAGAAAAAGATAAGGGTTTCAAAAATCCTAAGATTAATATTACTCCTAAGATCAACAATACTAATGATGAAATACTTGGAACAAACCAACCCCTTAAAACTACTTTCTGCTTAACCCAGGCTATACCTAAAATTTCATAGAAATAGTGCAATCTTCTAAGGAATTAAAGATATTCAGATTATGTACATTCATCCAAGCCAACCCTAGTTTTGCAACTAACACATAGACAAACTCCCACAATTAAACTAAGCACACAAATATCAGGTATAGGTTTACCTTGCACAACAATCCCACAATCAAGAAGCTACCCAAAGTATGAACCAAAGATCGCTACAACACTCCAAGCACTAAATCACAAGCACCATTAAATTATTTCACTTGAAATCTAAAATGAATTCATATATTTTTGTAATGCCCTAAATTTAACACTCACAATAAAGTTAAAGACAAAACACAATCATCAAATTTTGTTCACTTACACTTGCAAAACTCCCAAAGTTGCTACCAAAGAAGGCACTATAAGGAAGCATACAACATGTTACCAGTCATAAACTATAATTCTTTTAGATAGATGACTAAATTGTTTAGACCATCATGGTCAGTTCAATAGGAGACATAGAATCCACATCTCTAAGGTAGACTTAAATAGTTCAACCAACCCCAAATGAGTCTAAAACATTATGTAAGTCACATGTCAACAATAACATATATATATATATATATATCAATAGTAAACACAAGAGTAATAAAAGAACAAATCCTAGGGGCTAGACCTAGTCCTCGGGGGCTTGTCTCAGACGACCTTGCCTACGTATATATTTCACAAGGGCATCATAGTTCGACTACAAGACTTCAACTGTCAAACACTTGGTTGGCTAAGAAAGGGGTGTAAACCACTAGGTTAAAATATGTCTTAACATCAATCTCAATCATTGCACTAGCCCATACAACGATGGTACTATTAACAATTTGAAAGAAATCTCTTAATCAAGGACCTCAATTATAATTGTTGGACTAGTGCCAATGGAATATTTCCCAATGGTCACACTATAAAGGCCTATATCTTAACCATACCTTAGGTAATATTCTAATAAAAAAAACATTGAGGGAAGTTTTAATACACGCCTATCATATAACACTAATCATATAAGGATTTAAGAAAAAGAAATTGATACTTTGTAACTTGCATCATTACCACCTTATGTATTAACGTGTTTTACATGTAATGGTAATCCAATGGTAGATTCAAAAAAAAATCCGCAACCAAACCCTTAACAAATTCTAGTACCTAACACAAAAGTTCAACAGGCATAAGATAGTGTAAAAAGAGTATGACATAAATTTCCTTGGTGGAAATAATTTTGAATTTACACAAACTACTAATAGCAACTATATTATAATAAAAAAAGTTTTTTTATTCTATTACATTAATAGCAATTTTATCTCCAACAATAAAGTTATTTCATTTTAACATCATCAATAATAATGTTAATATTGATCTTACCTCTAATAATTTCACTAACATTGTAAGTAGAATATATTAATATTATTATATTACTTTTATTATCTCTTATCATCAATTTTAAAAATTATCTTTCCAACAAATATAAAAATATTTTTAATGTCACATTAACCAGATTCATTAGTAATATGAAGCTCTTCAATATCATTATTCACACTATGTCTTCTTATATTATAATATTGATATTATATATATTTAAGTTGTGTTTAAAATCTTATATTGAACTTCATATTAATTAGTGCTTTTAAATAACACTGATATATTTATAACTCTATCAATATTATTATGATACAAAGTGAGCCTACTATTCAATCATAAAAGTAATATCATTATTACAATTTATTTAGATTTAAAATCTAGAAATTAATCAAACCATCTATTATTTTAAAAATGTTAACACCAAATAATTTAAAAGAGTCTCCCAAACTCTATTTAATTTGCACAAGAGATAGATGATAACAACTTTGAAACTATAGATAAATCAAGTTTTATTGCGTGTAAATGATTAACAAACATTATCCCTATAATTATGTTGGTTATCAATTAAAAATAAATAGTAAAATATCAACGAAGATGAATTCAATCAAAATAATAGAGAATAAGCATCTGAGAACCAAATCAAATCTTGCCGGGAAAAGGTGAACTTATCCTTTGATTCAAACCCAAATGCCCAAGTCAACTATGCTCGAATACATGGGTTATTACACAGACTCCCATTTTATATATATACGTAAATACACATATGACCAAGATATAATAGATGTAGATTCATTTTAGGTAGTGTAAAATGCAAGAGAAAACCATTATCAGGAAGTTACAGTTTTGTGTTTAAAGTGTGAAATTCATCAAACCATTATATGAATCTAATAAGGCTGCACTCTTGAAGTTTGGCAAAGACATCTCATAGTAAAATGCTTTGTAAAACAGGAGCATATCCCCTTCCAAAAGTACAAAAATTGCTGTACTGATATTAATTTACACAGGTTGCTGAAAAAGGTTCTAAATATAGAAACCTTTATTTTGAGATATCATGATAACATGAGCATATAAAATTATACATTCTCCGTTCCCGCCTCGGAAGGATTCTAAAATTAATAGCAAGAACTCACCATAGACTCAAAATTTGACAAGTTAGTGATTATAAGTACAGGTAACATTCATTTATTTATTTGTTTGTTTTTAGAGAATCATTCAATAAATAATTATTTTCTGATTATCATTCTATAACAGTTTTGCTGTTTACCGTTAAATGAAGGCATGGTTTTTTTTTTTTGGATTGTTTTCACATACAATACGAGTGTAATGCTCGATGTTAGATCCGTATTTTCTCCTCTATATAGAGATAATTTTGAATCCTCTCTTAAAAAAGATAAAACAAAATGCTTAAATATTACAGTACACAATTAGCAGCAAAATAAACAAAATATATATTTGCAAAAGAGAGGCAGAGAGAAGATAATTCTGTTATGTTTTTCACAGAAAAATTGCAGCAAATGTCTTCACAAAGAAAATATATACAGCAAACTATGAAAAGTTTCTACAGCCATGTTGGAAAACTTTCCCCAAACCCAAAAAAAAAAAAAACTATGAGAAACTTTCCCATAGACAACGAAAACTAAAACAGAAACGTTGGGAAACATTGCCAACCAGAAATAGAAACAATAGATTTTTTTTTTCCTTATTTTAACATCCTCAAGTGCATTTTATGATCCTTGGAGTTGGTGCTTTAAGAATTGTTTTGTTCTTTTGTTTTATTTTTCCTGGTTCCAAAGAGTAATTGTGTGATAATTTTTCTAGCATATTTTATTGACTATAAATCAGCCAGCGCTGAAGCTATAAGCACAGTGGCTGCCAGAACTATTCTCACATAGAGTGCGTAGTAGAATTTAACCCATCTCCATACATTAACCTCACTAGACTCTTCTCACAAGGCTTATTCTTTGTACAATGCCTTTTCACAGAAGACCAAACTCAAGAATTTAATTTTATTTAAAATGAAATTAGGCACCATAAATTCATCACAAGAAAGAGGTCTCATAATAAAATGACTTAATTATATATACATATGGATTTACTGGAAATTCCTTTGAAAATTTCATGCATATATGGTTGGCTCACATACCTGACTGCGCTGAAGGATGTTCCTCATAGCCTCAGTATTTCTTAACCCCATTTGCCACCATCATTCTCAATTTCTACAATTATAATGTGTGGATATCTCTCCTCTGCAGCATCCTAAATTATTTGCATATCAGTTTCCAGTTGTTTTTCTGTTTCATAATGGAGATTTTGCCTTTGCCAGTATCCTCTCTGCCTGTGCCAAAAAGGGGCTTGAAACAGGGTATGGACATCTATCAAGTATAAAAGATTAATATACATTTTACTTATTTTCTTTGTTTTTTTTTGCTGTTGTAGTCGCAGCTGCCATGGCAAGCCTATATGCAAACTGTTGATGCATAAACATGGCACGTGAACTGTTTGAAAAAATGCCTCAAAGAAATGTCGTCTCATGGAACGCCATAACTAAGGATATGCACCAAATCGATTTTTGTGGGGAAAAGCTTTAGAAACCATCAAGCAAATGCAATTGGCAGGTGTAAAACCCGACCCCACAACCTTTGCTAGAATCCTTCACGCATGTGCAAAAATGAGAAATTTGGAATAGGTTATGGACCTCCAGCACAACATAATGGTAGGGGGGAGCTGTTGTCAATATTATAGTTGGGAAAAGTATGTAAAATGTGAAGTCGTAGACAAGGCTCGAGAACTTTTTGACAGAATGCCTGAAAGAGCTGTCCTCTCATGGACTGCAATGGTTGCAGGGTACACACAACATGGACTTGTTGAAAAAAGCTTTAAAAACTTTCAAGCAAATAGAACGGGCAGGTGCGATGCCTAACCATACTAACTTTCTAACCGTGCTCTCCCTCCTACTCCATTTCTCTTGACTCCCGCCTTGCCCAAAACTTCCATCCCATTATTCCGCTCTAGACTCCACTTCAAACCCCATGAAAATTTCTGATGTCCTTCTCCCTTTGATGACAGTACTCCTGTCATTAGCTATCGGTCACCAAGGTTATCAGGAGTTGCATCCATATCAAATTCTCATCTACCAAACCTGCCACTCGCAAAGAGATTGAAAGCAAGCGTAAACCCAATAAAGGAGACGTGAATTTCTACATTAATTACTTTCTCTTCATTTGCACGCAAAGTCCCTCACCCCACGCTCTCTTCCCCATAAATTCCCTAAAATCTCTTCAAACCAGTGGATAGTTTACAAAGATTTGACATATTTTCTGGTCCACCATTCTACGCAGCCCCAATCCTCACATCAACACACACTTTTAATGCTACTGCATTTCACCTACTTTATTCAGTACCTCACATGCCCGGTCAAGGCAGTCATGCCAGTCCTTAAAGGAGGTAGTTGTAAATTGCAAAAGAACGAGCCTGACTATTCTGGAAATAAACTCTATACCATATTTCATTTATCAAAGAAGGTTGTAGCATAATTGAAATAATGTATTTTGTTGTTATTTTCTTCACTTACTCCAGCAATGAATTCCATATTTTTTTTTCTTTTGCATTATCAAATTGTGAATTTGACTACTAGGTTCATGTGCACTTGATCAAATTTGTGCATTCATTGTGATTGATTTATATTTCTATAGTGTGTTGGAATATTAGTTTCATATCTTAATAATTAATAATGATAATTTCATACCTTGTAAATTATTTATTAATTTGGACTCCCTTTGCAATAAATGTTTTTTTTTCTTCTATCGTTCAAATAAAAATTAAATTAATGATTAACGATTTTCATCATTTGAGGAATCTCTTATCAAAGGTCAAAATATAAGACATACTCTATACTAATTTGATTGGTACATTCTTAATTAATAATATTATAGTCACTCAACTAAATACATGTTGGAAGTGTCATCGATTATTTAGTTATTGGACCTTATCATTAGAATAAATTATATTTTGATCGACTAAGAAAGCCTAATAATATTGGTATTATTGAATCAACTCTTTTTTTTGATATTATCGTTTAATTAACAATTTAACTAAAAAAAATATTATTATTTATCCCCAACATAATACTTACCAATAATAAGGATGTTATGCTAGAGTAATTAATTGAATATTAATAGTATTCTTATCTAACCAACACTTAGACCTCTATATGTTTATAAATGTGAAAACAATGTAGTAATGCTAAACAATAAGTGGGGCCTCACAATTTCCAACCAATTTCAAAGATAGAATAAGAACCATGCAAGACAAATCAATCTAAAGAAGTCACTAATAATAGCACAAGGTCTTCACTTGTATTGAATCACCAATAATAGCAACAATTTTAATGTTCCGTGTTACAAAATTTTCTTGAAAATAAAACTAACTCTTAATTCTAACTTCTTACTCTATTGCTTAACCTGCTTCAAAATCTAATTGTCTAACTTCTAACTTCTAACAAATTAACCAATTGTTTAACCCTTTACAAACTTTTTCTAACTTTTTAGAAGAGGGTAAATGCCATACATATAGAGATACAACCAATGCAAGCCCACACTAGGGTTACAACGAGGGTCGGCCACGAACCAAATCGGCCCTGGATAGGTCGCAATAAATTGCCACCCTACATTGAATGCATGAGGCGCCCCTTCAGATCGGCCTAGGATCTCTACAAATCCCGATTCAGATTAAACAAACCTCGTAGGTCCTTTCTGCCATCAATGTCTCACCAGTACGAAGCAAAATAATGGTAATGTACACGTGTCATGTGAGTTTGAATATGAGCCACTGATCAATAGCTGAGCTAGGCATCTCCAACGGCTCTAATCGAGTCCAACCAGTTCTAATCTTCCATGTCACATCCAACTCAGATGAATGACCAATGAGCGTGCTAACAAACCTTCTCGTGCACGCGTGAGCCTTACCTACCCGTGGCTGCAAAGTGTACTTGATTGTATCCCGCGCATCTTGCAACATCTTTAAAGTACACCCATCTTTTTCTTCGGCCCTGATAGCAACAACCTGCCCGATCCAACCTGCATTCAAAAGGGCCATAATTAATATTCATTATAGCATCAAAACCCAAATTAGTCAATCAAAAACAACATACTCAATCATCAAAGAGATCAAAATAGCCACAAGAATCCCTTAAAATATAATTAAAGCATCCCTTATCAAAGTTCAGGATTTTCACCCCTTCACAAAATTCAGGTTAGAAAAGAATTTCTGGGAATTATGGGCTAAGTAGAATTTAGTGATGAAAACATAGCCAGCACACAAAGCCACTCAATCAACACCCAATACTCAAGAAAAACTTGCAAATACCTTCAAATGATCCAAATCAACCATGCAATGCAAAATCATTTACAGTTAAACCATGAATCCTTTCAGTTCTTGATAAATAACAGATTTTCAAAAAATTATGTTGGGGACGGAAATCGCCGAAACCAACAATACTCAATACACTTTGGGAAAATGAAGGAGGAAAAGATGCCGGGATTTTCCTAAGGCAACGAATTCTCATGAAGTCAACACAATTCTCACACCATTCACTGAAAAATCTAACCTCCTAACTCCTCCAAGGCTACCAAAACCGCCTTACCATGAGCCACTCAACCAACCATCGAGGTAAGGCGGTAAACCGAGCTATCGAAATCCAAGCACGAAACCCTCATGATATGGTGGTAAACCGCACAACCGCAACTTGGCTCAGAGACACCCACAATACCGAGGTATCACCGCAGTACCGCACCAGATGAACCGCCCCCATGCTACCACACAACCACACACAAAACCTCGTGGTATGGCGGGGCCACCATGCTACCACGCCAGGGAGGAAAGACCCTTGGGGTAAGGCGGTGCCACCGCACAATCACAATCCAAGTGTGAAGCCCCTACGGTATGACGGTAAATCGCACAACTACGACCTGGCAGCCAAAGACGCAACCCAGGAATTTGATGAAGCGAAGGAAACTCAGAAAAAACCGAGGAAGAAGAAATTCCACAAAGTATTAAAATCTTCAGAAACAACACAGAACCAACCATGTCGGGTTTTCCAAGCAGCCGAGGAAATCTGCTTAAGGGAGAAAATCCTAAAAACAGGGAAAAAACTTGAGATTGATCCAAAGACGCAAAATTTTCAAAGTGTAAGCTCAATAGGGTCCCTTTACAAGAAATATAAGCACTTTGGATCATTCCAAGGTAACCATAACCTAGGACCAAAGGACCAAAGCACCAAAAAAAAAACCCTAAGATTTTCAAAGACAAGCTCAAAAAGGCAAGGCCACATAAAAGAGCCAAAAGACCAGGAAAAAGAGGGTATCTACTTTCAGTGGGGCATGTGTAAAAAACTGCACAACAAGGTTCGAAAACTTCCAGATTTGACTTATAGGTGAGTTTCCATGAAGATGACAACTTTGCAACTTTACAATCTTGCACTCCAAATGATCTTCAAGTCTTCAACCTATATCTATAATCAGAAGCATGCAAGATGGGAAATTTTTTTTGATTGTTAGTGAATGGAGGTTTGCCTTGGTCAAACCTCTTGTTGGTAATTAAACCTTGAAATGGAATGGAATAATGGAGGGAAATGATGAATGAACAACATGCAATGTTACAACTCACCATACCCTTGTTGTAAAGTCTACAACTTTGTGTGAAATGGCTAACTTGAATGTAGGTATTAAATGAATGGAATACTTTGATAGATCTTGCTTGAATTGCTTGCTTGAATCAAAACCCTACATCACAAATGTTACCACAAAAATACACATGATGCAAGAAGAGACTTTGATATGATGCTTGAATCTTGATGATGGCTCAAAAATTCTTGAAGAACTACTCTTGAATGCTCTTGTGAACTCCAATTATACTATTAGGATGCTCTCACAAAAGACTTGATTGAAAATGAGTGAAGAAACCTTGTATTTATAGATATCCATTCTTAATATCTTGAAATTACATCGCACCAAGTCGACACATGAATTCATTAATTAAAGGAGGCTAAATCCTGCTAGAATTTGAAATTAAATCCCAAATATAAGCCAATGAGGACTCAGATGCCCTAGGTGGCATCTTAGTCCCAAGGCTCAAATCTTGGGGCACATAATCCAAAAAGGGACATTTTCAAGTGTATTCAAAATCAAGGTCCCAAGACCTATGGGGGACTAAGACACCCTTGGTGGCATTTTAGTCTTAGCCCAAAAATCAAGGACACATAGACTAGATCATTAAATGATCATTTTCCCTTTGATGATTGTTAGGATTAGCTAGAAAAAGATGTAGTTTATTAGGCTTGTGGATGCAAAATAGGACCAATTAAGACATAAATAAGGATAAATAAAGTAAGGCGGGCCCAAACAAGTGTGAAAATGAAAGGGTATGCATTTTCCTACACCAAATTTAGCCCCCACTTTAGTGAGAGGATGAACTTGCTTCAATCTCACACTAAAGTAGCCAACCACGCAATCAAGAGGGGTTCGAATGTATGAATGCTAGTAAGATAGGATGACAATAACCAAGAGGGTAGCCAAGCCCCCAGGGTTAAGATCATATGGAAAACCAACATAGGCACAAAGGAACACACATGCAGATGATATATGAAGCCATAATCAAATTGCAAACATAAACCAACAAAAATAGGAAAAACAAAATGGAAAATAAAAAATGCAATGGATCAAGCTTTGACGGCTTGTCCAATGCGGTGGACTAGGTCTAGGATTGTTTGTCCATAAAGGTTTACAAGTGGAACATGCTATCCACTATGTAAACAAAATACATGCTCACAAGGGCTAGTGAAGCTAGTTGTTCACTAGGTGAGCCCTAGGAAGTCCATATCAATGTCATACCCCCATGACTATGATAAGGACAAAAGGAAAATGCATGCTCACAAGGGTTAGTGGAGCTAGTTGTTCACTAGGTGAGCCTTGAGGGGAAATATCAAAACCATACCTCCATGACTTTAATAAGGCACAAGATGCAACACAACAATAAAGAGGGATGTTCAAAGGGATTTGGCTTAGTTCATGCGAGGTCTCATCTTAGGGAACATTGTGCTTAACATCTCCAAGAGAGGAAAAATCAAAGAAATATCATGCTCTTGAAGGAAATCAAACCTAATGACACCACCAAGAAAGGAACGCATCGTAGGAAGAAAGAAAATTGTACAATGAAACATGAGTGTCGATGTATGAACCCACTTTAAAGCGGTTACTAACATGATTTTTGTGAGAAATTTCTCTAAAGTAGAAGAAGACATGAAGCTTATTCAAAAATCCCTGTCATATGTTTATGATAAGCTACGTCATGAAAAGGAAAGGGTTTCCCCCCATAATGTCACATTTTAGCCAACTTAAGGCACGTCACCCACATCCCAAGATTGCTCTTATATGTTCATGAAAGGTGGTCAACTAGAAAAAAGAGGCAATGCCAAGTGACATACGAGGACAAAGCTATCTAACTCCTTACCCCCACTTAGTGCAAGATAAGTATGAGCCAAGATGATTGATGAACAAAATGTTTGAGTGAAAATCAATATCAATTAGAGGAATTAGGTGCTTCAACCCAAGGGAGAGCACCACAATCCTTAAGATGTTGAATTTTATTACTCAAAAATTTACATTAATTAGTAGAATGACCATGAACTCTATGATATGCACAAAATGAATGTTTGTAGTAAAAATCATTTTGTGTTCTTGGAGGGAGGGATATCAAACAATCTTGGAGTCTCAAAAATATAATTTATTGATCAAAAGTAGGATATTTTGCTTTAGTTTGCGACAAAGATATCTCCTGCTTAGTATTAGTTTTCATACCTACACAAGACTTTAGATTGCAATATTTTGTTCTCTCCTTTATAGGAGGGTGTAAAATATAACAAATTCGAACCATTAGTGTTTGTGTGATGAAATTTACATTAATAGAGGATTTATTGCAAAGGATAACCATCAAGACCACTAGTGTCTATCAGTTAAGGATGCACAACTATTGAGGTCGGATTAGAAGGATGTTTTGTGATAGTGTTGATATTAAGTGAAGGCTTGTTTGATGGTTTGATTTCTATCATGGGACAATAACCAAGACTTGTTGGACTCAAGGGAACATTGAGAGGGGGGGTGAATCAGTGTTATGAAAAAATTAGCTTTATCAATTTGATATTAAAACCATTTGAGCATTAAACCAAAAGAAAGATGCAAAAACACAAAGTAATCATCCACAACACCATAACACAAGGATTTTTGTGTGGAAACCTTGTTAGGGGAAAAACCACAGTGGAGGTTAATCCATAATTTTAGTACTCAAATAAAAAAATTACAAAAGAGAATGCACTTGCATTCAGGCACATTGCCTAGAGCTCACTGCTCAGAAGGGAAGGTTCACTGCCTTACAAAAGTTCAGATTAAAACCATCTAAAGGATGAACTGATATAGTAGAATCTATTCATGCTAGGTTACAGTTCTAGTGAAGCTCATAGATTAAATTCTAGATCCTTTGTCTGACTTTGCACTTCTCTTTGCTCTACTCTGCACTTTTCTTCTCTTTGCATTCCACATATTCACTATGTTTTCTCTATTTTCTATATAAAAAATGATAAAACCGATCTCATATATATCTTCTATCAAGGATTTGATCATTCATATGTCGGCTTCATAAAACATTAAGTGCTTTTCAACTGTCGGCTAAATCCTTAATTAAATATTTATGCGTATCCTCCAAAGTCAGTTTAGACATAGTGAGGACCTAAAAAAACATAATTGAGCATGAAAACATTTAATTAATTACTCCTTATACATCCATAATTACTATATTTGACAAGTCATCTTGCTAGCACAGATAACCAATAGATTAGTGCACCAGATCTCCTAGATTGCATACTAGAGAGTGCACATCAATATACTTCTTGAGTAAGATATTACAAACATCAACAAACCTTTCTCTGAGATCCAAAACCCAAAATAATAGTCCAATGAAGTGATTGGATCGATATCTTTTCCTTTAATCAGATGTCTTTTTTTTTTTCACACTGCTCTAGTAGAGTACACCAAAACTATACTGTAGACCATATGAATGACTTAGGTTGCCATCAATGACATCACTTACAAGACATAATCCAATAATCTCCCCCTTTGGCATTGATGGCAACACTTAGTGAAAAATGACTAAGTGTCAGAAACATTATGAGTACGCTCTCATACTGCTCTCTTTCCCATACTGCTCTCTGTTTCATAAGCTCATAACCTTTTCCATAAAGTTTTTTCATTTCTTTAGGATTCGGTGGTTACTGATAGTCAGTTTCATCAAAGTTTGTCATGTAATTTTTTGTTTTTTATTCTAAAGTAGTTGAGGTGGATGCTTTCAAAGTGTCTTCTAAGTTTTGTGTTGACATTATTGCTTTTTCTTTTCCCTTGTCTGAATCTTTGTTTATGATCTTGTATTCTCCCATGAATGTTGGTCTGAAATTCAACAATCCCAAATCATCTAGTGATATCATTGTGAAGAGTTTAAGACATCTATCTTGTTTTTACTCTTGCATGGGTTCTACTTGTGTGGTTGGTGTTAATGTTTTCAAAGAATTTTCCTTATTTTTCTTGAGTTGTAAAACACTATGAGGCTCATTATTAGCATCCAATGTGTACACTTTGTTGTTGTAGACATACTTAATTTTGCAATGGAGGGTAGAAGGAACCACATGGATCTCATGAATCCACACCCTTCCTAGAAGAACACCATGTGATAGATCATGAGGCATAACATGAATAGCGGTTTGTAAGGTAGCCTTTACCACTGTAATAGGAAAAGTGATCACAGCAAGTGTTTTTTCCAACATTTTCAAATCCCTTAATAGATATAGAATCAGGTTGAATGTTTTATTTATCAACACCAAGCTTATCCAAAAGGCTTGCACTACACACATTTAAGGCTGAGCCATTGTCAAAAAGGGTTCGCTTTATCCCTATAGTATTGTATTGGGCTATGATCATGAAAGAATCATATTGTTTTTGCACTTCCAAAGCAAGGAGTTCACTTTGGTGGAAAACAATGTCAACATTTATTCCTTGAATCATGGCTGCTATGTCATTCGGTTGTGCATTAGAAGGGATAGGAACTTGTTGTAAGTCATTTTGAAACATAATGTGATAGTTAGGTAAATTTTGAATCATGTCCCAAAGGGACATCTTTGCAGGTGTATTCTTAAGTTCTTTAAAAAGATCATACTCCTTTCCACTTTGTGAAGGAAACAAAGGGGAACTAGGCAAGATAGGATTAGGCAATGGGAGGGATGTTGAAGGTGTTTGTCCTGGTTGCAGATTGTTCCTAGTGTTTTATGTGTGAGCAATGGTATTGTAACTCAATTGTTGCAAAACATTGTTTTTAGGTGGTTCGAGGATAAGGATGGATTTGTTTTGAACTTCTCATTTTTGAGAGGGTGGATAAATGAAAAGTTTAGGCTTAGGAGAGTACTCCATGGGGTATCTAATGTGCATAACCTTATAATACTTATCCTTTTTTTTATGATCTCTTAGTGAAGAGGAGTCTAATTTTACTTCATCATCTTCATCTAAGGAATTACTATTGCCAATGTTCTCTTTCTCGTTCACCATTATCTTCCCTAGTAGGAGAGTTTTTAGGAGAACTAAAAATAAAATCTTCTGGACATTAAATGATTGGTTCTTCTAAAATGATGTCATCACAAGTAAGGGATTTATCAATGGTTGAATTGTCTTGTTCATCAATAGTGGGGATATTAGGAGAAGGGTCTATTTGGTTGTTATGATTGTTCATGACTTTATCCTTTTTCTCTAAGGTTGCATTCTCTTGTGCTATACCATCTACCCTATTAGGAGAGCTTGTAAGATGTTCATCACATACCATGGTCATATTTTGTAAAATAGCTTCATCACAAGTACGGGAGGCATCAAGAGAAGGACAACTATGAATTTCATCCTTACCAAATAGATATTTCCAAATGTTGGGAGCATTAGGGAAGGGAGGGACAATATTCTCATGACTCTAAATAGGTTCATATTCTAATACCAACCTATCATCTTTGTATCGATGAGGGCTATTAGGAGGACAATTTTGATTGTCATGACTATTTATGATATCATCCTCTTTCACTAAAAAATTCTCACAAGCAAGGGATGAATGGAGACTAGGTAAGGTGATATTTAGAAATGTTTCTATGATCTCATCTTCTTGTTTTCTAATGTCTTCCAAAGGGGGGTGAGGAGAGGGACAATAAAGAATCTCAATGCTTGTATCTTCTTTCACCAAGATACCTTTGTCACTAAGTGGAGAGGTATTAAGAGAAGAACAAGTATGATTGTTATCATTGTCTACACTATCATCGTCACCAATGGGAAATGTAATATTAAGGATTGTTTCAATGGTTTGATGATTAACATGTGTCTTAATGACCTCATTGGTGTAATCTAAATTGAACTCATAAGATGAGATATTGTACATATACAATGCTATTTTAACCATATCAAAGCCACATCTCTTGAAAGAAAACATGCTATCATGGAAAAGTAATGAAAATACAATGCAATGACTTAAAGTGAAGTGTTTAAATGCAATTTTCAGATTTGAAACAGGGTAATTTGTTGATTACGCTATGCAATGAAATGTTGTGAATGAAAATTTTGAATGAAGGAATGCACATGAAGTGAACTATTTTAAGCTAGTTTTAGTCAAATGCATGAAACAAAAAATCAACCGACTAAAATAGATAACAAATGACAACAAACAGAAATGCAGAAAATCAAATTTAAACCTTGGAAACTACAGCTTAAAAATCAATAGGGACTAAGATGCTAGTAAGGGTGTCTTTGTCCTACTGAAGGAATTTGGAGGGTCCAGAAAGTGGAACAGAAATCACACAACTCACATAGGGTTTTGAGCCAAAAACCCTGAGAGGGACTTAGATGTCAAGAAGGGCATTTTAGTCCTAGTAGAGATTTTTTTTAGAAGATTTTTTTTTTTTTTAGTTGTCTACAATGTTTACAGGTTTCCTATTCAGGCATCTAATGCTTCAAAACAAGAAAATGTGCAAATGAGTGCAAGGAAAAGTAACTTGTAACAAGAAATTGAATGCAAAGTTGAATACATTTTTTCAATTTTAAATGCAATAAGAATGTTTCTAAATACAATTGGATTGGGGTAAGTGCAAGAAGTTGGGTCCACGAAGAGGGGAAGTTTCGGCAAAAAAAAAAAATCTCGCAGAAAACGCGTATGCATTTTTAAAAAATGCATACGCGTTATTAAAAAACGCATACGTGCGTTATTAAAAAACGCGTATGCGTTATGCATTGGGTACCCGAACCTAAAAAAATGCGTATGCGTTATAAAACGCGTACGCGTTATAAAAATGCATACGCGTTTTTGAGTGCATACAATTCATTTATTTAAAAAAAATACTTTTTAGAAACGCGTACGCGTTTTAAAACGCATACGCGTTTTTCTTTTTAGAAACGCATACGCGCGTTATTCTTTTCAAAATGCGTATGCATTTCAAAATGCGTACGCGTTTCTAAAAAGTTTTTTTTTTAAAAAATAATCAAACAAATAAAGAGCGCATATGCGTTTTGTAACGCATACGCGTTTTTAAAAACGCATATGCGTTATTAAAAACTTGAATCTCCAACCCACTTGCAGCCTTGGTTTTAGGCTCGGGAAAGGCTTGGCAATCCAAGCCTTAGCCTTTGACCTACAACTAAAAAACTAAGGCAGATTGAAGAAGAATGTCCATCTTTGACAGTATGGTTGATGGATTTTTTTTCTGAATTAATCTATAAAATTAAAACCCATTACAGAACACGATTTCTACTTTTCAAATATATAATTTTTATTAATATTGGATTATATTTGATATTTTTAAATTAATTTCAAAGCAAACTAGTCCTTAAACATGAAATATCAGACTTTTTTGGTTTTTTAATAACTTTTTTTTGGTGAAGTTTCTTGTAAAAAAAATTATATGACATCAATCTTTAGACAATTCTTTACACGTTGATTTTTAAAAACAACAATTAAGGCCAAGAAAAATTTAATAAAAAAAAATATATTTAACAAAAAATTACAAAAAAAGTCCTCATCAATCTTCATGTTGTTAGCTCTCTTTCCTCAAAAGGAATTAGCAAAATACTTTTATTTGGGTCAAAAAGTGGTGTCCGTACACATGCATGGTATGGTAAAAAAACAGGGACTTTTAAAAAGTGGTTTTTATAGATCCCTATCAAAATTTAATTTCTACAATTTGGGTATTTGAATAATTTTCATATTTAGAAACTAGATTCAAAATTCAAAATTTCATATTACTGATTTTTTTAAAAATTCATTGTGTAAGTGCCTCAAATTTTTAGTCCAAGTGTGACAAATTATGAAAAACAACAAAAACACTTCCACTTTTTGAACTTTTTGTGGACCCAACTTCTTGCATCAGCCCATTGATTAACAATGCAGTTTTCAATTTTTTAATGAAATAAAATGATGCAAGAAAGGAAAAATACAACCTATATGAACTTTCACTAGTGCAAAATCAGAAACCCTAGATGCAATTTCACTAATACAATATACAAGAAACCCTAAATGTAATTTCACTAATGAAAGAATGAATGCAACCTAGATCTAAGAATTTAATGAACTCCAAATCAGAAAATGAATGCTCATAAATGTCGGGTTCACCAAAATGAACTGAAGAAAATAGTGTGGAGAATGGACCACTTATTCTCTCTAGGTCATTCCATAATGTCCTATGAACCCTAATTGGATTGACTATCAACCTCACAAGGTGATTCAATTCTTAATTAGGAAGACCTAGGAAGGGGGTACTTTCATCTTTTAGGGGTTCACTACCAAACGAATTCCTAGAAAGACAAATAAACATCCAACCTACAAAACCTAGTTAAGCAAGCTAAATGAGGGATGGAAATGATGAAATTATGCAACATCAAGATAGGATGTGTGTACCTGGGAAGTCTAGAGATGTGATGAGGATTTCAAAAATGCAAAGAAGCTATCAAAATATGCCTTTACTGTTGTTTTAGTCTTGTTGCTATTTTTTGGGAGAGATGCAAAATCTTTGGATCTCCGAACAGAATCTCAAAGAATCTCTAAAAAATACCCATGGGAGGACTAAGGTGGCTTAGCTAGAATATTAGTCACATTTTAGATTTCTGAAAAACTCTAAATGTAGCCCTAAGATCCAAGGTCTACACTTGCTTCCTCTCAAATCTTAGGTTTTGAAACTTTCAAATTTGACCTGTAGGTGAGTTTCCGTGAAGATGAAAACTTTGTAATGTAACTTTGCAACTTTGCAATTTTGCACTCCAAATGATCTTCAAGTCTTCAAGTCTTCAACCTAAATCTATAATCACAAGCATGGAAGAGGATAAAAACTTGTTGATTGTTAGTGAATGGGGGTTTGCCTTGGTCAAACCCCTTGTTGGTAATTAAACCTTGAAATGAAATGGAATAATGGAGGGAAATGATGAATGAACAACATGCAATATTACAACTTAGCAAACCCTTGTTGTAAAGTCTATAACTTTATGTGAAATGTCTAGGTTGAATGTAGATCGTGAATCAATGGAATGCTTTGATAGATCTTGCTTGAATTTCTTACTTGAATCAAAACCCTACATCACAAATATTAGCACAAAAATACAAATGATGCAAGAATAGCCTTTGATATGATGCTTGAATCTTGACGATGGATCCAAAATGCTTGAAGAACTGCTCTTGAATGCTCTTGTGAACTCTAATTATGCTACTAGGATTCTCACAAAAAACTTGATTGAAAATGAGTGAAAAAACCTTGTATTTATATTTATCTATGCTTAATATCTCAAAATTACATCACACCAAGTTGGCACGTGAATTCATTAATTAAAGGAGGCTAAATCCTACTAGAATTTGAAATTAAATCCTAAAAATAAGCCAAGGAGGACTAAGATTCCGTAGGTGGTGTCTTAGTCCTGAGACTAAAATCTTGGGGCACAGACTCCATAAAGAGACATTTTCAGGTGTATTCAAATTCAGGGTCCCAAGACTTTTGGGGGACCAAGACACCCTAGGTGGCATTTTAGTCTCGACCCAAAAATAACAGACACATAAATAGAATCATTAAATGATCATTTTCCCTTTGATGATTGTTAGGATTAGCCAAAAAAGATGTAGTTTATTAGGCTTGTGAATGAAAAATAGGACCAATTAAGACATAAAGGAGGATAAATTAAGCAAGGTGGGCCCAAACAATTGTGAAAATTCAAGGGTATTCATTTTCCTACACAACATGTTTTAAGATAAACATGTATATATAAAAGAAAAAAACCACCCAAGAAATTCAAAATAATGATGTTAATTCCAATCTCTAAAAATATTAGATATGTTCATTTGAACTTATTATGGGTATGTGTAGGATCATCATGGAAAAAACAGGCCCTTAAGTGGCAATAAAAAGACAAAAAATCAGAGTTAGACAACTTGACGTAAAAATTTGAATAAGTTATCTATATTATTTTTTA
The DNA here is from genome assembly GCA_007115665.2 of Sequoiadendron giganteum. Taxonomy (NCBI): domain Eukaryota; kingdom Viridiplantae; phylum Streptophyta; class Pinopsida; order Cupressales; family Cupressaceae; genus Sequoiadendron; species Sequoiadendron giganteum. The sequence goes on from CM021101.1 coordinate 569,474,617, forward strand.
AAAATGTAAAAATAGAATCTGTAGAAAGTTGAATATAGTTTCTAAACTACTAGACCTTTATTTAAAAAAAAGAAATCTATTTGGTGAAAATTTGAAATTTCAATGTAGTAGTATTTAAATTTCAAGGTAAAAACAAGAAGTAGGTGTCTGTCTGACCACCCTAACCACAATAAAATGATAAATTTTTTTAAAAGATTTTAGATATAAGTAGAGGACTCATGTCCCAATGTGATGCATATTTTTTTATAAATTTTTCCAAGTAAATAATTAATTATGAATTTTTTATTACAACTTAAAAAAAATATAAAAGCTCGTCTGTCTAACCACCTTAACTTGGTCAAAAATTCATGAAATTCAATTTTTTATTTTTTAATCCTATAGTATGCAAAGCATAGAATGTGACGCATGTTTCAGATTCAAAAAATGTGATACCATTTGAAAGTTATAGATGTTTTTCAATCAACCTATCAATCCAGACTTTATTTGTAATTCTAATAAAAAATGAATAATAATAATTTATTAAATTCAAAGTAAAGCATAATTTATATTGGTGGAAAGCTGAGAATCTCCTCTAAAAACCCTTTTCATTTCATCAATTTTGGGTTAAAAAAAAGTCATCAGCCACATGGACCATCATATGGCTTACATATTGCCACTTTTTGGCCCGTCATGATCCTGCACATACCCTTATATGAAATCTCTATATAGGCATTGGATTCACTTTAGAATTTTTTGAACTCAATAAAATTTGTTAAATTTATCTTTGTGTAAGGAAATATTTCTTATGTTAAAATTTATATAGTAACAAGAATGAATTCCCATCAATACTACAACCAAATAGTCCCAGATATCTAACACATTAGTTCCTTAAAGCCAATTAAATATCTTAGTATACTATACACACAATAAAAATTATTTATTTTGACTTCAATAAATAGCCATGGACTCTATCAATTTTCTTATAGAACACTCTACCTACATCCTCTAAATATGACACATGGTTCTAAAAATATCTAATGAGATTCTCATTATCACCTTTATATTATTTAATTAGAGCACCTAGAAAGTAAATTTACCCCATTGGTATTTGGCTTATTGTTAAATATTTTAAAAATCCCTCCAACCTCCTTACTATTGCTATTCAAGGTTTAAACTACCCATATAGTTTACTTTCTAGATTGTTCCTTCAATGGTACGAAATATTGATTGATCTCACTTTGAATTAGAACTTCACAAACACAAATGTTAACTTAAATGATTTTAAATTCATGATCAATAATTCTCTTTAATAACATTTTAAGAGGAAAAATTAGAAATATAATTTTTTATTTCACCATCTCTATTAAGAAACATACAATTCATTCTTGTATACACCTAAAAATGGTCACATTATAATAAGTCTGGTAATTAATTAAATACAAGTTATTTAATTAATCTTCTAATTCAATCTACATATAAATGAATTTAATTATTTATTTATATTTTTCATTTTCCAATTCTTCTATTTTAATTAAATAAATAAGTTTATTTAATTATTATAACCTTTTCATTTCTTTTTAATTATTTAAATAAGTTTCACACATTATTTAATTTAATTATCACATTTCTTTATTTTGAATAAAGTAGATATTCTTCTTTTTCCAAATCACAAAATCATTCTTACATCATTTTAAATATTCTTTTTTTTCCAAATCATAAAATCATATTTAAATCTTCTAAAAATTCATCTCACTTATAATTAAATATTTTAAATATTTAAATAGAAACTTCTTATCCATATTCTATATATTATTAAATATTTTTCAATATTTAATTAGAAGCTTCCAAATCCACATGTCACATGAAATTAAATAATTTTTTTATTTAACTGTTGAATTATCTTCAACCACTAAAACTAACTCATAACTAAACTTGACAAATGGCAAGTTTCCTCTATTTTTGAGTGAAATGTTTGTGTGGGAAGGGAACATATTCCTTCTTTTTCTCTACCTTCCATCTTTCTTTCCAACTTCTCCATCTCTCACCGTTCATCTTACTAGACTAAATATCAACAATTGATCTTTGCCAACTAAGCTTTTGCCTCAAAAAATCTATAAATAAGACCTCTTGGCTCTTTGAAAATCTTGGAATCTGGAAGTTGGAATTGTTTGAATAGCATGAGCATTATAGTTTCATAATTTGAACATAGCATCTTAGCATAATCATCATAATATAATAGCTTGCATAATCTGTTCTTAGTTTCATGTCATGGTTTCATTATCTCACATCATTTAGAATAAGAATGCATTTTGCAGATCATCTCATTCTCTAGGTTGTCATTCTATTGAGCTTCTACTTACACAATCTGAGAGAAAACAACTTAAAATGAATCCTTGGAGATAGAGGACAATGGAATGATTTTGAAGAATTTGTTGGTTTTGAAGTTTATTTTACTTTTAAATTAGATTCTTTGATACAATGTTTCATTGGTGTGTTGTTTAACTCTTTTAGTTGATTCCACATATTTACACACACAATTCTTAATACTAATGCTTAAAGAACCTTCAAATAAAATAATGTTATTTACTAAGTATTCAATATTGGGCGATGAAATATATATTTACACATAAAAGAATGCTTCCTTATATTACTATATCTCATATTAATTTCAATACATAATTTTTGAAAGTTTTCTTCAAGTAAAGTTAACCACTTCAACTTTCTACTATCTTCGACCATTGATTCTTGATGTCGAGCCACTATTTCTATAGTTTCAAATCCTAACCATGGTGCACACTTGGAAAATTAAGACAAATATGATTGTCAAGTAGACATCTCATTGTTGAGTATGCCATTATGAATTGCATGTATCACACTGGGTGAAGCACGTACGAAAGGAGATAGACCTATGAATTACCCACCAAATCTGGTAGTAGTGGGGAGATGCATCAATCAGTTCATGCCCCCAATTCTGTGAAGTTTTTCTAGCAAATTGAATATTACAATACTATACAAACCATCATTGGTCTTTGAAAAATTCTCATGTTATTGATTGTTTATTTATGGATTTTTTAGAGCTATTACATTTAATCTGAAGTTCAAATGAGAGAAGTAAATATGAGAACCATAGTTTTTAACCATTTTCCAATTCTAGATTGGAATGAGACATTTTGCACACTCCAACAATGCTAAATGTATAAAACATTTATGAGATTTTGTGTTGAGTAGACCAAGTCGAACAACACCTTTATTTCATAGTCTATTGAACTTTATTTCTATGCATTTTCTCATCATAAGAACCTAAAAATATACATATTTCTATATCAACGAAGTTGTGCCCCATAAGCTAAATTTTTTTTGGAAGCAACCTCTTTTTCCTTATAATACTACAAGTAACCCACTAAAACATCATATTGATTGGATGGTCTACCTATAACATTGAAGATTAATAAGTAGGTATGAAATGCACTATTTGAACATGCAATCCAATTGTTTAACCATTTCAACATGCGATCCAATTGATCAATTGACATGTCACTTCATCTTTCACTTTGCAATGTAATTTCTTCATGTAATGTTGAGCGCACTAAATACTAATCATCAAACCATGTGGTAAACTTATTGACTCATCATGATGTAGGCCTACTTAAGTGCTACTTAAGTGTCTAAGTACGTACTTCATGAAAATAAAATTTTACCAAGTCTTACCAACCATGCCACCATACTATTTTCATATAGTCAAACAAACAAATGACAAAATCTTAAATTAAACTCTAAACATTTTATTCTATGATAAAATAAAGATAAAATTAAATGATCACATATAACTAGTACACAAGTTAAAATTGATCATCATCTAATCACTATATAAATAAAAGATATTCTATACTAAGTCACCAACCAATTATAAAAATGTATTGGGACATAAAAAAAACTCTAAGGCAAATATTAAACATACCACCATGACAATAAAGCACAAAACCTAATAAAGGCAGAAAGATGCATAAATCCCGTAGAGATAAAGAACAAAATACAGGCCCTAGACATAAAACTGGATAAAAACACAAGAATGGATCCCTAATTAAAATATCTAATTATCAATACTAAGAATAAGTCATGTTAAATTGAGTGCCAACAAGCCTATCTCTCTAATCGTCTTTGAGGTGTAAGATGTAATAAGCTTTGTTATTGTGAACAAAATAGATGTTTCTCTTAGGCCCAAAACTCGGCATCGGGTTCATCGACAGTTATTCTTGTTGCGTTGCTGTTTGGATGGGTCCGACTTCCTAGGTCACGTAATAATGTGCTCTATTACCTCTGTGGACGGATTCAATTGCCTGTTATTCTCTAGATTTTGTCGATTTTGTGATATTCCTTAACCATTTTTGTGCTAGGCTGAATTTGTCGAGTTTGTCGTGCATTGCCTTGGGATAAATTGGTGCGAGATCAAATCCTGATTGAGTCCAAACAAAATCGACAACCTTGTAGGATTTTTCTAATGTGATTTTAACGAACATGAGAAATGGGAAGCCAGCAATATCCTTTGATCATCTTCATTCTGGGGATTAATTCTTTTATTCTATTTTGTTATATATTTTTTGTCGTTCGATTTTATACTTATATCACTGTCTGCTTTAATATGTTCTACCTTTTGCGTTTGAAATGGATTTACTTCAAGCTCTGTTAATGCTACATGAAGTTTCTCTCGTTATATATAAGTTAGGTATGGAGTTTTAGGAGAGATTTATTTTCCGCTTCTCAATTTCTCCATCTGTAATCTGCATTGCAACTGATCTGGACGTTCAATTGCAGGCATAGCATATAAAAGCGTTAAACAATCCAAAGTTTTCAAGAGCGAATGTGTTTATGTGGAGAAAAGCCTCATGCTCTACTTGTGCCTTTTGCTGCTCAAGGTCACATAAATCCCATGATGCAGCTCGCCATGAATCTTGTTTCGGACGGTTTCCTTGTCACATTTGTGAATAATGAGTACAACCAGTCCTGCATGTTGGAGTCAAAGAAGAGGGAAAACCTGGGACATACAAATGAAGATCAGAATAATCTTAGAATGGTATGTATACCGGATGGCCTTCCACCGGATGCAAATCGGGCAGACCTTTCAAAGTTATTCAGCTCACTGAGAGACACGCTTGTTTCTTCACTGCATAAACTAATTCAAGAGATCAACAAAACGGAAGCAGATATGGTCACTTGCATGATTGTCGACGTCAGCCTCTTTTACGCTCTCGATGTGGCGAAGCAATATAATATTTCTTCCGCTATTTTGGCCCCGATTTCTGTGGCCTGCAATGCCATATGCAGTAGCGGTTCAAGCCTAGTCTCTTCGGGGATAGTATCTTCCACTGGTAAAACAATTTTTGTAAGCTACGCATATGTTTAGTTTTCAAAATTTTATTGAAGAATCGAGTTCAAAGCGTGATTGCTTGTCATTGCAGGCCATCCGAAGGTGCATGAGATGATCAAAGCTTTTCCCTCGATGGCCCCTTTGCATTCCACACTACTTCCATGGATGTTTGGGAGCGAAGAAGAAAAGGCGAAGCAGTTTGAGTCTCTCATGGATTTGGAAAAGGCTGTTGAGGCGGATTGGATTCTGTTCAACTCCTTCAACCTTCTGGAAGAGTCGGCAATCAAAGAATACCCCCAGAAAGGGGTTGTGGTAAGCCCAATAGGTCCTCTGATTTCATCAACCATTCTCGAGGGAAAATCAAGAGGCCCAAATAAGGCTACCTTGTGGGCAGAGGACGTGGATTGTTTGGACTGGCTGGACAGGCAGGCTCCCCAGTCTGTCATCTATGTCGCCTTTGGAAGCTTGACACTACTAAACGAAAAACAACTAGAAGAGCTGGCTTCAGGATTGGAGGCAACCAACAGACCATTTCTGTGGGTTGTACGGTTGGATTTGATGGATGGAGCAACCGGCGCATTACCTTCAGGATTCGTTGAGCGTGTGGGAGATCGAGGTTGTCTTGTTTCATGGGCTCCCCAGCTGTGGGTTTTATCTCATACTGCCATAGCCTGTTTTGTTACACACTGTGGATGGAATTCAACTGTGGAGAGTATGACAATGGGCGTGCCGATGCTCTGCTGGCCTTACCTTGCAGACCAGTTCATTAACTGCTCTTATGTTGTCAATGAATGGAGAATTGGATTCCAATTCATAGGAAACACGGAGAGAATTATAGAGAAGAAGGAGATTCAGGATGCACTGGAGAGGTTGCTAGTTGGAGAAGAAGGCCGTGAGGTAAAGAAAAGAGTGGCACTGCTCAAGGATAGCGCACGGGCTGCTGTAAAGGAAGGTGGATCATCATATCTTAACTATAAACTGTTTATACAGACGATGAAAAGAAAAGTGGAACGGTCACAATCTATCTAAGCTCGAGAAGGATCAGTGCAACCTAGATAAGCGTTGGCTACTTATTGAATGCCATAAATCCTGGGTGACAAAACTAGAGTTATATATTTTTTTGGACCCAGATTGTATTCCAGTTTGGAAAAGTATCATATATTCTCGCAGCCTTCTTTGAGTAGTGTTGTGGATGGTCTGTATAGGGTGCTCTTAGTCTGCTCGTCACCACTCTGTTTCTTTCTAGGCTCTTAGCTTTGAGTTTAGTTGTTGGCTTAAAATTGGTAAATTTTTCCGTCTCTTGTGTTATATCATCTTTTTGTCAAATCTCAGAAAGTTTTAGAATAGTTTTGTTTGTATTTGTTGTGTTTTATATGTTTTAGAATAGTTTTGTTTGTATTTGTTGTGTTTTATATGTTTTAGGAACAATTGGCCAAGATAAAGCATTTGTCACCTAAATTTAGGAATTTGATCATTGATAGAGTCAACTTTGTCTTCCATTAGAAAATGACCTTCATAACAAAATAATTTTGCTCACTTCAAAATTATGAGATGCTTTGGTTGTGCTTTTAGGCCATGAAGAAAGTGCAATTTACATGTTGTCAGCATTATGTAAATATTAATGAGTTCAAAGATTTTCTTAACCATTCAGTATATATGATAAAAAATCCTCTTTAAAAAAGCAACGATCTTTCGAACTTTTATTGTATGTAAAGTTATGTATAACCAACTTTTTTAAATGTTATAGTTTTCTACACAAATGGAAATGAAAGCATATAGCCCTAAGTCCACTTATAGGTGCCTAATGTCTCCAAAAAAATCCTTACAATAGAAAATGATCTTTTTATTCCATTTAGTAATTGATAACTCATTTATAAGCCTTATAAAAATTATAATGTGAAGTGTATTGCAAAAGGCTTGGATCAAACATAAAAAATCTCAATTGAACCCATATGCTCGTTTTGTTGATTGTAGAGTAGTGGTCAGAACACTACAATAGTCATTGGACCAAGACCACAAGGTAGAGGATTAATTGCTGAAGCTATTCTTGAAGCCTCTTCATAGGAAACATGACCGAATAATTGGTATTCTTTTTTAGCACTAGGATTTTGCAAAAGTGGAAGCAATAATTTTAATTTGTTATATATTAACCATCTTTAACTTAAAAACTTTTTTTGGAAAAGGCAGTTAGAAGGTGCCATACCTCTACTGCATTTAAGCCAAGATCAATTAGTACTGCACCAGGTTTTAGCCAATCATTACGAACCAAATTTGGCACACTTGTTATAGCAACAAGAATATTAACTTCATGAGTAAAATCTGTAGGAAATTCTTTTTGTTCTGAGTAGGTATGGTCTACATAATTCTTTAGTGGAAACATGGTTTAAAACTTTAAATTAATACTTAAATAAAGATTGTTTACTATGTTTCAAATTTGAGAGCTATTCAATTGAATATGGCCCATATTCAAGGTGACCACACAATGGTCATGCATTTTTAGGATAGTACAATTATAAGCCTACCATCTAGAATAACATATCCAATAATTATCGCCAATGAATCAGAACAATAGTATCAACCTCAGTTCAATGAAATATCTTAATATCCAATTCAGAATTAATGATAAATTTTGGGTAATCCACACTGGACAGTGAAACAAATTGAAAATTTGTCTTTATTTGCATGTCCTCTAGAAAATCATCTATCTTGTAAGTCGGGTAGCATCTCCAAACTATATGTACTGGCTTGTGTTGCTAGAATTGGCAGTCATGTAAATGTTTGTAACATACTGGCTAGTATAAGTTATGTACTAAGGGCCTCTACCATTTTGATGGAAAAAATACATGATAATGGGTCTCTTTAACTTAATCCCCTACTTTGTGAAGAAAACCCTATGGGGGATGATTAATCAAATTTAAAAAGAAGACAATTCATTATGAAACTAGTACTCCCCTGGTTGATGTTGGCAAGAGGTATATGGAGTATAGAAGTTGCCAAGTCAACTTATCAAAGGCTTTGGACATATCCAATTTGATAATCATTATAAAATAATAGTCAAATTTTGGGAGATTGAATGGGTTTCCAGGTGTACGTGGATTTGCAAGGTGTACTTTACTCTAAAGCATTCTCATGAGGTCAAACACAATGATAAAAAATATGAACAATATATAAGGTATATAGAACTAAATTCCTTGTGAGCTTCAACAAGGGGTCTTTTAAACCAAATTGGCATCTAGCATGGTCAAAGTAACCAATATTATTATATCCTTATTGTACCCTACCCTTTATTAAATCCTAATTTAAGCCTAACCCTACCACTTACCATAGCCCTAACCTTAACTCCAAGTTTTATTCTAGATTAATAATTTTAATGCTAACTTAACATTAACCCTAACTCTAACTAAACAATAATCATAACCCTAATTGAATCCTAATTGAACCATAAACCTAACTCTAATTAAACTTTAATTATAAAATTAACTAAAATAAGCCTAGTTGAACCCTAAATGTAGCTTGAACTTGATCTTAATGATAACACTAATTAAATCCTAACCCTAACCCTGACTCTAATTGAACGTTATTCTTGGGGTTAAATTAGGGTTCAAAGCATTCTAGTTAAACCCCAATTGTAAGATTAACCAAAATAAGCCTAACTAAACCCTAACTATAACTTGAACTTGTCCCTAATCATAACACTAATTGAATGCTATCCCTAACCAGGTCACTGAACCCTAATTCTAACCATAAACCTACTTGAAACCTAACCCTAACTCTTATTGAACCTTATTCTTATGGTTCAATTAGGGTTTAATTAGATTTCTAGGATGGAGATTAAGGTTAGGTTAGGATTAGAGTTGTGAATATCTTAATATTAGTTTATAAATTTGACCCTAAGTGTAATTATAATTGAATCCTAACCCTTACCCTAATTAAACCCTAATTCTAACCCTACCACTAACCATAATTAAATTCTCGCTCTATGCCTAACCGTAATTAAATCTTATTGTTAGGGTTGAATTAGGGTTAGATTTAGGGTTCAATGAGAGTTTTAGTTAAAATCTTGCTATTAAGGTTATTTTTTTTTTTTATTAGTTTATAAATTTGACATTAATGATAAATATATTAAACAAAGAAAAGTTACTATATATTTTTATTGGTAGGTGAAATTAAGTACTATTAGGATTAGATTTATTAATGTCTTATCATTCGTTTATAAATTTGGCATTAATAAAAAATATTACAAACAAAAATAACTATTTTAATCTAGAATTCTATTTGTATGTGAAATGAAGCATTATTAGAGTTAGAATTATTAATCACAAAAAATAATTAGTCAAATCACAACAATATTTGTAAAGCTTAGAGCTAATTATGAAATTACACTAAATTTTAATTTCTAAAATTTATAAAGTATTTATTATCTAGTTTTGAAAATAATCATTATAATTATAGTAATTATCTACTAGAAATAAATTAAATTAAAACTAAAATTTATTTTTAAAATAATTCAACACTTATTAATTATAATTTTAGAATAAATAAAGAATATATATATACAATTTTTTTCTTTGCATCCAGATTATTTTATTTTATAAAATTACATTAAATTTTACTTTAAAAAATCAGAAATTATTTTGCATGTCTACTTTTGTATTTTTGAGTTCAATTAGGTATATATATATAAATAAATCTCTAGAATTATATTTCTATGTGAATGAAATGAAATATTAGTAGGGTAAGAATTATTAATCATATTAAAAAAAATCAATAAAACATTTTTAACACATTTTAAAGCTTACAATTAATTTTAAAAGTAAATTAAATTTTAATTTTAAAATTTTGAAAGTATTTATTATCTATTTTTCAAAATAATAAAGTTAAATTAGATTGATTATTCAATACAAATAAATTAAAATTTGGTAAGGTTCAATTTAAAATTTGAAAAACAATAGATCTAAGTATATGATTAAAATTTTTGTTTGTTTAAGTTTTTAAAAAACAAATATAGTGAATAAATTATTTTGTTTTCTTAATAAAAAATTTACACTATTTATCGAGTTTATTCTAGCTATTATTTTCAAAGTACATTTATTTATTTATTTTCTTAAAAATGAATATTAGTAGTATTTTATTTCAATGTAGCTATTTAAAATTAGCTAAAACTAATATGATTAATTTTAAAATAATATTTAATTGATTCCAAATAATAATAATCATTGGTATTAGTTTTGGTATTTATGAATTTACTAATTAAAATTATATTTGAAACTAGTTTGGATTTTATAATTCATTTAATGTTTTAAAGTAACCAAGATTAATTAAATTAATAATAAATTAATAACAAGGAAATGGTCACTAAGTGTTTAGAATTGATGAGTCTATTTGAAAAAGAAATTTTGGAATATTAATATTTAATTGGCATGACCATAGTACAACTTAGTTTATTAGAAATATATATTTTTAGAAGTTTATAAGATTAGATATTTTTTTAGTTTGATTCATTCAATTATCTCTCAAATTTTTTGAATACTTAAGTGCATTTTCAAAAGTAATTAACATTAGTTAAATTTGCATTTGGAAAAGAAATTCTTAAAGATAGTTTATTTTCAAATAAGTTAGTAATTATTAAATTTATATTTTAGAAAATAATTACATCTTTAAATTTATATATATAGAATTAGTGTTGGGAAAGTAAATAGACTAGTGAAATTAAATTTACTTAAAAGGAAAAGGAACTATTTTGCAAACTATTATAATGGAGCTAGGAAAATCTCCCTTATGGCTCAAAAGTTTTGAGCCAATGATATTGAAGAAAAATAATTTTCAAAATTAAAAAAGTTAAACAAACATGCATTTAACCTTACAAAAAATTTCAAATATAATGTATAAAAGAAAATAATTAATTTTGAGTGGTTGAAGTTCAAAACATTAAAATAACTAGTTAGGATCTCGCGTTGCCTATAGTTCCATGGTAGAAACTAAAAAGAATGAAGATGATAATTATGGATGGGAGCTTTATATCACTTTGGACCTTACTGATGCATTGGGCAAACCAGATGATGAAGATCCCCTTTTCCTACTGTTGTTGTTCTTGTTATACCCTTTTTGACTTGTTTGGTCTAATCGTTGCATACTAATTTCCATTTTTTTTATAAATATGTATAATATTATCTTTAAGTTAAAATAAATAAAACTATTTTTTTAAAAAGTTGTGAAGAAATGATTGTTTTATTATGCCAAGAGGTGTTCCTACAGTGGCATCACATGTTTGCAGCAAAAACCTTTGTCAATAAAAACTCTTGACTAAAAAAATGGTGTGCAAAAGCAATGCTGGCAATTAAAAAAAAAGAAATGGCAGTTAGGGCGGAGGAAGATACTACTAGTAGTGGAAGATAATGAGATGTATTTAACCGACGTTGCATGCGAACCGTTTCAAATCGTCGGTGCAGGTAGTATCGCATTAGAAAGAAATGAGGTTATATATGATTTTGGATTTTAATCATACACATATTTCTCTGGTGTGGAAAATCTGATGGCTTTAATATCACTCGCCTTTTAGTTTCTTTGCAGGTTTTTGGTCTGGTGTGGAAGATCTGTTGCCTTAAATAGCACCTGCCTTTCGGTTTCTATGCAGATTTGGCTTTACCTTTTCTTGCTTAAAGTTGGCTTTAATTTAGAAATGGTTCAGTCATGTTTAAAAGAATTGTTATAGTAAAAAAAAAAAATCTAATGACTGGAACATTCTACTGGGAATTAATTATGCCAAGAATATTCGTGTTGAGGTGCCCCCCCATCTCCTTAGAACTCTTTCTTTCCAGTTTCCAGTCATGTTGCTAAATTATTTAAATGCATCTTTCTAGAAATTTCTCTAAATTGTACTGTTAGTTTGATGGCTGAATATAGTTTCCAAAGTCAATAGCGATATCTTGGAGGTGATATATGGCTTGGAAAATATATGTTCCTTCCTAACTAATGACCCCTACATTTCCATGAGTTTGTATGGGTTTTCTATGCTTGCACATTTTGCATGCATGTCTACCAATGCTATGTCTTTACTATTTGCATGTATTTACTTTGATTTCAACTTTTACAAGCCCATGTACATAAAATAGTTTTTAAAATAAAAAATAAAATAGATTTATTAATCAAATAATTTATCAAATAAAGCTACAACTCAGTTGTAGATGGGGAACATTCGATTATAAATTGCAGTATTTTTTCATATTGTGAAGATAATAATCAATCAATCGGGAAACATTCTATTGTCAATTGCAGTGATTTTTATTTTTAATTTACATGCAAATCAATGCCTTCTCTAAATTTATTTGATATTCATATGCAAAGTAAAATTAATGAATTTATTTGATATTGATTATTCTCTAGTTATGATCCTAATTCTAGGATGTTGTCAATAATGCTCTGTAGTTTGCTTGTAGTTCACATATTTGATTTTGTGATCTATGATAGGTTATTAGGTTGCATTTTGGAACAACTAGCTATAATATTTGCACTTTTTCTTCTTAATTATTCATATATTATTATTGCATATCAAAAGTGAAATGACTATTATTTGAGGATATGTGTTTCTTTGAATCTTCTTATAGTCTTGGAATTGGATGGCACTACTCACTGCTATCTCTTGTGTGAGGTTGTGACATGCATGATGGCTTTGTCCTATATGCATGCATGTCTTCTTGTGACGATCTGCGTCCTTGTGTTGCATTTTCATATTGGCGGATTTTTTTTTTGGGTTGCGGGGTTTTATCTTTATTTTGTTGTGTGCTTCCTTCTCCAGGTGCATAGGTTTTGTTTGGCATGGAAGAATTCTCTTTGTCTTCTCTTGTTGGTTGTGGTTATACTTATTAGTGGATGCCGCTTTTGAGTAGAGTCTGGCTCTCTGTGGGCCCGATCTATTCTTGGTTTAGGCTTCGTGGGGGTGGAGTCCAGTGTGCCCTTGCAAAGTATTGGGGCTCGATTTTGTATGGCTCAGGGGGAGGCTTCGAGGGTCCAACCCTCAATGGATTTCCATGCAGCTATTGGTGCTTCGTTTCCAAATCCAAAGGTTTTCAATAATAGTTTTTTTTTTCAAACAATTCAAATAATGATTGATTTGTTCCGATTGGAGGTGCACGAATCCCAAAGACAAACAGGTGCCTAGAACGGTCCAAAGATAGGCCGGTGCTTGTGATTCAACTCGAATCAATTACGGAGGACATTGGGTATTTCTCGAAACATGCTCTGCATTGTAAATTTCTAGGAATGAGGGTTTCGCTCCATTTCCTGGAATCGTGGGCTCATAGTATGTGGTCTCTGGAGGGCGAGATAGAAATAATTTTGTTGGAAAACAATTACTTCATGGTGATATTTAATTGCATGGAGGACCGCAATAGAGTATTTGAAGGTGGGCCTAATTTCCACATCAAAGTTGGTTTATTTATTAAACCCTAGCATGCGGGTTTTGATCCTTCGGAGGAGCTTTTGAATCGAGTGTCAGTGTGGGTTTGTCTCCCCTAATTTCTAGTGGAATTTTGGTGTGACGATATTTTTCATCGTGTTGCTACATTACTGGGAAAATCGGTGGGTCCTTCTTAGCAAACTCGGGATAGAAAGGTAATGACTTTTTCTCCTACTTGTGTGGAAATGGACTTAAATAACCCTCTTCCAGATTCTTTGGAAATCCGTGTGAGTGCATGCTTTTGGGTGCAATAGATTGAATATGAAACATTGCCATTTCGTTGTCGCCTTTATCGAGAATATGGCTATTTACAGAGAATATGTATGAAGTCTAAACCTTTTGGGAATCAGGCATCTCAGCCTCCTCACAATCCTTCTAAGGTTGACAAGAGAAAGGACCCCGTACCTAGTGAGATTGTAGGTGCAGAGGGTTTTACTCTTGCTAAGGCTCGTAATAGGAAAAGGGGTCAAAAGAGGGCCTTTAAGGAGTGTCAAGGTGGTGATTCCTTTAACATATTTGAGGTGTTAGATGATCTGAGTCAATAGGAGGTGAACTCGAGAATGCTACTTTAGGATAAGGGTGTTTCAAAAGGGGTTCAGGAAGGAATTATTCCAGATTTCATCCAGGCTTCTCAGGAGACTGGGGTTGTTCAACTGGAATCGGATATGAATATGGTGGTTCTTGGGAGGTCTAAGACTATAGTGGATTCACAGATAGGAAAGGGAGAGATCTCCACTCCATTGGTGAAAGTGGGGGTAAGCTCGGTAAAAGGTAGTAAGGCTTCTCCTTCTTTGGGAATTCTTTAGAAAGATCTAAAGAAAGGGGTGGTGGATAAGTCTTCTAAAGTTGGGAGAAAGAAGGATTTGAAGAAAATAAAGTTGATGGGGGAGACTTTGGTGGAGTCTGGATCTGTTAAGACCCTACATTCCCATTTATCTAATCCTCCAAAATGATTGTCCTCTCCTAGAATGTAAGGGGCTTGAATAGTGGCCTTTGACAAAAAGTTTTTCATGATTTACTGAGAACTCATTCCCTTGATGTCCTATTCTAATAGGAGACAAAGCTAACAGTTTATGGTATGCTTGGTTTGTTGCCTAAGCTATGGGCGCAAAACAGTTGCCAGTGCATTGGAGCTCAAGGTAATGCAGGGGGGTGGCTCTCTTGTGGAATCCTTTGAAGATTCATCCTCTATGGTGGGTGTCCTCCAAGTCTTCCATCTCTATGGTTGTTTCAAGTTTGGAGTTGGGGGAAACTATTCTTCTCTCAAACATCTATGTGCCTACTGATTTTCTTGGTAAGCAGTTATTGTAATCTCATATTAGCTATGTTTGGAGCCTTGCTCCTTTGTTCCCTTGGATTGTTGTAGGTGATTTTAATGCCATTATTGAGTTAAATGAGAAGAAAGGTGGTATCGCGAGACTGGATCCATCTTCTTTCCTTTTGCGCGATAGCATCTCAGCATTGAACTTGGTTGATATTAAGCATCAGAATGAACAGTTTACTTCGAACAATAGGAGAGTGAGGGAGAGTTGTATTGTCGACAGACTTGACCATTTCTTAGTGTCTTTTTTTTGGGTTGGTGGAGGGTTGTCTTCTTGCTCTAAGATTTTGGATTGGAGGGGTTTAGATCACTAGCCTATTAAGTTTTCTGCTACCTCAGCTTGGATTGCTCAGTCTCCATCTTTCAAGTTCAACTTATGTGGTTAAGAGATTTTTCTTTGCAGATGCATATGGTAGAATGGCGGAGGAAGGGAAGACCTACCTTTGGCACTCCCATGTACTCCGTTTCGAAAATGTTGGAATTTGTAAAATATCAACTTTAAAGGTGGAATAGGCAATGCTTTGGAAACATTTTTCATACGAAGGTTGTTGCTCAAGATGATCTGGATGTCATCACTCAGGAGATAAGGGAGGTTGGCCTTTCAGAATATTTACTCAAGGAGGAGGCTTGGGCTAGGAAAAATCTAGAGTGTGAGTTGCGTGAGGAAAATTATTGGAAACAAAAGGCTTGAGTTGAGTGGTTACAGGAGGGAGACATAAAATCTTCTTTCTTCTTCAACTTAGTGAAGGCTAGGAGGCATGGTAACTTTGTGTTGGTTATAATGAATGATAGGGGAGAGCATTTATCTTCTTTGCAAGATATTTCTAGAGAAGCTTCTATGTTCTTTACTTTTCTATTTCGCGAGGACTCTTAGGAAGGTTCGGCGGAAGAATATCAAGTTCTTTCTTGTATTCCCTTCTTAGTCACTAGGGAGATGAATGAACATCTTTTGAGTAATATCTCATTGGAGGAGTTAGAAGCTATTGTTTTTCATATGAAGAAAGGGAAGGCCTCGGGCCCTATGGTTTTCCAGTTGAATTTTATCAAGACTTTGGGATATCATTAAGTTGGACTTGGTGGAGGTGGTTCATGAGTCTCTGAGAAAGAATCAGACGTTGAGGGATTTAAACTCTACCTTCCTTGCTCTCATTCCCAAATGTGAGGGGGCATATTGTCTAATTCAATTTCGACCCATTTATCTTTGTAATTTGGTTTAAAAAATCATTTCCAAGCTAATTGTTGAAAGGTTGAAGTGGTGGCTTAGAGGGCTTATCTCAGACAAGCAAAGTGGTTTTGTGGAGGATCGACAAATTATGGATGGGGTGGTCATTGCTATCGAGACCATTCATTTGATGGTATCCTCAAAAGAAAAGGCGATGTTCATCAAACTTGATATGGTGAAGGCCTATGATAGAGTGAGGTGGTCCTTTTTGTAGAAAATTCTTCTTGCCTTTGGTTTTACTGAGGAATTGATCTAGTGGATGATGAGTTGTGTTACTTCCACCTCATTCTCAGTGTTGATTAATGGTGAGCCTTTGTCTCTTTTTACTGCCTCTAGGGGTCTTCGTCAAGGGGATCCTCTCTCTCCTTACTTATTTATTCTTCTTGCGGAAGGCCTGGGTAGACTAGTGAAATGTAATGTGGAGTTGGGTTTTATTTAGGGTTGGGGGTGGAGTAATGGTTTACCTCCCTAGTCGCACCTACATTTTTTGGATGATACAACCTTGATGGGTCTGGCCAAGATCAGAGAAGCTTCAAATTTGCATAAGGTTTTGGATATCTACTTTGTTACTTCTGGTCAAAGGATTAATGAAGACAAATCCTCAATTTTTTTCTTTAATACTCTCAGGCTTATACAAAAAAGAATTGCTCGTATCTTGAGGTTCTAGATTGGGTCTCTCCCTTTTACTTATCTGGGTATTCCTATCTCTATTGGTAACTTCCCAAAGAATCATGGCAGAATATTTTGGACAAGTTTTGTGTGAAGGTGAATCATTGGACTCATCATTGGCTGTATTTTTTTGGTCGGGTTTAACTACTAAAGTTTGTGGTACAAGCTCTTCCTATTTATAGGTGCATGTTATAGGTGGCTCCTACTAAGTTTGTGAACGATTTAGACTCTCTGGCTAGACAATTCTTGTGGGTGGGTAGTGTGTCCTCTTCCAAGTGGATCTTGGTTAAGTGGCACATTGTGTGTAGCCCAAGCAAGTTTGGGGGTCTTGGATTGCGACAGGCGACTTGGTCAGGGTTGGCTTTGGCAGCTAAACTTTATTGGAGTTGGTGTGTGGAGTAGGATCATATATTGGCCAAGATTTTATCTAACAAGTATCTTCCAAGGGTTCGTAAGGATGAGCTTCCTAGATTTCCTCTAGTGGGGAGAGGCTTTGTGATTTGGGGAACATTGAAGAAAGGAGCTAAGCTGATCAAGGAGGGTCTATTCTGGATATGTAATAGGGGGGATGAGGCCCTCTTTTGGTTAGATTCTTGGGATGGTTTTACCCCAATCTGGTGACTTTATCTCATCGCTTTTTAGAGGCTGGATGGTCAAGGGTGAGTGATTTTAATAGTTTTGATCCTGGTGGACAGGTGGAGGTGGCTCGATAGAAGGATCCCTGCGATTGGCCTATACGTGGATTGGAGGAGGATTGTGTTGTGCTTCAAAATATTTTGGCTGGAAGACAATGGAGCTCCTCAATGATAAGGACATTCTCGCTTGGAGCCCAGATCCTAAGGCTTCTTTCATTGTGGCTAGTGGTTATCAGGATTTGGTGTATCGTAAGTTTGGGGGGGTGGAGGTCCCTTGGGGGAAACATGTGTGGAACAAGTTTTCTTGGGAAACGTGTAATTGTTTTGTGTGGACTCTGGTTTGGAATAGATTTTTGGCTTGGGATAATCTTCAGAACCGATGATTTCAGGGTCCTTCTAGGTGCGTACTATGTGACTGCAGTGAGGAGGATTATTCCCATTTATTTTTCTGATGTTCTTATTCTATCTTGCTCTGGCATTGGTGGTTAGGTGTTTGGAAACACCCCTATGTTCATGCATCTTTACTTGTTGAGTTACTGAGCTATTTGGGGAGGCCCCCATCCAAGGCCTCTTTTCTCCAGATTGTGTGGAGCATTGGTCCTACGTTTATCCTCTAGAAAATTTGGTTGGAAAGGAATCATATGATTTTTTCGTGGGGATAAGATGATGGATCAGCAGGTGTGGCACACAATTGTTGGTATGATCCAAGAGATAGTGGAAGCCAAATGTGAAGTGTCCTTGCCATTGGAAAGAAGCGATGATGATATTGTGACTAGATTAGGTATGCAGGGATTGAATTCAAACCTTGAGAGTGTGAGAAGAGGAAGGAGGGAAAAAAGGAAGGTCCAAAGGGATGGCCGATGGTTGCCTCCTTCAGTCGATTTCTTGAAGATAAATACTGACGGGTCCTCTTGAGGTAACCCTCGGCCTGCTAGGATTGGTGGATTTGGTAGAGATTCTTCTGGTTTAGTTATTTTTCTTTTCTCCTTTTGTAAGGGGTGGAATTCCAACAACCTTATGGAAGGGATGGCAATTCTCTAGGCTATTGAGTGCGCTTGTGCCTTTGGTTGGCGTAAGATTATTTTTGAATCTGATTCACAAATTGTTTTTAATATGTTTCTTGAGAAAACGGTTCATGGGGTTAATTGGAAAATTATGATAGTGGTTTGACAGATTTTACAGAGGTGCTCTACTTTAGAAGCAATATCTTTTGTCCACATTCCAAGTGAATGGAATAGGGTGGCTGACTGTTTGGCTAAGGGGGCTTCTATGCATGAGGATGGTTGGAGGATTGATGGGTGGAGATAGTTGCCCCGTGAGTATGTTCAAGTTCTTGAGAGGGTCATTGCTGATGATATGGAGGGATAGGTTGTTGGTGGCCGTTTGGATGGTGGCTTTGTTTTTGTTGGTAGTTTCTGGTTTTCCTTGGTGGGAGCTTATGGGTTCCCTAATTTATATGTACTGATAACTTCTTGATTTCAATAAAAAATTTACCCCCTTTTTATTAAAAAAAAAAATTCTTATAGTTCAATTATGAAAGATAAGTTCTACAAGTTTTAAATGAAACTTTAAGAAAATAAAATTAACGATTTTATAGACATGAAGGTGATATAATTTTTTGAGAAATATGATTTTAATCAAAATAATCAATTGATAAACTATCTTATCTTAACTCCAAAAATAAATAAAAATAAAAACAATAAAAAGTGCAAAAGAAATATTCTAAAATTATTATTTAATAAAAAAGTAGTTGTTAAATTAGACATAAAAATAAGTTTCTAAATTTTAAACTTGGTAGGTGAGATACCTAGTTTAAAATCTTTATTTATTTCCTTATAAAGAGATTTTCTATTGATTTAAGTACGAGTTTATATTCTATTCTAAAAGTATTGCATAAATAGTTAAATTACTTTTTCTTAGATAAAATAAACTACTTTTGTGTTAAATTAAAAAATATTAATATTATAAGTGACTTTATCTTCATGTTATCTTGATTACAAGGCATAAATGATATAAAGGAATATTTGTTTTGTGCAAAGTAGTTGTAATGCCCCGCCACACAACCCAAGAGGGAGTTGCAATGAACTACTTAAACAGGCAATTTTTTTTTGTTTAAGTACAATTAATATAAAGATCGCTTCCCAATGCAACCGTCCCCTAAGGGTGCGAGCCTGAGATTACTTAATAACCCACAAACAACTTAAATGAATCCATAACATTTTTCCACTTAAGATAATAAGTACGCATATATTCCAAACAAGATAAATACATCAAAGCATACTAGATAACTTCAATTTCATAATCCATGATTAAATATTACAATTACAACTCTCATTCCCCGATGAGGCAAGTCCAATAAATATAATTACAATTACAACTTCCACCTCGATAATGACTGAGGGGCAAAATAATACAAGATCAACTGAAATAAAATAAAGCAAGAACTGATATTGAATCCAACGAGCTCTCCAACTGGAAGTCTCATCCACATGAACATGAAGAAGGCCAACGGATTAAGGTGCGCACCACCCAACCAAGTGGAATGCAAAGGTCCACCCCCCATGCTAGGAGATAGTAACCAAGAATCCTAGCCAAGACCATCTACGACTAGACATAGGCTAAAACATGACCGTACCAAACAGAAATAACCAATCACATGTACCTCACAAGTACAACACAAGTACAACTCTACATGGTCACGTTGCTTCCATAAATAAAGCAGATCAAGTATGTTAAAAGAACCATACACATAATAATCAAATACCAATTATGGTCACATCAGGTATGTTAAGGAAACCATACCCACAATATCAAATACCAACTGTTGTCCTAGATAGAGTGTCATCACATAGCTCATCATGGGTTATCCTTTGGGATTCTTCCTAGGCTCCGGCCCCCACTATGGGTTATCCTGGTGGTCTCTACCGAATCTTGACCCCCATACTCACTCATGCGGAATCAAATACCTCTCATACAAACAAGATAGATGACCTTGCCATTCCAGGCCTTCCCACTCATCCCAAGTCTAAACAAGCACTTGTGTCTATGAGTGAGGCATAATTATCTTGATTAGTGAGAAATACCACGTAATCTTCTAAGTTTTGTTTTAGTTATCACGTAAGCTCTAGCCCCTACGGAATCCACTCTTCTACTTGACAACACACATACCATCCAAACACCAAGGGTACCAAAGTACAACAACCAAAATAACATGACCACTCCTTGCTCAGGAGGCGACATAAAATAAACCATCTCCAAACATTGGAGGTAACAACAATAGTAATACCACACCTTACAAGGAGGCACACATCACATAATCCACTCCTTCCATAGGAGGCGCAAAACATTCTCGTTCGTGGAAACCGGTAATGACAAATAACTTCCCATGCACTACCCAAGGGATTCACAACAGGGTGACTGACATAGTACGACAACCCACATAAAATAAGATCCCCATCTGGAAGACTTGCAGATTAAAGATACTTAACCCATTTCCCCAAACGTTAACACAGAGGAGATAATCACATGGAGCAATTACAAGGAAATAAACTAATTTGGATATATTAAATCCATTTTCCTTGATAAAATTCAATAATTCCTTATACTGACAAAACTGATCTAATACTCTCTCTTCTAGACAAAAGATAAAATTTAAACAAATACCTAATCCCTCATTGTATGAAAATAATAATAAGGTAAAACAGATATTTCATTAATTCATAATGAATCGTTTAAAATAATTATTTTCTTTTGCAAAACTATATCATTTTAAATAATTCATTAATTTAACAATAAAGACACAAAACCCTTCAACTCCAAAATTTGTTCTTTCCAAATAAAATTCTTTCCAAAATAAATAAATAAATTTTAACTATAGCACTTGATCTAAAATTTCATCGTTACATTTAAAATATGAAATTTGTTTACTCATCCACTTTAAATCTATATATATTTAAATATATCCTATTTATCAAATTTATCTTCCCAACTCTACAATTATGCAACTCAAAATATTATAAATTAAATTAATATTATAATATTACATACCTATAATATAAAACATTAAGTATATATATATACATATTAAATATATATATATATATATTTAATATTATTATAATATCATAAATACATAAAATATAATATTAAAATAAAATTTATTATTTATCCCATTTATTTTTTTGGTTTGAACGAGAAGCCACCCATGTGCCTCAGGCCACGTGCCAACCCTAAGGGTTGGGCGACCGTGCATTGCTCGGGTTGTGTGCATAAAGACGGGCGGAGGGTTGGGCGTTGACCATGGTTTGCAGGCAGTGACGGCGGCAGCAATGTGAATTTCGTAGGGCGGAGCGGAAGTCGGGCAGAGGGTTGTTACCGCCGACACTTATGGCGGTCGGTGGTTGTGCGCAGTCACCCCCATAGGGTGGATCGACTATGCTTAGCAAAACTAACCACCTCTGTCATGGCGGTGATGCCAAGCCACTGCAATGACGACGGTGGGGAAGCTGGCGCAACTCACCACAATGCCTCCCATGGTGGCAGCTGTGGGTTGAGCCCTAGCCCCCAGAACAATTTCAACCTTAATTTTTTTTATTTTTATTTTTAAAATTAGTTTTTCTTTGAACAAAGGACTTGTAGATTTTTAATCTGGAATTCATTTCATTTTATTTTTTATTTTTTTTATTACAGGGTTTAATTTCCACTACAACAACAAATACATAACATATATGTAAACCTATATAAATATATATGAATTTCCCAAACTATTTATATATATGCCTATATATCTTTTATCCAAATTTAATCAAACTAGAAGTTGGATTGAGAAAATAAAACCCAGAAAAGAGACATTTTCAGCCAAGAACAACATTTTCTTTGAAGTATTTTATTTCTAAAAAGAAGTTTTTTTTTTTCAATTTGGAAGACAAGAACAACAAGGTTTATTTAAGCAATCTAACAGAGGAATTTAAATGTCTTTTGTAGCATGATTTCTAACAACAGCATTTGAAACTTAATATCTCCAAACAACAACTAAATATAACAAGAACCCAATTTCCTTGAGTTTGCGAAGAGATCCCGACGATGCTCAACTTTCTGTTGTGCATATTTTGCACACACGCCCCACCGTTGGCAGGGACCCTCTTTTTTAGCTCCTGACGGGCTTCTTTGCTCCTGTCTCATTTTGCGTGCCCCTCATTTTGCTGTCCTAGTTGATCAATGTGCCCCTTCAAAGTATCATTTTTGGCTGACCATATTTTACCCCTAAAATAAAAAAGGCTAAGTCTTGGATTTTTCAGGCCAGCTTTTTCTCGCTCAATTCACTTTTTCCTTCATTCTTTGACTTTGGGGATAGATTTCCTATGGATTTTGGATTTTTTTGTGGTGCCTAAGTGAACTGACAAGGTTTTATTAAGTCTCAGGGAGTTTTGAAAATTTCAAAATTGTTTTCCTGCAATAGCATTCTTACAGCGACATTTCGGCCTCGTCTTTCCGGAATGTACCAGGGCACCTCCAAATCAAAAACGGACTTCGACCCAGATGCTAAAATGGGGTCTTATCTTCCCCTAACCTTTCAAATTCCAAATTTGCAGTCAAGAAATACCATCTAGAGTTCCGTGCTCCGTCGGCCGTTTCAAAACAGGATTCCTACAGCGGCATTCTGGCCTCACATTCCGGAACGTACAAGCGCACCTCCAAATCGAAAACGAACTTTGACCCAAAAGCTAAAATGAGATATTATCCTCCCTTGACCTTTCAAATTCCAAATTTACAGCCGGGAAATACAATCCGAAGTTCCGTGCTCCGTCGATCGTTTCAAAATAGCATTCCTACAGTAGCATTTCGGCCTCACATTTCTAGAACATACAAGCATACCTCCAAATCAAAAATGGACTTTGACCCAGATGCCAAAATGGGGTCTTATCCTCCCTTGACCTTTCAAATTCCAAATTTGCAGCCGAAAAATACCATCCGGAGTTTCGTGCTTCGTCGGCCGTTTCAAAACAGCATTCCTACAACAGCATTCCGGCCTCACGTTTCCGGAATGTACAAGCGCACCTCCAAATCAAAAATGAACTTCGACTTAGATGCTAAAATGGGGTCTTATCCTCCCCTAACCTTTCAAATTCCAAATTTGCAGCCAGGAAATACCATCTGAAGTTCCGTGCTCTGTCGACCGTTTCAAAACAGCATTCCTACAGCGGCATTCCGGCCTCACATTTCTGGAATGTACAAGCGCACTTCCAAATCAAAAACAGACTTCGACCCAGATGCTAGAATGGGGTCTTATCCTCCTTGGAATTTTCAAATTCTAAAAATTGCATCCGGGAAATACTATCTGGAGTTCCATGCTAAGTCAGTCGTTTCAAAACAACATTTTGGCCTCTCATTTCCGGTTTCAAGAAGCCTACCATGGGTCCATCGACAGAACCATTTGATCTAATAAGGAATGATGAAATTCCATTAGAAGGTGGCTTTTAGTCAATTTCAGCTATAGTAAAAGAGAAATTAGTTAGGAGACAAAACTGCTACAGTTACTGGCCACTACAAGACAGAATAAGGAAAAGACAAAGATGCATTTTAAATTACTGAATATTGTGGGGTAGGTGAAGCCCTAATGTAATTGAATCTGAGCCACACAATGTAACTCAATCATAGCCATTCATTTGGGCTTTGGTAAACTATAAATAAGGGTCTTCCCCTCATTTGTAGTTGTTGGAGAGTTGTTGTAAAAACATTCTATAGCAATAGAAAGCAGCATTGCATGATCTATGGGTGTTACTTTTGAGTTTGCTCATTATGTGTGTATTGTTCTACCTTCCAAGTTAGTTTTAATTGTAGTTTTTTTAATGGAAGTGGTAATGGTGATTGTTGTTTCAGTATTTGATGAATTTCCAGCCCATACTTTTGGCACTTGTTGATGACAAGTTGCTATGCAAAGTTAGCCTGGGCTTCCTTATTTGATTGCTGCAACCTAGTTCACTTGTATGTTCATGATGTGTGTATGCAAACTGAAAATCTGTAGTCCTTAGAAGATTGCATTGGTTTTGTGTAACTGTAGGATCCTCTTGGCCAAGCAAAACCCAGTTTAGGGAGTTTGTCTATTGTAGCAGCCTCCATGATCACTGTTCATTCATAGTTTCAGATCCAGGAACCTTCTCTCTTCCCTGCCTTTTTTTTCTTTTTTTTAATAAGTAACCTTAGGCAAGGTTCATTGCACATTGTAAAGCTAAATCTGATGTTGAAATGGAGTTCAAGACTGCTGTTTTAACCTGCAGCAAATGCACAACAACTCTCCCATCTTAAAAACTCCATTTGTTAATCCAACTTTCCCACTTTGTAACTCATCTGTAAGTCCACCTTGTGATTCCAACAAATCACATAAATCAACTGAGATATTCCAAGCCTCATCATGACCTGACATCCGAGAGACCTTGGGATAGCATTTTGCAATTTGATTATGGAAGATTGTCTTTCAAGAGAGGTAATGCACCTACGTATTACCTGTGTTGTGAATTGCATGAAAACACCATCAACACTTCCAACTTCAACTCCACAGAATTTCACAGCTTCCATCCAAAACCCACAAAAATGCAGTAATAATAATCCTCTTCCTCCTTTCAAATTTCAAAAATTTCCAAAATTTTCACTCAAAAAGACTTGTTGAAAACTCATTCCAAATCCCATAATGAAGACAATTTTCAAAAATATCTCATTCAACCACTATCATAAATTCTCCAAAATAGAAAATGCAAAATATCTCATTTTTCAATTTTGAATTCAAACTTTCTAATTTGACTTTTAATTCATTTTCTTAATTTTCAATTTCACATAATAAAATTCACAAATTTCAAAATGAACTTATCCAATTTCAACACAATCAATTTAATTAATTAATAAATAAAAATAATCCATGATTAAATTATTTATTAATTAAATTAAATTAATTAATAAAATAAATTAGGTTATTAACATAATACGAGATCAATTTCAATTTCACAAGTTAAATGCATTCAACCATATAATTACCCTTTTTAACTTGCAATTAAATAAAATCCAGGCAAGATGATCAATCATAAAAGCAACATAACTCGACTAACATTAGATGACACACTAAGACTAGGGTGATGATTTGGCATGGAAAACCTAGCTACTATCTCCCAATCGAATACCATTGAGCAATGGACACGCTCACACCTGTGAAGCCAGGTGGAGTCGATGTCCGGTACCTATCAACTTGCGAACAAAGAGTATATCCATATGCATATATATGTCATTATTAAAACAAACCGTGAAGAGGGAATCACAAAATCGTAGGGCACTCGCAAGCGAGTGATGCAATCCATCCCCTTCACTAGTACAATATTACTAACTAACAAATCTAACATAATAATTTAATCCAAAGCATAATACCTCATTAATTCGAATATCCACTTATGCTAATTCAAAACATGTCATAATAATAACATCAGAATACAGTATCATCACATCAAGGTACATCACCAAATCATGATAAAGATAGAGATTAAACAATAACCGAGTACCATAGTCAAGGTACTAATAGAAACAAGACATAACCAAACAAAACACTATTCAATCAAAAGAGAAAAACAAAGGGGGCTTACATCCTCCCCCACTAGGGTCAAGTTTACTCTTGGAAGCCTACAACTACTCCTAGTGCAAACTCCATACAATCACACATAACCAAGGGTTCCAAACTGAACCACTCCATACCTCAACACATAAACAATAACAACCCATGTTGTATACAACCCAACCAAGTACTTTGTCAATCCAACCAAGTCTCCAAAAACACAAAGCCAAGAATTATCACACATGATACACATATGTACCAATACACATCACCGAGATTCATCACATGACTACACAAGGGTCTTTCTAGACACCAAAAGGTGGTACACCAATCCATGATAGAAGAAACCATGAACCAAGAACAACTAACCAAATCAAACAAAACCAACAAGACCACAATGACTTGCCTCTTGTTGTATAAGGTGATCAGCCTCCAAGAGATAGTCATCACACCAAAGGTGAGTAGTGGGTCCTAGTTGCAAAACAGCCTCACATACTCCCATCCTCAACGTTCCTTGTATCTACTTCCTCGTACACACTCACCAAGTTTGTTTCATACGTCCTTGAAGAGGAATGACAACACAATACATAGCCGATATTGAAAAAAACAAAGATAACTAGCTTAGCCACCAAGTTCTTAAAGAAGATAAAATTAAAGTCCAATTGCAACAATAAGGCAATAAATATGCACAATTTTAACACTGAATCAAATATATATAACCACTAGGGTTATAAGAAAATAAGATCACAAGTTGTGGCAAAACCTTCACAATCAAATATAACAAAGTGTCGACCCTCACAATCAACCAAAAGGAATCATCAATAACCAAAAAGAAAGTTTACAATCTCCAAAATTTCACTATACAACAATTGTGTGACTAGTTACTAGCCACTAAACGAGGAAGGAGGAAATAAAAACCGACAAGAATGAAAACAGCCCTCAAGTGATGCGGAATGAGCCCGCAATCCACATGACCCAGAGTGTATCCCCGACTCTCAAACAATATACAATTACTGGTTTATTTCATTATAGGATACAACTACATGCGTAATCCCATAGGAACATCCAATTCCATAACCCATGGGATACGTATCAATACTTCCTAACCAAAATATTTTATCAGGTTACCTTCACGCTACTCTTTCCACATAGTACATCATGCTAAAGTAAAAATCCATGAACACGTGATCACTTAACCATTCCACTAACCATTTGTAGGGACAACACAGTGGGCACAAATGTACCCAGAGAACCCAGTGTTTAAACCTAGGCTCTGATACCATGTGTAATGCCCCGCCATGCAACCCAAGAGGGAGTTGCAATTATCTACTTAAATAGGAAATTTTTTATTTTTTAAGTACAATTAATATAAAGATCACTTCCCAATGCAACCATCCCCTAAGATTACGAGCCTGAGATTACTTAATAACCCACAAACAACTTGAATGAATCCATAACATTTTTCCACTTAAGATAATAAGTACGCATACATTCCAAACAAGATAAATACATCAAAGCATACTAGATAACTTCAATTTCATAATCCATGATTAAATATTACAATTACAACTCTCATTCCTCGAATGAGGCAAGTCCAATAAATATAATTACAATTACAACTTCCACCTCGATAACGACTGAGGGGCAAAATAATACAAGATCAACTTAAATGAAATAAAGCAAGAACTAATACTAAATCCAACGAGCTCTCCAACCAGAAGTCTCATCCACATGAACATGAAGAAGGCCAATGGATTAAGCTGCACGCCACCCAACCAAGTGGAACCCAAAGGCCCACCCCCTGTGCTAGGAGATAGTAACCAAGAATCCTAGCCAAGACCATCTACCACTAGACACAGGATAAAAAATGATTGTACCAAATGAAAATAACCAATCACATGTACCTCACAAGTATAACACAAGTACAACACATGTACAACACAAGTACAACTCTACATGGTCACATTACTTCCAGAAATAAAGCAAATCAAGTATGTTAAAAGAACCATACACATAATAATTGAATACCAACTATGGTCACATCAGGTATGTTAAGGAAACCATACCCACAATATCGAATACCAACTATTGTCCTAGACAGAGTGTCATCACACAACTTGTCATGGGTTATCCTCTAGGATTCTTCCTAGGCTCCGACCCCCACTATGGGTTATCCTGGTGGCCTCTACCGAATCCCGACCCCCATACTCACTCATGCGGAATAAAATACCTCTCGTACTGACAAGGTAGATGACCTTGCCATTCCAAGCCTTCCCACTCATCCCAATTCTAAACGAGCACTTGTGTCTATGAGTGAGGCAAAATTATCTTGATT
Organism: Sequoiadendron giganteum; assembly: GCA_007115665.2. Lineage (NCBI taxonomy): Eukaryota > Viridiplantae > Streptophyta > Pinopsida > Cupressales > Cupressaceae > Sequoiadendron > Sequoiadendron giganteum. Next base: position 569,503,191 of record CM021101.1, read on the forward strand.
AATCAGAAGTACCACCCAATCTTCTAAGTTTTGTTTTAGTTATCACTTGATTAAACCACCTCCGCAGTTTACCTAGTTAACCTCTTCCAGGCTCTGGCCCCTACAGAAGCCACTCTTCTACTTGACAACACACATACCATCCAAACACCAAGGGTACCAAAGTGAAACAACCAAAATAACACAACCACTCCTTGCTCAGGAGGTGACATAAAATAAACCATCTCCAAACACTAGAGGTAACAACAATAACAAGACCACTCCTTACAAGGAGGCACACATAACATAATCCACTCCTTCCATAGGAGGCACAAAACATTCCCGTTCGTGGAAATCGGTAATGACAAATAACTTCCCATGCACTACCCAAGGGATTCACAACAGAGTGACTAACATAGTACGACAACCCACATAAAATAAGATCCCCATCTTGAAGACTTGCAGATTAAAGATACTTAACCCATTTCCCCAAACATTAACACATAGGAAATAATCACATGGAGCAATTGCAAGAAACTAAACTAATATGGATATATTAAAACCATTTTCCTTGATGGACTTCAATAATTCGTTATACTAACAAAACCGATCTAATACTGTCTCTTCTAGACAAAAGATAAAATTTAAACAAATATCTAATCCCTCATTGTATGAAAATAATAATAAGGTAGAACAGATACTTCATTAATTCATAATAAATCGTTTAAAATAATTATTTCCTTTTGCAAAACTATATCATTTTAAATAATTCGTTAATTTCACAATAAAGACACAAAACCCTTCAACTCCAAAATTTGTTCTTTCCAAAATAAATAAATTAATTTTAACTATAGCACTTGATCTAAAATTTCATCATTACATTTAAAATATGAAATTTTTTTACTCATCCAGTTTAAATCTATATATATTTAAATATATCCTATTTATCAAATTTATCTTCCCAACTCTACAATTATGCAACTCAAAATATTATAAATTAAATTAATATTATAATATTACATACCTATACTATAAACCATTAAGTATATATATATATATATATACATATTAAATATATATATATACATATTTAATATTATTATAATATCATAAATACATAAAATATAATACTAAAATAAAATTTATTATTTATCACATTTTTTTTTAGTTTGAACGAGAAGCCACCCATGTGCCTCGGGTCACGTGCCAACCCTAAGGGTTGGGAGGCTATGCATTGTTCGGGCCGCGTGATAAATATGGGCAGAGGGTTGGGTGTTGGCCGCAGTTCGCAGGCGGTGGTGGTGGCGACAACGTGAATTTCGTAGGGTGGAGTGGAAGCCGAGCGGAGGGTTGTTACCGCCGACGCTTATGGTGGTCGGTGGCTGTGCACAGCTGCCCCCACAGGGTGGCTCGACGGTGCTTAGCACAGTCGACCACGTCTATAGTGGCAGCGGTGCCAAGCCACCATAGGGGCGATGACGGGGGAGGCTGGCGCGACTCCCCACAATTCCTCCGATGGGGTGGCTGTGGGTTGAGCCCCAGTGCACAAAACAATTTCGACCTTTATTTATTTATTTATTTTTTTAAATTACTTTTTCTTTTAACAAAGGACTTGCAGATTTTTAATCCGGAATTCATTTCATTTTATTTTTTATTTTTTTCATTACAGGTTTTAATTTCCACTACAACAACAAATACATAACATATATGTAAACCTATATAAATATATATGAATAAATTTAATCAAACTAGAAGTTGGATTGAGCAAATAAAACCGAGAATAGAGACATTTTAAGCCAAGAACAACATTTTCTTTGAAGCATTTTATTTCTAAAAAGAAGTTTTTTGTTCAAATTGGAAGACAAGAACAACAGGGTTTATTTAAGCAATCTAACAAAGGAATTTAAATGTCTTTTGTAGCATGATTTCCAACAAAAGCATTTGAAACTTAATATCTCCAAACAACAACTAAATATAACAAGAACCTGATTTCCTTGAGTTTGTGAAGAGATCCCGATGATGCTCAGCTTCCAACTTCAACTCCACAGAATTTCACAGCTTCCATCCAAAACCCACAAAAATGCAACAATAATAATCCTCTTCCTCCTTTCCAATTTCAAACTTTTTCAAAATTGTCTCTTAAAAAGACTTGTTGAAAACTCATTCCAAATCCCATAATGAAGACAATTTTCCAAAATATCTCATTCAAGCACTGTCATAAATTCTCCAAAATAGAAAATGCAAAATATCTCATTTTTCAATTTTGAATTCAAACTTTCTAATTTGACTTTTAATTCATTTTCTTAGTTTTCAATTTCACATAATAAAATTCACAAATTTCAAAATGAACTTATCCAATTTCAACACAATCAATTTCATTAATTAATAAATAAATCTAATCCACGATTAAATTATTTATTAATTAAATTAAATTAATTAATTAAACAAATTACATTATTAACATAATACCAGATCAATTTCAATTTCACAAGTTAAATGCATTCAACCATATAATTACCCTTTTTAACTTGCAATCAAATAAAATCTAGGCAAGATGATCAATCATAAAAGCAACATAACTTGACTAACACCAGACAACACACTAAGACTAGGGTGACGACTTGGCATGGAAAACCTAGCTACTATCTCCCAATCAAATACCATTGAGCAATAGACACACTCACACCTGTGAAGCCAAGTGGAGTCGATGTCTGGTACCTGTCAACCTGCATACAAAGAGTATATCCATATGCATATATATGTCGTAATTAAAACACACCGTGAAGAGGGAATCACGAAATCATAGGGCACTCGCAAGTGAGTGATGCGATCTATCCCCTTCACCAATACAATATTACTAACTGACAAATCTAACATAATAATTTAATCCAAAGCATAATACCTCATTAATTTGAATATCCACTTATGCTAATTCAAAACATGTCATAATAATAACATCAGAATACAGTATCATCACATCAAGGTACATCACCAAATCACGATAAAGATAGAGATTAAATAGTAACCGAGTACCATAGTCAAGGTACTAACAAAAACAAGACATAACCAAACAAAACACTGTTGAATCAAAAGAGCAAAATGGAGTAGTCTTACAGTAGGAATTTGATAGATTCGCATGATATACTTCCAAATTAGATTAAACAATCATCTTAGACTCTCACCTTGCACATTACTAATCTTGGTGATGAGAAAATGACATTTAATCCATTGATTAGGTCTAATTTGATTCAATCCATATCTTAAATTAAATTATCTATATTTTATATATATTTTTATTTTTATAAGTAATTTAAATCAGTTTTACACAATGCCAAGTTAATTATGAAAAAATAAGATTATTTATAAAAAACATAATTTTTTTAGCAATTTAATAAAATATAATTTAAATTAACTATAAATAGTATAGAGTTTGGATTTTCTATATCTCTCTTATATCAACATAGGTAAATTTGAAAAATATTTTAAATGATAAATTCAAAATAATATTAATATGTTAAATTTATATTTGTTAGGTTGTGTCCAAAAAATCATACCTTTCACATAGGTCGATGGTGTATGCACTTCAAGCTATTTTTCAAATGCACCCTACAATCCCTAGAATGAGTATGCATCTCACATATTTTAGAATTTAAGGTATTGTGGTGCATGTTATTTTCTCATTCAAAATGCTACCACAAACATTAAGGTATTTTGGTGCATGTTATTATCTCATTCACAATAAATTAACTTTCAACTTAATTAAAGTGGAGGATGTAATAACAACATAAAAATAACACCAAGTAAGAAAATAAGAAAAATTGAATAAAAAAGTAATGGATAGAAAACAATCTCCTCCCACTTAAGGTGAGGGAAACACTTTCAAGTAAATAAATCATCAAATATTTTGAATTACACAAGCTTTTGATTTATGTCTTTTTAATAGGTTAGCAAGGAAATAAATCTCTATTTCTAGATTTTTTAGTTCAATTGAACTATATTGAGCTCTAATTTTGAATGAATCAAATCATAATAATAGTTTCAAAACCAAAAAGGAATGATCTCTTAGAAATAAACTTAAAAAATAAATATAACACCCATTTTTCTCTAATCTTTTCTAAATATAATAAATGGAAATAATCTCAAATTACTAATTTTTAGTCATTAGACCCATTCTTTAATCAATTTATTACATTGAACTGTAGATTTTGAGCAAAGGTGGATTCTCTAGCAATTCTAGGGTTTTCACCTAAAAGGAGAAAACTCTTTCCACTTCAAGGAATCTAGAGGTTCATTCAAGATTAGGGGGGTAATGTGTGATCTGTGTGTAATATGAAATATATATGTGTTGTAATTTATTGAAATTAAGTTATCTAATGAATGCAAACTAATGAAATGTAAAAGTATTAAAAACACTATGTAAAATGACCTAGTAATGACCTATAATGCATGGGTATGTGTAGGACCATGATGGGCCAAAAAGTGGCGATATCTAAGTGATATGATGGCCCATGTGGCTGACGAATTTTATTTTACCAAAAATTGATGAAACGAAAAGGGTTTTTAAAGGAGATTCTCAACTTTCCACCAATATAAATTATGCTTTACTTTGAATTTAATGAATAATTATTATTCATTTTCTATTTGAATTATGACTAAAGTCCTGATTGATAGGCTGATTGGAAAAAATCTATAGCTTTCAAATGATATCACATTTTTTGAATCCAAAACATGTGTCACATTCTATGCTTCACATACTATAGGATTAAAAAAAAAAGAATTGAATTTCATGAAGTTTTGACTAAGTTAAGATGGTCAGACATAGGAGTTTTTATATTTTTTAAAATTTGTAATAAAAAAATTATAATTAATTATTTACTAGGAAATAAATTACAAAAAAATATGAATCACATCGCTACATGAGTCCCCTACTTATATCTAAAATATTATAAAAAAATATTATCATTTTATTGTGGTTAGGGTGGTCAGACAGACACCCACTTCTTCTTTTTTCCCTAAAATTTATGTACTATTACATTGAAATTTCAAATTTTCAAGAAATAGATTTTTTTTTAAGAAAAAAATAAACCTAGTAGTTTAGAAACTACATTCAATTTGCTACAGATTCTATTCTTACATATTTTTGAAATAATATAGATAACTTATTCATTCTTTTACGTCAAGTTGCTTAACTCTGATTTTTTGAATTTTATTGCCACTTAAGGGTCTATTTTTTCCATGATGATCCTGCACATACCTGCATGTAAACTATAGGAAGAAGTGGTGCACCTGGAAACTTTGTTGGAACCAGTTTCAGGGAAATGGGTGCCCATATCTAAAAAGATCACTTTTCAAGCCTGGTAGTGGGACTAATTCTCCAATGGTGGTGATTTAGTCCACCTATAGCTTTTAGGAATATCGAGACTAGAATCTATAGCTAACAACATGTACTTCTGTCTCTAACAAAAACCCAGATCCGAATCTTTAGATGTTGACCTGCAAGTTGTCTTCAAGCTCCTTTAGGGTATGTTGACTTGGAATTATGTAGATAGAAATATGACACCTTTTAGCACCTTGCTCTTTGACTGATCTGCATACAAAGTCTGCAAAACACACATTCAAAGAGGCAAAAAGGGTTAGGGTTAGAGAATAGGGGTTTGCCTTAGTCAAACCCTAGATAATGAAATAGAGTCAAAAGGGAAAGATGATTTAATTACATGCAAGTACAACAACTCACCAAGCCCTTTTTGAGGAAGTCTGAAGATATGCCAATGATCAACTCCAATTGATTGTGCTTGAAGTGCTTGAATACTTGATGCTTTCTTGAGAAGATGGATTGCTTGATTGCTTATGAAGATGGAGTTAGGAGATAAGAGATGAAAAATGAGGGGAAAAACCCTTATTTATATATGTTGTGTCCCAATTTCCCAAAAATAACACATCATAGGCCAACCTTAGGGTTTAGGAGACAGTATCCCACCAAAATTTTGGATTTAATTTGATTTTTATGCCACATGGGACTAAGTTGTCCAAGGTGGTGACTTACTCCACCTAGAAAATTTTAAGTGGATGTCGGGAATTGAAGTGTGATTAATGTTTCTTAATGGGATTGTCTTTTGAAACACACTTAAGTGGGGCCTATTGGTGCATTAAGGGGTCATTTTAACATAAAAAAGAGTCAATTTTTTTATGACAAGCCTAGGAAAGTGTGAGAGTTTGTTATAACTCTTTACAACACTTTGAAATAGGACTTGGTAAATCATAAAAAGAGGTTTTTTAAGTGAATTATAATGGAAAGCTCCTAGAAAATTTGGAAAATGTATTACAACACTTCACAAGAACTTTGCAAGACATATTTAGGTTTTTATTGATTTGCAAGAATTCAAGGTTTCATGTGAATGTGTTGGCCACATTATAACATTAAATATAGGAAAAATCAAGCCAAAATCCATAAGAAAATTCCCAAATGAGCATAAAAAAGGATACTTTTTTCGACATTAGATTTAGCCCCCACTTTAGTGAGAGGATGAACTTGCTTCAAATTTGCACTAAAGTAGCCAAGACATGCATGTCAAGAGGGATCCATATGTACCCATGTTGGTAAGATGAGACAACCATAACCAAGAGGGATGATCAAGACCTTAGGATCAAGATCCCAAGGAAAACCAAACATCAACACAAAAGATCACACTTGAGAAAGTGATTTGAAAAAATGAAAAGAAAGGTAATGTCGAATCAAGCTTCGACCATTTGTCCAGCTAGTTGTGGATCGGATCTAGGCTATTTTTTTGGAAAGGATGTGTAATCACTCTGAGGCAATGAAACTTTAGGGTGTTTGTCAGGTGAGAAGGCCAAAATGGTGAGAAACATACACTCATGACTCATATGCACTCACACACACACACTGGTGACTATGGGGAAAGTTTTGCCATCGATTGGGCTTCCCGCTTAACCATACCAAAGTTATACTTATGAATAACTTTGATAAGGCGCCACAAAAGATAATGTTTCAAGCTTCATGAGGCAAGCAAATCTTTGTATTCATGGAAGTCATGAACAAGTGCAAGATGAAACCACAGACATGCAATCTATGTTAAGCAAGGTGGCCTAATATGCAAAGTGAAAAAATGTAAAATTTAAAATGCAAAACAATGTTCAAAGGAATCTTTCTTAGTTCATGTAAGGTCTTTAACTTAGGGAACATTGTGTCTAATGTCTCCAAGAGAGGACCAATCAAACAATAGAAAATCACAACTTAAGGGATGTAGTGCATCGCATTAGGCGAGTAAGAGGAATGTAATATTCCAAGATAGATCACTTTCATGAAGAACATTACACCCAATGTCATCAACAAAGTGACAAACACATTGTATGAAGTAATAAGGCTGCACTAAGAACCAAGAAAAGGAAAAAATGAAAAAAAAAAATTCCAATGTATGCCCCCACTTGAAAAGAATTGCTACACACCATTCTATGAGAAATTACTTTAAAGTAGCAAAATGAAAAGTGCAAACTAAGACATGAGAGCCATCTTGGAAAGTACTATTCCAAGTGATATGTTTTTGAGTAAAGTTGTGTCATGTAAGGAAAAATAAGAGAAAGGGAAAGGGTTTTCCCCCTAAATGAAAAACACCAAACACATGTAAGGGATCTATAGATTTTGGGTTAGTATGTTCATTGCTGCAATGTTTGTGTAAAGAGCTCAGAATTGTCATCATTCCCCCAAATAGAGAGAACTAAAAGGACACAAAGAGATCGAAAATAAATAAAAAGAGAGATTCTTTTAGGTCAACATGGAAGAGACATAGGGCATCTCAATGCTTTGCATCGTCCCTAAAAGGAAAACAAAATTAAAAGAAACATACAAAGAAGAAGAGAATTTTGGGTCAACATGAAAGGAACATTATTGTCTAAATGCCTTGCATCATCCCCAAAAGGAAGGCAAAAGCCAAGGTGAAAAGGAAAAGGAAAGTTACAACATTTAGAAGAATGAAGATACAAATAGAGGAATGCCACGAAGAGAGAGAACATCAAACAAAATAGTATGGGGAACATGTTACACACAAGCAAACACACCAAATAAAAAGGAAAAGATTGGTAAGGCAAATGCAAGTCAACTGTCTAACAATTCATCCTCCTCCCAATCTTGTTCAATATAAAGTGTAGGTGGGGGACTAGCTAGAGGGACAAAAACAATTATAGAATTAGCATCAAGGTCAATGCTTGTCCTAGGATATTTTTCATGCAAACTCATAGAAGAGGAAAACAATGTATTCAAATTGTTATCTACCTCTTCATCTATTTTAGTAATTTCTTCATCATCGTAATTCAAATTAATGACAATAGGAGGAAAAATGATGATGTCGGTTGAAGCGTGTAAATCTTGTGGTGGAGGAGGAGGATCATCATGCATTGCTTCTGTTAGGTGTGGATTATGATTTTTTGAATTTTCTTCTTCATGTAACCTGCGAGAAAGGGAACGACATCAATGCCCACACTCCCTAGCTCCTCTATTTATTTTGATTCTATTGTCTAGATTGAATCTATGAAGGAGCAGATTGATCAACCATAGGTTTATTTTTATTCATAGGGGGGAACAGAAGAAACCATGGGGGGTTGTTTAGCCACTTTCCCGTAGGCTTTATAAGCTTGTTTTATGCGAGGAGGCTGGACAAAGTTACTTTCATGATCTCTAGGTCACTTAGAGGATGTAGATGAAGTTTCAGGTGTTGGTTGAGTTTGGTCTTTTTCTAGTTGGAGCATGGTTTCATCAAGGATGGGAGTTTCGGAAATGGATGGAGACATGTTGCAGAGAGATAATTTTGTAATTTTGTTTGCTTTAAATTTTTGATAAGCAATGAAAAATAAATCTCTTCTAGGGATGATGGGTTGCAAAGGCTCAAGCCAAAAGGCTTATAAAGAAAAAATTACTTTTACAAAAAAAATATTAAAGTTTGTATGGTGGATAGTGAATATATCATTGTCAAAGGAAAACTTTAAGCACTTGTGAAGAATCGAAGGGACCACTTTCATTGAGAAAATTCATGGATGGCCTAGCCGTAAATGAAATTGGTTGGACTATGGGATGATAGAGAATGTAACAACCAATATATTAGGTCCTATTTTTAATGGGAGGGCAATCAATTGGATCGTAGGGAAAGAAAAACCATTATGTGTTTTGATCCATGCATTAGATTTATCATAGTCAGCTTGATAAAGATCATGCAATAGAAAAAATTCTTTCATGATCACATTATCGCCATAGGTGAGATCTATTAATATCCCATTAGTGGGCTTATCATAGATATGGTTGACTATGTAAAGAGGACAACTAGGGAGATTTTTGGGTATGTGCAGGATCATCATGGAAAAAACAGGCCCTTAAGTGGCAATAAAAAGACAAAAAATCAGAGTTAGACAAATTGATGTAAAAATTTGAATAAGTTATCTATATTATTTCAAAAAAATGTAAAAATAGAATCTGTAGAAAATTGAATGTAGTTTTGAAACTACTAGACCTTTATTTAAAAACATAAAATCTATTTGGTGAAAATTTGAAATTTCAATGCAGTAGTATTTAAATTTCAGGGTAAAAATAAGTAGGTGTCTGTTTGACCACCCTAACCACAATAAAATGAAAATATTTTTTAATAATATTTTAGATATAAGTAAAGAACTCATGTCCCGATGTGATGCATATTTTTTTATAAATTTTTTCCAAGTAAATAATTAATTATGATATTTTTATTACAATTTTTAAAAAATATAAAAGCTCATCTATCTAACCACCTTAACTTGGTCAAAAATTCATGAAATTCAATTTTTTTTTTTTAATCCTATAGTATGTGAAGCATAGAATGTGACGCATGTTTCGGATTCAAAAAATGTGATACCATTTGAAAGTTATAGATGTTTTTCAATCAGCTTATCAATCAGGACTTTATTCGTAATTCTAATAGAAAATGAATAATAATTATTTATTAAATTCAAAGTAAAGCATAATTTATATTGGTGGAAGCTGAGAATATCCTCTAAAAACCCTTTTTGTTTCATAAATTTTGGGTAAAAAAAAAGTTGTCAGCCACATGGGCCATCAAATGGCTTACATATCGCCACTTTTTGGTCCATCATGATCCTGCACATACCCTTTTAAGTACGTATTGAGAAGAAAAAGTAACATCAAGAGATGTTTTAGGTTGGCCCTTACGATGGATATTGTCTATCATTCCTACTATTTCCTCCATAGGCTTGGCATGGGTCACATGTGTAAGGAGATCATAATGTTCATTATTTGTATCAAACTTCATAACATCATTTTGTGGAATTTCACTAGCTTTGACTACATACACCTAAAAATGGTCAGGATAATCAATTAATTAAATACAAGCTATTTAATTAATAAACCTCTTAGTTCATCGATAGTTTATAAATTAATTTTCAATTTATTTATATAGTTCACATTTCCTAATTCTGCTATCTTAAATCACATTCTTCTCATTTTAATTAAATAAACAAATGTCAATAGTTTTTTTTATTTAATTAATATCTCCTCACTAAATATGAATAGTTCCAAAATTCAAATTTAGTCACATGACTCCAACTTTTCCTCTTGCCACATCATCAAGTGTCTCATGAATTTAAATATGTCTAATATTTAAATTATAATTATCCTCAACCTATTTTGAAGCAACCTTGGACACTGTCTCCTCCATTTAATTTATTCTTCTAAACACTTGGAAAATTGCTCTTTTTAAGGGGGCCATCTCTATGTTTCCCTCTAACTTCTTCATTCTCCACTGTTCATCTTTTCAGCTAAAATATTGACCATTGGTTGCTGCCACATCACAATATGCCTTGGAAATATTATAAATACAACCTCATTCTACAACAAATGCATCCAATCTCTGAGTAAACTTACTCTGTAGAAATTATCTTAGAGCATTTAAGAGCATTTAAGAGCATTAGAGCATTTAGAGCATTTAGCATTTAGCATAATAGAGGCATATTAATTTAGAATCATGGCTTACTTTATTAGCTACATTTCCATTATCATAGTAGTTCTATACAACATTTGTATCATAGTCTTTAGCAGCATGCCCATTATCATATCACCATTATCATTTATAGCATATAACATAGTTTATTATCATGTAGGGATAGATTTCGTGCATCTGTCAACATTATATTCCTCAAGCTGCCATTCTAATAGTCATAGTGCATATACAAATCTGAGAGCCAACATGATTTAATGAATCCCCGAAGATAAAAAAACAATGGAACGATTTTAGGGAGATTATTGTGTTTTAATTAGATTAATTTATGATTTCAATTCCGGCCTAATATAATATGTTTCATTGATTGTGTGGTTTTATTATTCATTTACTCACATTAAAAAATTCACCATGTGATACATTTTGACGCCCACCTTGGGGCCTAGCCCCTTTTTTATTCACATTTTTTGGAAAGTTTTTTTACAGATCTAGATGTTAACTCTTAGGTAGTGCATCTGTTATTTCTTTCAATGCATGCGAAACATCTTTTAGCACATCCAGTTCCTATTACGGCGCATTTGAGGCATCTTTCAATGCATATGGCTCATCCTTTAGTACATACAAGGGGTTTTCTAGCGTATTCAGTCTATATTTTAACACATGCAGTAGTTTCTCTTGCACATTTAGTAGTTCTTTTAGTGCATAGGAGTGATCTTTTAGCATATTTGATGTCTATTTTAGCGCATCTAGTTCATTTTGCAAAAAATCAAAATTCTATGAACTGATTTATGTTTTCTATTTTGCAGGTGCTTAATACACTAGTCAAAGACAATTATATCAAACTACTAATGATTTTTGCAAGGGCTCGAATTGTCTTATTTCTTTCTTTTTATTAAATTAGGAACCTACTTTAATTATAAGTTTAACGAACCCCTTGTCTAATGTGCTTGTAAGGTGATAGACCTACGCTCTCCCCTTCATTGGGTGACCATAATGCCAGACTCACTATTCTATGTTTTGTGTCGCACCCCTCTATTTTGCACTTTGTATCAGATAGTGTCCTACCTTTTTTTTCTTTTTTTTCTAGTTGCACTTAGAATTTGATATACTATGATGTTTTTTTATTATTTGATCGCTATTTATAGAGTCATGTGGATTTATGTGATGATGTGATGTTACTCTATTTTGATTTTATCATTTCGACATGCCTTTGATTAGCATAATGGTTATTTGGAATTAACATTTTTATATGCACATGAGTAGAATATCTATGTTAGAATCATCAATTGTGATAGTGTATTGGTGAAGGGGACAAAATTGCATCACTCGCTTGCGAATGCCCTACGATTCTATGATTTCCTCTTCATGGTGTGTTCTATTATGATGTATATATGCATGTTCTATATATGCCTTGTTTACAATTTTGCAGGTACAAGACATTGACTCCACCTAGCTTCATAGTTTTAAGTGTGTCCATTGCCCAACGGTAATGTTGATTGGGAGATAGTAGCTAGGATTCTTGTGTCAAGCCTTTACCCTAGTCTCAGTATGTTGTCGGGTCTAGTCGATTTTGCTTGTTAAAAGTTGTTTAATTTTTCTTTGAATTATTATGTTGCAAAGTTTTTAAAAAGGTAATTAAATGGATTTAAATATTTAAGATGATTATTAAATTAATCTGGTTTTAATGTTAGAAGATGTTACTTAATTAATTTAATTTAATTGGTAAATAGTTTAATGTTATGATTATATTATTTATTAATTAGTTAAATTTAGTAAATTAAGTTAAATTTGAAATGGTAAATATTTTAGAATTATTCAATTTTTTAATTCTTAAAATATCTCAAGGATTTTTTGCAATTTGGTTGTTAAAGATATTTTGGGTATTCAACATGTGTGGGGAAAAAATTATGAGGTTGTTGGGAAATTTATTCACGGTGAGAAAATTGTGGTTGGAATGGGAAGAAGTGAGAAGCTTCTTCACGAAAGAAGCATAAAGGATATTTGGTGTGTTGGGGAAAAATATTTTAGGAGGAATTTTTTGTGATTGTAGGTTGTTGGATTTTTTTTGGAAAAAATTGCTCTCGGGAAAAGTTTTGTGTTCTTGAAATTTTTGAAAAGTTAATCTCGGGAAAAGTTTCTGTGTTTGGGAATTATTATTTTTTTTGAAGAAACTTTCGTTTATCTGGGAGAAACTACTTGGATCTGTGGAGGAGCCACTACAGAAATTCACAATCATTGGATTACAGGTTCCTCTTTTAATTCTATTTAATTTCTTTTCAAAAATATTCTTAGTTCAGATTATTCTCTAGAAAAGATTGTCTGTGCAAGTTTTTAAGTTTGATTTTTGTTTTAAAATTGTAATTTTCATATGTGATATTCTCTGTGAAAATAAAATCCTTTGTAGAGATGAAATTCCCTGGGGAAACTATTGCAAAATTATAAATTGGGTTTATTGTGAATTTAGAAGAATCCAGAAGAATACAATTAGGGATCTCGAGAGAAAATCTCCCTTGGAAAGAAATTTAGTTTTTTGTAGAAAATTTTCTAGTAGGTTGAAAGCTTCTCGGGAAATTTCTTGTAAAATTATCTATATGAATTTAATTGTTCTCTCTCTTTAATATTCTTATCTGGGTAGTCTTAAAAGAATTCTCTGTCTTTTATTTGAAAATTTCACCTATAGAAAAGTTCTTTGTAAATTGGCTTCCGAATGTTTTTAGAGACATTTCCTATAGAATTCTTTCTGAAAAATTAATTTTCCAATTATAGTATTTGATTAATCAAATTTAAATAAATATATATATCTATATATATATACATACATACATATATATACATATATATTGTGGTATATATATATATATAAATAAAAATATATATATTTTAAACAGTCTTGAAATTTGTTTTCCGTACGACGAAATAATTATTAAATTTGCCAAGGATTTATTCTTTCTGCAGAGGTCTTTATTCATCTTATGTGTTAAGATTTTGGGGGGCAGTAGACTCCCCACCGCCTCCTTATTGTGGAGGGTGCGGCTGCTAAAAGGCAGCGCCCTCCACATAATGGTGGAGGGAGAGTTGCCTTTGGCAGTGCAGCCTTCCAATTCAAGGGGTTGTCGGCTATAGTTAATATAGTTTGACACCTCCTATAAACTCGTCTGCTCCTACTCTATTGCGATTCGGATTTTGTTTTATTATTTTCGGTTTTATTTTATGTGAGGTTTAAATCTGGCTATAATTTAATACATGTATATATATTATATATATTATATATATTGTATATAAATTGTATATATAAGGATATATACATTTTATATAGATTTGAGATTATATATATTGATTAATGTTTGGAAATATTTTAATTACATTATTAGAATATTTAAGTATTAATATATTTTATATGTATAATTATATATAAAAACATATAATTATATATATATGCTTAGTATATATTTAAATGCATTTTAAATAAAGACATGCATTGCATAGTTAGATGAGTATTTTGAAAAGATTTATTTTTGGAAAAAGGAAGAAATTTTTGTTTTATTAAAAATAATCGAGGAATTGAAATTCAGATCAAATTTGATTTTTCTTTCTTTGTTTGAAAAAGGGTTTTTCATTTAACTAGTTAAATTGGGAAAAAAAAATTATATTATTGTTTTTCACTGCATGGAAGTGGATTTAGGAAATCCAAATGATAGATCTATTTCATGTGATTGATTTCCCTTTGTATCTGACTTCTTCTAGTTATTTTTTGGGGAGGATTGAATTAAAGTCTTAGTTAATCAATTGTAAGTCTTCCAGAAGAGTCATCGGATTTGGGGGTTGTTGTAATGTTATTGTCAACCCATGTTTATTCCCTTGGGTAGTGTGTTTACTATTTTCAGTGAACCACTCCGTTTCCATGAATGGGGATGTTTTTTCTGCTTTGTTTGGAGTGCATTTTGTTATTTGTTGCCTCCTATGTTTGCAGTGGATTTTTTTATTTGTTGCCTCCTATGTTTGCAGTGGATTTTATTAAGTGTTGCGTCCTATGTTTGGAGTGGATTTTTTTTGTGTTTCCTCCAATGTTTGGAGTGGATTATTTTATTTGGTTGTGTGCTTTATGGGTATGTGCAGGATCATCATGGAAAAAATAGGCCCTTAAGTGGTAATAAAAATTCAAAAAATCAGAGCTAGGCAACTTGACGTAAAAATTTGAATAAGTTATCTATATTATTTCAAAAATATGTAGGAATAGAATTTGTAGAAAATTGAATGTAGTTTCTAAACTACTAGGTTTATTGAAAAAAAAAATCTATTTGGTGAAAATTTTAAATTTCAATGCACTAGTACTTAAATTTTAGGTTAAAAATAAGAAGTAAGTGTCTGTCTAACCACCCTAACCACAATAAAATGATAATATTTTTTTACAATATTTTAGATATAAGTAGAGGACTCATGTCTCAATGTGATGCATATTTTTTTGTAATGTTTTCCAAGTAAATAATTAATTATGATTTTTTTATTATGACTTTTAAAAAATATAAAAGCTTGTATGTCTGACCACCTTAACTTGGTCAAAACTTCATGAAATTAATTTTTTTTTTTTTAATCCTATATTATGTGAAGCATAGAATGTGACACATGTTTTAGATTAAAAAAAATTGATACCGTTTGAAAGATATAGATGTTTTTCAATCAGCCTATCAATCGGGACTTTAGTTATAATTCAAATAAAAAATGAATAATAATTATTTATTAAATTCAAAGTAAAGCATAATTTATATTGGTGTAAAGCTGAGAATATCCTTTAAAAACCATTTTTCATTTCATCAAATTTGGGTAAAAAGAAAGTCGTCAGCCATGTGGGCCATCATATCACTTACATATCACCACTTTTTGGCCCATCATGATCCTGAACATACCCTTATGTTACCCTAGGATGTTGGTATTGATTCGTGAGTTGTTAAGCAGAAGAGTGGCTTATTTTAGGGGCTAGAGCCCTAAAGAGGTAAACTGGGTAACCTTTCGGAGGTAGTCAATCAAGTGAAAACATAATTAAAGTATTTAGGGGATTGGGTAGTGTTTCATACTAAGTAAGATAAGATAGCCTCACTCATGGACTCAAGTGCTCATTTGGGCTTGGGATGACTGCGAAGGCTTGGAATGGAAAAGGTCATCTACCTTGTCCTTTTGAAAGGTATTTGATCTTGCATGAGTGAGTATGGGGGCCGGGGATCGGTTGAGGCTACAGATAATCCAAGATAGGGGTCGGGGCCTAGGAAGATTTGCATTGGGTAACCCATGTCGAGTTGGTGTGATGACACTTTTCCTACGAAAATAGTTGGTTTGAATGGTTTATGTGTATGGTTTAGTTGACGTACTTGATTTGTTCATCTCTGGAAGTAATGTAACCTTTGTAATAGTGTGGTTCTTGTACTTGTGTTTTTTTGAGTAAATTATGTGATAGCCTATGTCTAGAGGTAATAGGTCTTGTCTAGGTTCCTTGTTACTATCTCCTAGCATGGGGGGTGGGCCTTCAGGTACTACTTGGTTGGGAGGAACTTGCACCTACATTGTTGGGTCCCCTTTCTTCAGATCATGCTGGTGAGGTCTTCTAGTTGGAGAGCTCATGGATTATAGCTTGTTTATTCCATGCTTTGATTATTATTATAGATGACTCTTATATTTATATTACTCCTCAGTTGTGGGTGATCCCACAATAGTGGTTTACAATTTTTGGCCAAACTGGACACTGAAATTATTCTTTTTAACTAAATCTTCACATTCGGGCACCTATAGCGGCTAAACCGTGAGGAATTCAAAGATGATCCAAACTAGAGTCTCATCAAATTTTGTTTATAGATTCTAAAAAAAAAAATTTCAAAATTTTTGGAATCAGATTGCACTTATTTTTCCATCTCCCATGAAAACTATTTTTTTCAGATAACAACATTTTAAAAAAGTGACGCTCACCATATACAACATTATTTTTTTTGTATCAAGGATAAAATTCTAATTTTTTCGAATTTAGATTTGTAACTACGATATATAGCACTTTCATTTGGTCTTAGAGTTTTTTATTGAATA
This sequence comes from Sequoiadendron giganteum, assembly GCA_007115665.2. Lineage (NCBI taxonomy): Eukaryota > Viridiplantae > Streptophyta > Pinopsida > Cupressales > Cupressaceae > Sequoiadendron > Sequoiadendron giganteum. The sequence continues at coordinate 569,520,224 of CM021101.1, forward strand.
TTTTTTCCTTAATCAAGTTTTGAAGTCAAACCAATTGCAATTTAGAAATAGGTGGACTGTATACAACATAACTTTTTTTGTATGCATCGAAATTCAATTTTTTTATCTTAAAGGATCAAGGACATCAATACCCAACACAAAAATATTTAAAAAAAAATTATTTTGATAATTTGCTATTTTTCCACATTTGCAAAACAAAGAGCTTAATTTTCGGTGAAAACCCTATATCTAATAAAACTATAAAAACACATACATAATAAAACCAAAACATATTAAAATTATATTTGTTGCATAGCTCATTCCAAGGATTAGTATCTTCTAGTTGGGTCTATGAAGTCTCCATTTTTATCCTCAACCTGCGTTTCGAAGGGCGAAAATCTGGAAGTTTTTGTGCGAGAGGGTGGAAAGGTGGGAAAAGTGGGGTTTGATCGAACCCCCAGGGGTTCGCTCGAACCCCAGTTCAGTCAAACCAAGGTTCCAATGAACCCCCTTCCACAATGGAAAATGCATGTTTCCATATTCAAAGGGGTTCAATCAAACCTTGGTTCGAACAAACCCCTTTTGGGAAAGGGGTTCACTCGAACGTTCGTTCGAACGAACCCCTTTTGGGAAAGGGGTTCACTTGAATGTTCATTCGAACAAACCCCTTTTGGGTTCACTCGAACCTTGAGTTTGTTCGAACAACTCAAAATGAATTTTTTGAGTGGGGAAATTTTTTGGAACTTTTCCTTCCTCATTCGAATTGTAAACCACTTTTGTGGGTTCACCCTTGTATTTGAGGAGGTCTAATTTATTTGTAACACATATGTATGATCTACCTCATTCTAGGAATGAGTGTTATAAAATTTATTTAAGAATTAATGTAATATTTGTATCTTGATGTATAAATTATCTTTGTGATACAATTTCAATTTTTGGAATGTGTGCACTTTTAATTCATAAGTAGTTAATCTTATGTTAGAATGTATTTAATTTTATGTTATGGGAATCAGACATAACCTCAGTCTCGTAGCCTGAGAGGATTTTGGCGATAGATAGTGAATCTTGCATGTTATTATTGCATTTTAAAGAAAGAAAAAATTGTATGCTTTCGTATATATTTCAACTTCCTTTAGGGTTACATGCTGGGGCATTACATTTTGTTAGCACCTTTAGAAGGCCTGCCGTAGTGGAAAAAAGTAATCACCCTACGAGAACAACCTAAGTGGGAACAACTAAAGCCAAGTTCTCTGACCCACTATAATCAAAAGAAAATTCAGGGAAACCCACAATCCGACAGTAGTGTGCAAGATAACCATCCCTAAAGCCTTTTTTCTAAAGGTTGGGAAGTCTCCTAAGGGAGTTTATCTACTGCCACACCAAACAAAAACCCTTATTATGAACCTTAGTGTAGAAATCAACCGAGTCGGTCTCTGAACACTTCTAATATCACAGTAAAAGGGGAGGGAAGAATCTACTCACAAGAAACTCATCATATAACCATCAGGGATTACTAGCCAAAAGTGGAGGATTTGACTTTGGTTAAGACTCGGGAAAGGAAAAAACATGAGTGCCCTCTAGGGGGTGACATGGCTATGTGAGCTGACATGGTTTTAAGATGTGGGTTGTGGTATTTTAAGTGACCCTTGACATTAGAAAATTTCCTGATTTTTCTTCTCTTGTGCCATACTTGTGAAAATCGAAGGAATCAGACCAAATTCTTGAATATAGACTCAATGTTTAGTTCCTAGGTGGAAAAAATTGTTTTTAAAATTTTTGTTATGTTTGAAGTCATTATCTAATAAATTATCAATTTAAAACACTTAATTCCATAGTTCAAAAACAAAGAAACCAAGAAAAAGTTAGTGTTCATAAGCAAAAATTGGAAACATTTAGAATCGCTTATTTAAATAGAAGAATAACCAAACAAACTATCAAAAATATTGAACACTTCCAAATTAGCGCATGCATTCCCTATTCTAATGCATATACTGCTCTTTCTAGTGCATCTAAGTCATTTTATATTGCATTTGATCTATCTTGTAGCACATCTAGGGAATTTTTTGGCATTTCTAGGGTATATTCTAGTGCATCTGAGCCATTTTATAGTGCATTTGGTCTATCTTATAATGCATCTAGGGCATTTTCTGGCACATCCGAGTCATTTCACAGTGCTTTTCATCTATCTTGTAGCGCATCTAGGGAATTTTTTGGTGCATCTAAGGTATAGTCTAGTGCATCTGAGTCATTTTCTAGTGCATCCATTCCATATTTTAGTGCATCCAGACCTTGTTTTAGTGCATCCAGTAAATTCAAAACTAGAGAGCTAAATTCATCCCCTGTTTGACAGTTTGAACTAGAATCAAGGATCCCTTTTAGCATAGAATCATTCCTCAGATAGAACAGAATCTTAAACTTGTTGAAATTGAACTTTGCAAGTGAAATTCTTCAAACTAAACCAAGATCTAACACCTTAATGTGCCTAAACATCCATCATACCTCCGATTATTAAGCTAAGTTTCCTCATCATGATTTTTCATCCTTCATCATGAAACAAGGCTATATAATCAGATTTAACTTAGTCTTATCAATATAATTTGTCATTCTATTTGATTTAGTTATTACCCCTGGCACTCCTCCAAACAAAGATCAAAGTTTAGTCAAATTCTAACACTTGTATGCCCATTTAAACAAGATCACAAAGGTAGAAACTCAAAGAAAAAGAACTTGAAACTCAAAAAACCATGGTTGAATCTAAATAAAATTCTTTCCATAAACTCCACCAATCTAAAGGTGATGAAATAACTAAAGAATACATCCAACAATCTCAACAAGATCCAAATTTCCACAAGTTTCTAGAAAATATTTTTGAAAAAGATGGGGAAAAATACCTTTTAATGTTGGCTAAACAATGTGTCAAATTACTTGATGAATTTGATGTTAATCAATTGAAAGAACCTCCTAAAAGGACTAAAATTGATCCACCAAGTATAGATCTAGTGGTTGCCTTAACTCATCAAATGAAAAATCTCCAACAGCAGATTCAAGACATGCAAAGATGAACCACAAAAATATACTTGATATAAGACATCTGCCCATATCCTTTTGATCAAACTATTAACATGATTCCTTTTCCAAACTTATGATAAATACAATGGTAAAATAGATCCTATAGATCATGTAAGGGAATTTCAAACCACGAGTCTTGAATTTGCACATGAAGAGACTTATTTGATGAGATTGTTTCCATGCAGCCTAGGTGGACAATGCATGGAATGGTTCTCCAAACTTGCACTAGGTATTAAGACCTTTGAAGAGTTGGTTAATAAATTCATCATCCAATACTTCTACAACATCTAGCACCAGATAACCTTGGAAGACCTTTGCAATTCAAAATAGAAAAAGGGTGAATCATTCCTCATATTTTTGCAAAGATGGAGAAGATTATTCTCGTCCCATACCTAAAAAAGAAAAGATGGACATCATCAGTGATAATCTAAATGATGATATGAGCTATAGAATTGAATTGCAATGTCCACCTGGGTATGTGCAGGATCATGATGGGCCAAAAAGTGGCGATATGTAAGTGATATGATGGCCCATGTGGCTGACGACTTTTTCTTTACCCAAAATTGATGAAATGAAAAGGGTATTTAAAGGAGATTCTCAGATTTCCACCAATATAAATTATTCTTTACTTTGAATTTAATAAATAATTATTATTCATTTTCTTTTTGAATTACGACTAAAGTCCTGATTGATAGGCTGATTGAAAAAAATCTATAGCTTTCAAATGGTATCACATTTTTTGAATCTAAAACATGTGTCACATTCTATGCTTCACATACTATAGGATTAAAAAAAAATGAATTTCATGACGTTTTGACCAAGTTAAGGTGGTCAGACATACGAGTTTTTAGATTTTTTAAAAGTTATAATAAAAAATTCATAATTAATTATTTACTTGGAAAAAAATTACAAAAAATATGCATCACATTGGGAGATGAGTCCTCTACTTATATCTAAAATCTTATAAAAAAATATTATCATTTTATTGTGGTTAGGGTGGTCAGATAGACACCTAGTTCTTATTTTTCCCTAAAACTTATGTACTACTACATTGAAATTTCAAATCTTCACCAAATAGATTTATTTATTTTTTTAAAAACCTAGTAGTTTAGAAACTAAATTCAATTTGATACATATTTTATTATTACATATTTTTGAAATAATATAGATAACTTATTCAAATTTTTACGTCAAGTTCCCTAACTCTGATTTTATAAATTTTCATCGCAACACACTCAAAATAGTCCAAGATACTTTTGTACCACATAATAGGGAAGCTAGAACTCCAAGTTAATCCAACAATGAAAGACAATTAAATTCCTTGTCAAAATGGGTTGAGAAAAAGGGCTAGTCAAAGGATAAGGGTGTCAAGGGTTCTACTCTATCAAGTAAAAAAGTTCAATCAAATTCTTTGTTAAATCAGCTTGAAGAAAAGGTTCAATCAAGAAACAAAGGTATCATTGATTCCACATCCTCAAACAATGAAATTCAACTAGATTTAGGTTATCAAAACAGGTTGAAAAGATCCAGTATAAAGAAAAAGGCATGGGGGAATATTCATTTGAGAAATCACTGTGTCTTTCATAGTTGCTATGTTCTCCTAAGTCTTATGGGCATCCATCAACATTAAAACAACAATCCTCACAACCAACCATGCTCTTTGATGGTAATTTTGTAAAATAAAAAATTTTAGTGGATGAATAAGAAGACAAGGATGTTTTAAACTGGTTGTACAAAGATGAAGAAGTACGACAAGCATGAAATTCTAATATTTTAATAGAACCATATGGTAAAGACTTTACAATCTTAGAGAAGATGGGATGTGATGGAAAGGGTCATGTCAAAAAAATAAAAGAGGGTATCATTGAACCGATTTAGCCTATCACAATGAATGCCAAGGAAAAATCATGGCTAGGATACAGAGAAGAATCCAAAGAAGAAACCAGATAGTAGGTTGTTGAATGAATCCTCCAATTCTGAGATAATTCTGAAATGGATTCCAATGAGCATGAATGGGACTCACTCTCTGAAGAATCTTGTCATGAAAAATAAATTGATGTGATACAATGGTATTCACCAACATGTGTGAAGGGACAAATGTCGAGTTCAAGAACTCTTCAATTTGAATCACAACATATCGATGACTCGAGCGAAGATGATCAGAATTTGAGTGAGATAGATCCTTCGGAAGAGAGTATCATAGACCCCGATATGGCTATTGAACACTTTAATGACATTTCCATCATGACACTCACCCCTTATGACCTTAGCCCATCTAGTGATTCCTTACCATTGCTACACCCTAAACTAATTGATTGGGACCAAATTGAGCTGCTTGACATCCCCATCTTTCCAAATGATGACGCTATTCTAAAATTCCTTTGCTCTGATAATCCTGAAACATGTTCCACCATTGAATCTTATAACAAAGATTTAGACAAGGGGAGTGCCAAATCTCTCAGTTGCAAAATGAGTATAAAAAATAGATCTAATGGTGAAAACCATTTAATGGCAATATTACATCAAGAAAAACTAAAATTAAAGAGTGCATCTAATGGTGAAAACCTTTCTGAGGCACCGAAAGATGTGAGATTTGAAACTCTTCCCAAACACTATCATGAGATATCTTTAGTGTTAATTGAACCTACACAGTCCATCAACATTGGTATAGCTAAAACAATGAAGACCCTACATTTAGCAACATCCATGATAGAGGAAGAAAAACCAAGCTTCACTAAAATCTTTGAATAAAGACAAGTCAATTTGCTTGGTCCTAAGTGTAGGATTTGATAAATGCAAATCCACAGCTCGCTAAGAACACCTGCATGCAAAATACCTAATGCTGAATGGAGACCAAAGAGACAGAAGCAAGGGTTTGGAAAATCTCAGCGGAGTGAGAGCAGAATTATTATTTCCCAAAAAGATTAATTACAAAAATTACAAAAGCGGCATATAAGGTGAGAAACTCTAAAGCCGAAGAAAGCTAGGTTTGTGAAATTAATAATTAATAAACATATTAATTATTATGCACCTACAAATGACAAGCTTAAGTGAATAGAATAATAGTTAGCATTAATAATTAAACCAAAGTGATTTAATTATAAAGGCAAATGAACTATTCCTCTAACACCCCCCCTTAAGTGAAGCTTAGGAGGAAGCAAACCTAGCATAGCTAAGAAAGCAAGAAAATGGGTCTCAGCAACAAGTCCAAATCAGGTACCCAAGTACAAGGAAATCTCTATGAAATGGAGAAAAGGAGAAAACCCAGTGGGAAAAACTCCTCTCCAAAAAGAGATGCAAAAAGAAAGTACAAATGAAATGTCTCAAGAGACTCTCTCAAGAACATATGCAGATATACAATCAGATACCCCCCCAGAATGAGAGAACCCCTATGCCAATGATCAAACCGATGTGTCGCCTCGGAGGAAGAAACAGATCCAATGGTCGAAGAAGAGGAAATCCCTGGATGTGAGGTGAAAATGGAAGTCCTGGATGATGCGCACTGAAGAATGAAACAGCAACATGAGTGTATGAATAACAAAATTGTGAATCAAACAATTCAAGATGATCCTGAAATGGAATCTCCAATGAAGAAGGGATAACAGGTGTGTTGAATCTGTCATCTGTGAGGAAAGGTATATCCTCAGATATGGCCTCAACAACTGCACTTGATGGCTCGATGAGTGGAGCAACAATGTCAGTCACAACTGAAGAGGTATCTTGCTGAACAAATGTGATCTCAACAGGAGGAAGAGGTGTAGAAGTCTCAACACTAGTCTCATGAACAAATGGAAGAACACATAAGTTCAAGTGACCAAAATTCTCCTCAGATACTACATGCTCTCTTGTAGAAAGAGAGGGAGATGGTGGACCAAAGTGTGTGAATGCATACAATCGAGAAGAATGATCAACTGTCCCTGTTGCAACAATGTTGCCAGTTTGAATGTCTCTGATGTGCACTGAATCAGGTGTGAACTCAACTGTCTTCCCTGTCCCACTGTGAGCAATCTGATAGATGGAGAGAAGGTTAGTGGACAAAGATGGAACACATAGTACATCATTGAATGTACCATCATCAATATCGATATAACCTTTCCCACATACACTCATATAAGTGTTATTACCCATCAATATGTGTGGTGAGGACATAGCCTCGAAAGATGAGAACATGTCCTGAGAAGATGCCATATGGTGTGAAGCACCTGAATCCAGTAGCCATCTAGATGAATGTGAACTGGTGGTTGCACATAATGCATGACCCTTATGTGGGGCCTGTCCATCTATCTGGAATGATGGTGAAGAAGAAGACCCACCTGAAGTAGATGAAGAAGAGTGATGAATATGGTTCTTCTCAAGAAGAGTTGTCAAATTTGAAACCTATTTTGCATATCCATCTATCTTCTTCTCATAACACTTAGACTCATCATGTCCTAGCTTAGTGCAATAAGCACACTTAGGTCTATCTTTCTTCAATGATTGCCCCTTAGGAGAAAGTGAATCAGAAGTCTTCTGTGAACTAGAATTCTTCCAATGCTCTGTGGTCTGTGGTTTCTATTTCTGTTTCTGCTTCTGCTTCCCCTGAGATGACTATGCTACCAATGCTTGGTGTGGTGATCCTGTGAGAGAATCCAACTGTGATATCTTAGCCTGCTCTTGTGTCAAACGATCACAAAACACCTCAAAAGAAGGCATGGTAAAATGTGCACCCAAGGCATCCATAGTGGAATGGAAGGTAGATGAGAATATCTGAAAGTTCCCACGAAGCTTTGAAAAAATCAAGTAAATACACTCTGTATCAGTCTTAACCTTACCACAACCCTGTAGAAGAGATCTTTGTTGTTTGAATTTCATTAAAAAGTCCTCAATGGAGGGAAAAGAATCAGGTACAAGTGAAGTCAGCTCTACCTCAATCTGCAATGCTCTAAACTCGTTGATAGTGCCAAAAAGTCCCTCAAACTTGGTCCAATAGGCCCTAGCTGTGACACACCCTTCAAGATGAAACAAGAGACTGTCTGAAATGTGCAAAGCAATCAATCCCATAGCCTGATCCATATTGTTACTGTGCTGCATAACCTCAAAGGCATGAGTCAATGGAGGCTGAACCACATCCAAACAGGACCATAAACCTCGAGACTAAAGAAGTGTCGTCATATGACCCTTCCAAGTGTGATAATTATGCAGTGTGAGAAGCTCAATAGATCTATCAGCCATGCTATGAACTGTGCCTCAGCTGGTCTGAATGTGTTTTTTTTTAAATTATTAAGTGGTCTTTCAAAACTAGACAGAAGATGCAGAAGGGGTTTGATTTGTTTTGGTGTTTATAGATTCTGGTTTTCTAATGTAGATGACAGAAAGCAAGAAAAAAAACACCCCCCCACAATGTATGATTCTAACCCTCGTACAACAAATAATCAAATACTGAAAGAATAGAAAATGAGGAAAAAACCTGAACGCCAGATGCAGAGAGAGAGGAAAGTGAAGCCTCTACTTCAACACCAAAAAATGGTGCTCAAATAGTCGAATAAGCAAACAAGACCATCATAATCACATCCATCTCAGAAATACCTTTCCGACGATATTTTGTTTTTCGAAAAAGGACACCGTATGCCTAAGATATGGCCAAAAAACCACAGCTACCCCCCAAAAATGAGCTCTCTAGAAAAAACCAATCACGGGAAATAAATTGAAGGCTGTATGGCCCAGAGCGGGTGGTGGGAATAGGGCCCAGTGGTGGGTGGTGGGTGTGGCTTGGAGCGTGTGGCGGGGGTGCAGGCCCAAATTTTGTGAAAAAATTGATCTTTTTTTTATTTTTTTTGAGTTTTTTCTCGATTTTTGAGCCCGTACGGCCCTGGTAGGCCAAATTTTTTTGCCTGTGGTCACTGTGGCCAAAATAGTCAAAGTTTATATGAATTTTGACTCTCTCGGGCCTTCTGAACGTGATGGTGGAGTCCGTTTTTGCTCCAACGGCTCCAGAAAATAGCGCCTCCTTGAAAGTGACAGAAAAACCCCAGAGAAGTTGTGGCTATCATCTTCGAATCATGGCCTCAAACACCTTCAAACTAGGCAGTGATAGGGTGGCTCTAATACCATGTAGGATTTGATAAATGCAAATCCACAGCTCGCCAAGAACACCTGCATGCAAAATACCTAATGCTGAATGGAGACCAAAGAGACAAAAGCAAGGGTTTGGAAAATCTCAGCAGAGTGAGAGCAGAATTATTATTTCCCAAAAAGATTAATTACAAAAATTACAAAAGTGGCATATAAGGTGAGAAACCCTAAAGCCGGAGAAATCTAGGTTTGTGCAATTAATAATTAATAAACATATTAATTATTATGCACCTACAAATGACAAGCTTAAGTGAATAGAATAATAGTTAGCATTAATAATTAAACCAAAGTGATTTAATTATAAAGGAAAATGAGCTATTACTCTAACACTAAGCTTATATGCTAGGCATAGATCTAGAGCTTATCATGCACCATTTATCCCTACCACCTAGAGTGAAGCCAGTGAAGCAAAAATTGAGAAAAATGCATCCACATATCGCCTTGTTGGTGAAAGTTGAATTGAAGAAACTAATTGATGTAGGATTTATCTGTCCTATTGATTATGTTGAATGGATCTGCAATATTGACCAGTTTCAAAACCCAACTACAACATCAGGATATGTATAGATTTTAGAGATCTTAATAGGGCTTGTTCGAAAGATGATTTTCATTTTCCTAACATTGACATCATCGTGGATTTGATAGCGGGTCATGCAATTATATCACTTATGGATATATTTTCAAGTTACAACCAGATAAAAATATCCTCAGAAGATCAAGAGAAAACCACTTTCACCTGTCCCGAAGGTACCTTTTATTGGAACATCATGCCTTTCAGGTTGAAGAATACTGGAGCTACTTATCAACGTTTGATGACCACCATCTTCCATGACATGATTCATACCTTTATGGAGGATTATGTAGATGACTTGTTGGTAAAATAATTCACTAGAGAAGGAAATATGGAAAACCTAGAAAACATATTCACTCGGTTGGAGAAATTCAATCTGAGATTAAATCCCAAGAAATGTGTATTTGGTGTGACATTAGCTAAACTTTTAAGATATATAGTTATAAATAAAGGCACTGAAGTGGATCCTAAAGAATTCAAAGCCATCATGGAGATGCCTCCTCCCAATAATATTAGCCAACTCATATCTTTACAAGGACGATTCCAATCTATTAGGAGGTTAATTGCACAACTGGTAGATAAAGCTCATCCTTTTAATCACTTGTTACACAAGAATGTTTCTTTCAACTGGGATGAAAAATGTGAAGCAGATTTTAATCAACTGCAATAATATATGATTTCACTGCCCATATTGGTACCACGAATGGAAAGAAAACCATTATTACTCTACATAGAAACAATTGAGGTCTCTTTGGGTGCTCTACTGGCACAAGAGGATTTCGCGGGAAAAGAAAGGGTTATTTATTACATTAGCAAAACCTTGAATGGATATGAAATCAACTACACATTTATTGAAAAATATTTTTTGGTTGTAGTATTTTCTACTCAACAACTAAGACACTAAATGTTAACCCACACCATCAAACTCATAGTAAAAATTGATCCATTGAAGTACCTACTCAGCAAAGCTATCCTGACGGGAAGACTAGCCAAATACATAATGATATTGAGTGAGTTTGATATCCACTATGTGGATAGGAAAGAAATCAAGGGTCAAGAAATAGTAGATCAATTAGATAAATCACCATTACAAGATGATCATCCCATGAACATTGAGTTTCGAGATGTGGATGTCCTTTACAGTTTTAACACAACAATGGATATTATATTTTGATGGAGCTTACATGCAACATGGATTAGGTGCAGGAATCTTGTTTTCCATGCCACAAGGACACACCATTACAAATTCCTATATGTAAATGTTTCCTTGTACTAACAGCATAGCTAAGTATGAATTATTGATCATTGGTATCAAGACAGTCGTAGAGTGGAAAATTACAGAGTTACATGTCTATGGAGATTCTTAATTGATCATAAATCAAGTGAATGGTGAGTACCAAACAAAATATGACAAATTGATTCCATATAAAATAATGGTGGATGATTTCAAGAAGTAACTTGTGGAAATGAAATTTGAACAAATTCCAAGAGGGGATAACAAATTTGTTGATGCTATGGCAACCATTACCTCTCTCTTATAGATACCGGAAAAATGAGCTCGTTATGAGTTCATGGTGGAGCTACTATTTAACCTTTCCTATGATAACCCCAAATCCCAAGTTATATACCATCTAGACAAGGCCGAAGCTTCTATCTATGGGAAGATCTACACCTATCTAAAAGACAACACCTTACCACCAAATCTATCCTGAAACAAAAAACATAACTTTATTCGACAAGTAGCTCAACATACCTTGATAGTCAATGTACTTTACCAATGAGGTCTTGATGGTACTCTCCTTTGATGTCTTGAAAATAATGAAATTGAAACTACTTTACGCGAGGTTCATGAAGGTATCTATATAATGCATTCAAGTGGGCTAACTTTAGTGAAGAAACTCTTACGTTTGGGGTATTACTGGTCGAGTATGGAGAAGGGGTATTATCAATTTGTCAAGAAGTGCAAAATAGAAAATCCATGGAAACCTAATACATGCACCAGCCCAAGAGCTATAACCATTTGCATGAACATGCCCTTTTTCTCAGTGGGGACTGGATCTTGTAGGTAAAATTCATCCAACTTCATCAAATGGACACAAATTCATCATCACAACCACAAAGTATTTTAAAAAGTGGATTGAAGTTGTTCCCCTAACCACAATCACCAAAAACCAAATTACATCCTTCATCCTAAACTACATCATTTATCGGTATCGAATTCCTAAGTCCTTTGTCACTGACAACGGTCGACCTTTCAAGAACCAGAACATCCAAGAACTTTGTGAAAAGTTTCATATCCAACATCAATTTTCTACACCATACTAGCCTCAAGGAAATGGCTTGGCAGAAGCCTCAAACTAAACCGTTTTGAAAATATTAAAGAAACCTATCAATGATATAGGACATGATTGGCACATTCAACTGAACCCTGCTCTATGGGCCTACCGAACTAGTATTCGCACCCAAACAGTATCCACACCATATGCTTTTTTCTATGGATCAAAGGCCATTTTACCTATTGAGGTTGAGCTACCATCACTCTATGTGTTCCTAAAGGGGATCATTTCAAATGAATATTATCAGGTTTCTAGGCTACAAGAGTTGGAACTGTTAGATGAACATCATCAGCAAGCTATGGATCACCTGAAATCCTATCAACAGAGGATGTCATGAATCTATAGTCACAAAGTAAAACCTATAACATTTCAAGTTGGTGACTTGTTCCCGAAATAAAATCCCCATAATCAATAGGATATAGAAAAGAAAGGAAAATTTGAACCAAACTAGCTAGGTCCCTTTTTCATTATATCAGTCTTCGGATCTAAAGTTTATTATCTATCTACACCTGAGGGAGATTTTTTTGATGATCCTATCAATAGTTTGCATCTCAAGAATTTCTACACCTAAATTATCTGGTGCGCAGTGAAAGTCCTGAAAAAATGGTCACCTTGATGAAAAACTAGCAAATAGGCATCTTGGTGACAACAAAAAAAATAAAAATTAAATCAAAAATTGGAAAAATATAAACAAAAAAAGTGAAACATGAGAAAAAATTTAAAAAATCATATAATCTGAAAAAGTGAAATAAAAAAAAGTAGTGAAAACCTAGCAACAAGCCCTATTTGTGCATGTATCGACCATTGGATTTCGCTATCATTCTATTTATCATCAAAAAACCTCATGCACATATCTTGGCATCATGGTCATGTCTCCCTCTAGATTGGGGGTAAAAAAAATTTGAGCTTAAACCAATAGACAAAAAACAATATGACATCATCACAAACATGAAGATCACAAAAAAACACTCAGCATTGGACATACATCAATCATCAAATGTATCACAAACACACATCCATATCAAATAGCTAAAATCAATCAAATCAAAGAAAATCTAAATGGTTGATGTTCTTTTGAATCATGGCTTTATCATGTTATTATGAGTGTTCAACGGTTGTACTTTGATTTTTGTTATCATTTCTCTGAAGTACCTCGATGATTTCTTGAACTAGAGAATCTTAGAGGGAGAACAATATTTTCTTTATCTGTTGCTTGTAAGTTTATCATTACTACTATGAAAATTATCATGAGAGATTCTCTACAAAGTATCATTGATGGCATTCTAAATTTGCATAGGAGAAGGATTAACTCTTGTCTTTTTACATGAGGAATGCTCAGGTCATCTCAGTTTAATTATACCTAGATGCTTGTGTTAACTTGCAATATCAAAAATCATGGTTTAAATTATACCATCGATTCAAGTACTCACTTTCAACATTTCAAAATCTCAATGATGAAAAAAGAACAATAAATGAATTGTTAGGATGACAAATTTTGCATTAAATTTGCATGATTAATTTATATTGCATTCATATTAGCTTTGCATCTATATTTCATGATTTTCCATGGCTGGCAAAGATTTCAAAAACAATGTTATCTCTATTATTAATAGATTCAGTATACTTGACATTAACAAAAATATATCATTTTCATATAGTCGCATAATAATTTGCATGACATATATTAGAAAGAACTATCATATCATTCATTCACCCATATATTTGATCATATATTTGTATTATCACATCATATATTCATTTGTCCATTGTATCATATATTTGCATTAGAAAAATATCAAAAACAAAATGCATCACATATCATTTGCATAATCACATTCATCTCATAGCATAATCACATTAACATCATCCATAAAGCATGTAGGATCATTATTCATACAACATCAAATCATCATTGCATCCATGTATAACAATAACATCATCATATAAACATCTTATAACATATAGAATAAAAATTAAATGCATCCATCATAGGAATTGATCATAAAATAATATAGATAAGACATATAGATCAAGAATCTGTTGCATATCATATAAACCTCAAAATAATCTTAAGTGTGTAATGATATCTAAATGTTGAGAGATACATCATCAAAGATGGCAGTGAATCATCAATGTCTCAATCAATGTATACAAGTCAAAAGTAAATCAAGTATCACACATTAGAGCTATGTCATGCTCCCCCAAGACGTTGTCAGCATCATTGAACCTATGCCTCCCCCACCAGATGGACCTACACTAGGATCTCTTTGAAGCGGTTGTATAACACCCCTCCTAGTGGTCTAAGACTGGCTCCTGCCCGATTTGGACTGTGTATAACTAACCCTCTGCTTAGGAGGAACTACCTAATGGTATCTCAGCCTATAATACTTAGCCTCCTTGGCCAAATGTCGAACCTCCCTAAGATAGTTAGCAGTAGTAGTACCCTCGGCCATTCTCTATAACCTATCTGCTATCGCATGTGCGTACTCACATTGTTTGTAGTGCCCCTCTGTATTGGCCTTTCTAGGTGTTTGACGATGTTGTTCACTAGTATTCCTTTTTGTTTAGTATCGTTTTGTTTTATATCATTCATTTTAAGTGTTAATTGTTGATTGTAATGTGTTATCGTTATTGTTAATTAGTTAATTTAATTTAATGATGGTTATTATTATTGTGAAAAATAATTTAATTAAGCATTAAATTTAATTAGTAAAGTGATTTGGGAAATTACCAAGAATTTAATTAAATATAAAATTAGTTGCAAATTTAAATGTTTATAGATTTAAATAAATATTATTTTAATTGTCGATATTAAATATTTTAATTATGGATTTATTCAAAAATAATAAATAAATATTTTGTTAATTACTATAAATAAAAAGGGTATATATATATATATATATATTTAATTTAAATAAAATGACATTAGATAAAATATTAGAAAAAAAAAGGGTGAAAGTTATTAGGGATGGAAAGAAATAATAAATTAAAGGTTAGTGGAGTTAGCTGGAGGATTTTTCTAGATGTAAAGATTACCCTCCAGGTGGTAAAATAGGTGAAAAGTGAATTGACGGGTGGAGGAAAAGAATTTAGGAATTTACCACCTATTTTGTTTGTTATTGAAAAAATTTAGAAAAATCATCTTTAATTCTTCTTGGGGAACTCGGTGAAATGATGATTCGGGAATTGTCAAAGAAAAAAATCAGTTTTCACTTTGGTAGAGGGCTCTGGTAAAACTTAAGAATAATTTTACAGCCGAGAGGAATTTGGAGGAATTCGTTTTACAAATGAGAGATTGACTCAACTCCGTCACCACCTTCAAACTTCATTTTCTAGGTATTACCGTTCACTAGTTTTGTTTCTTTTTCTAAAGAATTTAATACATACACACACACATATATTTATAGTCTTTGCTTTGGGGTTTCATTTAGCTTCAATTTTATATTTGTTTTAAAACACAGATTTATATTTATAAATAAATAGATGTATGTGTGTAAATCTAGATCATTGCTACGGTTTGTAAAAATATTCTTTAATGGTTACTTAGTCATACATTATCTCCTCTGTTCATTTATAAATATATATATACGAATATAAAGCTGCTTATAACTGGTTTAAGCATGCTCGTTGTTTGAGACTGTAGTTTAGGTTAAAATTTTATGTATTTATATAAATATAAAATATATATGTTTATGTTTATGTGTTTTGACTAAATTGATGTTTTAAAACAATAATTATTAGCTTAAGTGAAATTAATAATTGATTAATTATTATCCTTTGTAATTGTTTTCCTGAAAAGAATTATAAATTAAATTAAGTATCATTTATTCAAATCCTCGTACTTTAAAATTAGATTTATTCAATTATCTTTAAAATTAGATTTATTTTTGAACGCATTTAAAATCAGATTGTTTAGAGAAGCATTTAAAATAGAAAAGATTAGATTTATTTCTGAGTGCATTTAAATTAGTTTTAAATTAAGGTTATTTAAATTTACAAATCCTTATTGTTAGATTGTGCATACAAAATTGTTTATTTTAGATTTAAATAAGATTTATTTAAGTTCGAGTCAACAAATGAAAAGTTAGGTTTTAATTAAATTTATTTAGTTTAAAAGTAAACAAATATACATATTACATTTTAATTAAATTTATTATTTTGAAGTAACAAAGGTATAGATTATGTTTTAATTTTAATTATTTTGAAATAAACAAATGCATATGCTAGGAATCACAAATTAAGAGAAACTTGATGGGTTACACACTGTAGGTTGTCGTAGGTCTTTATTTTAATTAAGGGTTTTCAATATAGAGGTGTAAATAAAATAAAATATTAATAATCTAAAAATTACTAGGAGAGATTTGATTTATTTGAGGTTTATAATTAAGTAAGTGAACATTGAAGTTAGATCATTAACAAATGAGTAATCCTTTCATGTTCTTATTGAGTTAGTTTATTTGTCAAATTGAATAAGAATGTATAAACAAGTGGAGTATCGAATATGATTTGAAGGTTCATTGCATGGAATTGTGTTAGGAAATTAAAGTTTGATTTTTGCGTTCTCCTGATTGATTGAATTCTTCATTGATTTATTTTCTGTTTTGATGAGTTTATAAGCCAAGCAATGATGCGATTTCTTTGGGAACCCAAGTATTTGCATACCCTTCAGTTGAGAGTTTATGAAAGTTGGTGTTATAAGCTTCCCAAGGAATTGGCTAATGGGTGTATGTTGGATTTCTTTGATTTGATTATGAAATGTTTGATTTTCAACTCTTCCGAGAGCTACCTTATTTCGTAGTTTTCCTCTTGTTATGGTTGTTTGGAGAGATGGTCCATGCCTCATATTTATACTCGAACTAGTAAAGTTTGGTGTTATAAGTTTGGTACACCTCTGGTTGTTGTAAAGTTTTGTATTAGGACAATGGAAAGATACGCTCCCATAGTATTCACTTTTTTTCCTTTGTATGCCTTTGGAAGTAGTCACCTTATAAGTGGTCATTGAGATTGTTGTTTGTTATGTTTTGGTTGACCTTGTAGTTTAGTCTTGGGTTCATTTTGTTTGACTATCTTGGTTGTGGGTCCTTTCTTGTCATCTCCTAGCACGGGGGGTTGGCCTTCGGGTCCACATGGTCGGGTGGAACGTGCTATGCACCCCATTGGGTCCCCAGCCGATGATTGATATGTGGAGATTGGTGCCACTTGTGGTGACTTCAGAGTTGTGTCGTAGATGGATCCAGTCTTAATAATTGTATTCTTCTTTTTAGTTGTATTACCCTATCATATTGTATTATTCCCATTCATATTAGGGATCACTTTTTTATTATTGTAATTCTCAAACGATGTAATGAAATGAAATAGATGTAATGTAGTATGCACCTTGTAAACCTTATGTGGTTGATGATTTGTTGTAGCTGTTATTCGATGTGTTGTATCTATGGAATCATGCTCCATTGAGTTCTCAAGATAATAGTATGTTATGGTCATCGAAATTAGGTTAATCTTGGTATGTTGAATTATCATTTGTGGATGTTTCTTATTGATGGTGTATAATGTAATATTGGTTCACTCATTATCAATATAGTATTATTTTAGGTTTTGTAATGTTCTCGCATGTACCCCAAGAGACGTAGTTGATAGTGTAATTGCTTAATTTCTTTACATGTAATATGTGCAACCAGTGTAATGTTCTCCTTTCAAAAAAACAAATTGTGCGTAAATTTGTTAGTTTAGGTTGTCCTTTGGGGTTAGCATGGATAGGTGTTAAATTGTTGTCTCGCAACATCCCTTTCGACCGCCACTATGGCATTCTGCCCCTATGCCTATGTAAGTTACCCCTACACCTAGGCCAACTATGTTTGTAACTGTCCCAGTTGCCCCTGTATGCCCTATACCTATGCTTGTAGAGCAACTATCTAATCCTACTGCTGCTATGATGACAACCTAATATGTACATGTTTCCACATTGTAGCCACCAAGGATTGTCTCTTTTGAGGCCTCTGAGATCTAACACTAGATGAACTCTATCTCTACTTGCACCTCCATCTTCGCCTCCTCCATCCCCACCGTCATCTCATCCATCTCCTCCTCCTCCATCTCCCTCATCTCCACTGCCTCCCTCCTCCTCATCTCCATCACCCCTACCTCTCCTCCATCTGGGGGCCCTCTCCTCATCATCCTCCAAAGCTAGTACTGGCTCATCGGGGCTAGATATCTTGGGAAAGGGATGCATGTAAAAGTAATGTGTGTACTCATCTTTCATACATCCCTCTACAATCTCTAGATGATAATCCCAAATCAACAGTTGTAATTCATGGTACTCATCACAAGATGCATCATAGGATAGGGTGGGTTCCCACTCTCTAGTATCTTGCTATCTCCATGCATATGTAGCCACTCCTTGGGGCATGCCCTACACTCTACCATACTGTTGGAGTACTCTCATCAACAAGAACCTCTCAATCATGAACCATGTCTACCCAATAAATTATCTAGTTGTACACATGTAAGGAATCTCGAGATGGTCCTCTACCCACTGCTCATAGTCTAGGTACAAGAACCATGGCACAAAATCCAAATCATCAAGCACTCATCTCCAATACTCTAGTTTTTCCAGCTTATATTGGATAATTGGGCCTTTATATCCAAACACGTATGGCCTACCAAACAGTTGATATCTATCTGCCACTGGTCGTGTCACCACTGTGTGCTCCCATGCCTAGGTCTATAACAATTTCACCCTCGCAGATAGACTTGAAACTCCAAGATGGACTACCTAATGAAGATCATGATATAAATGTACCAACATGCATGAACCCCAAGCATATTGAGTCCCATATAGAATTATTTGCTCAAGTTTCCAACCCCAACCAATAGATAATACCTTCGACCTACAGTTGAGACATAGGAAGCCACCAACAAAACCAACAAGCACAAAAGGTAAAGGGGCATAGGTCCCATACATCACCTACTAGGGTATCTCATACCAACTGATCTGGTTATAATGGAAGATCCTTTGTAAAGCATCTATGCCTCCTTGCTCAGCCTAATCATAAACAAATATATCCCCCATCACTGGAATCTATAGGATCCATTATACATCCTGTAGTTTCACAGTCATCTCACCAATGGCTAGGTGAAAAGTGTTGTGGTCGTTGTGCCACCTCTCTACTAAACTTGTTTGAAGCCCCCGATTAATACTAACCTAAGGAATGTCAATCAATGATGATAACCCACATCTCTCAATAATATCCTGATCAGCCTGCCTCAAGAAGGGAATCAACTCCCAAGTCTATGGGAAGTGCTCCCGAGACATGAAGACTCCTAAATCACTCTCCTATCATCATAACATATCGCAAATCAGTAATCTTGTCAATCAATCAAACAATATATCAATGAACCTCTCCTATGATGATGTCAATCAATCAATCTATCATTGATCCTCACCTATCATGAGGTGAAATATCATCAATCAATCATTGAATCTCACCTATCATGAGATAAATCATCATCTAATCTATTAGGATCATCAATCAATATCAAATCAAAGGTTGATGCGATCAAAAAACATCGAACACAAGGAGAAAAATCAAAATTCCTCAATTCTGGCATGGATGTGCTAGAACAGTGTTTCTATGCTCTAAAAACATGGATGTGCTAGAACAACATTTCAATGCGCCAAAAACATGGATCTTCTAGAATAGTGTTTCTATCCACCAAAAACCTAGATGCACTAGAATTGTCAAAAAATGCGCTAAATTAATGAATGCATTGAAACATCTTATCAATGCACTAGAACATATCATGTATGCGCTAATTCATCTGATGCACTACTTCATTAACCTAATGCACTAAATCATGGAAGTTATGTGCTAGAAATCCAATGACCTAAACTTTTAAAACTATGTGTTACATCAGGCTATGTATGCACTAAAACTCTAAATCTATTCTCTAGAATAGTTAATCTATGCGCTACATTGTGCTAAAACATGTAAACAAAAAATTCAAAATTTTAAAATATGGGAAAATCATTTTGAAATTCACAAAAGGGGGTATTTGGAAATTCGTACTGGAGGTCCGTACGATGTTGGATGATTGTGATGTCGCACACGCTAGAATTGATGAGTCTCATAGGGGATCACCATTTTGCTAAAAGTGCTAAAAGTTGCTCAATCACTCCAAATTTTCAAAATCAAAGTGACACAAATGATTTTCTTTTTCACTTTTTACCTATTAAAGGGATAATTAAAGTGGGATTTAAGGTGGGGTTATTTTTTTAGGGATCGATTAATTAAATATCAAGTTAATTCCTCTATGTCGGGAAATAAATCATTGAAACACCATAAAATCATCATTAGATCATCATCAAATCATTAGAAAATCATTAAAAAATCCAAAAAGTCCAAAAAATTCAAAAATTCACCAATTTATCTCCTAAGGGGGCATATATCATCATCACTAAAAAAAATCAGTGTCTGGGGCATATCGAAATATTTTTGTCAGAATCACCAACAAATTTTTATTTGAAGCAATGTGTCCATCACTTGAAAGAGGGGCAAAATGTATACACCTAAACATAGTCAAGATAATCAATTAATTAAATACAAGTTATTTAATTAATAAACCTCTTAGTGCATCATAATTCTGCTATCTTAAAATCACATTCTTCTACTTTTAGTTAAATAAATAAATGTCAATAATTTGTTTTATCTAATTAAAAATTCCAAATTCAAATTTAGTCACATGTCTCCAACTTTTCCTCTTACCACATCATCAAGTGTCCCATGAATTTAAATATGCCTAGTATTAAAATTAGAATTATCCTCAACCAATTTTGAAACAACCTTGGACGCTTGGCTCCTTCATTTCATTTATTCTTCTAAACATTTGGCAAAGTTCTCTTTTGAAGGGGACCATCTCCATGATTCCCTCTAACTTCTTCATTCTCCACTGTTCATCTTTCCAGCTGAAATCTTGACCGTTGGTTGCTACCACATCATAATATGCCTTTGAAGTCTTATAAATATAGCCTCATTCTATAGCAAGTGCATCCCATCTTTGAGCAAAATTACTCTGCAGAAATTATCTTAGAGAATTTAAGAGCATTTAAGAGCATTTAAGAGCATTAGAGCATTTAGAGCATTTAGCATTTAACATAGTAGAAGCATATTAATTTAGAAGCATGGCTTAGTTTATTAGTTGCATTTCCATTATCATAGTAGTTTTATAAAACATTTGTATCATAGTCTTTAGCATCTTATCCATTATCATATCACCATTATCATTTACAACATATCACATAGTTTATCATCATGTAGGGATAGATTTATTGCATCTTTGAACATTTCATTCATCAAGTTGCCATTCTAATAGTCATAGTGCATATAAAAATTTGAGAGCCAACATGATTTAATGAATCCCTAAAGATAGGAAAGAATGGAACAATTTTAGGGGGATTTTTGTTTTTTAATTAGATTAGTTTATGATTTCAATTTGCTAATATAATACATTTCATTGATTGTGTGGTTTTATTATTCATTTACTCACATTACACAATTCACCACGTAATACATTGACAAATCAAATATTGTGTTTACACATAGGATTGGTACAAATCTGTAAATCTTGATTAGGAGGGCCAACGAACTTATTGCCTTAATCATTAATGCTAGCAATGAGTAGATGGCCAGAATCAATGAGGTCTTGAACAAGATGCTCAAGACACTTGCATTTATCTATGCAATGTTCGTTTTCCCTATGAAAATGGAAATAAGATTTGGAGTTGAAGTTTGGAGGTAAAGGTTTGCTAGGATCGGGTGCGTGGACAATAGGTAAGGTAATCATTTTTTGCTGCAAAAGCTAAGACATTGTATTATGGAGGGTATTTGGTAAATATGTGAAGTTTAATTTGGGATCTCCATAACTAAAAGTCACCGCTGTCTTAACAGCTTCTATTTGTTTATTTGTGGGTGGAGGAGATGGTTGAGGAGGGTTAAATTGTATGAACCCTTTATTTTTCCTTATAAATGGCTGAGAATTGTTTTGGTTGGCAGTTTCAAATTGCTCAATTTGACTAGAAGTGGAACGTGTATCATTACTACTAATTAAATTGTGATAATCACAAATGTTTGTGCATAAGTGCATGAAGGAAGGGAATTTCATCATGGTGAGGTTGTCTTGAAGGTGTGTTATCAATTTTTTTTTTTAAATCTTTTAAAGATGTGGATTAGGAATCTTGACATCAATTTGGGAATAAAGTGATTGATAGCATGAGATAAAATCGGTTATCTCTTTATCATTGTTTTTATTACATCTTATCAAATCGGCCAAGGTCTTTTGGGGAGTCATGTGCACTTGAAAATGGTTGATAAAGGAATCAAAAAGTTCATTGAATGAATGAACTGAATTATTTGGTAAAGAAGAAAACCATTCCAAGGTGGTATCTTTAAAGGTCCTTAGGAAATTTTTAGCTAGCAATTTATCATCAAGAGAAAAAACACTACACAAAGCAATGAAAGCATTAACATGGTTAGAAGGGTCAATATTCCCTCCATATTTGTTAAATATAGGTATTTATATTCCTTGTGGCATCGGGGTTCACAAGATTTCTAAGGACAAGGGATTGCTACGAACATAGTATGTGGGTGGACCATTCTTGTTTTGGTTGATGGTAGAAATTTGTTGTTGCATGGATGAGATGGTGTCAAAAAGTTATGTTATGAGGGGATCGGTGTAAGTGGTATTAGCTGGAAGAGAAAGTGGTGATGGGGTGAATGTAGTGGTAGGGAAAGTAAATGGAATGCTAATGGAGGATATGGTGGAAGAGGCAAATGAATGTGATGCACAATAGGAGGTAGGGACACTAGTAGGAATACCAAGGGAAGGAATCACATTGCTAACTCGTTTCATTGTGGTTGTGAAATTAGGAGAGGCATAAGTTGGTATGGAGGCTATTGTGGAGGAATGAGAAGTTTGAGGTCTGCCTTGGCTAACCAAAATTTTTTTTGGTTGAGAGACACTAGAGATGGAAGGAACACGTTTTTGATATATCTCAACTATTTTCTTCAGATCATCTAGATCTTAATCACTATCAAACATACGGTGCATGTTGTTTATAGTGGGAATTGACGTAGTAGAGATGGTTTCAAGTCTTACTTGATGTTGTAAGTGTGCTAGGTCCTCATGAAGGTGAATGATCTGGTCATGTGTTAAATCATCAATTTTATGTTCAGTGTGCATGCTAGCCGAATGCAAAGAGTTACTAAGGGTGGTTTCCAGGCCTAGTGTACTATTATCAATACTAGGAGTGGAAGGTCAAGGTAACCTAGGATATACAACAAGAGTATTGTCGTGAGATTCCATGATTCTTTAACTTATTCACTAATGTATCAGCAATAGGACACCAAAAATGCATGCAAAGTTTTCTAAATGTGGGGTGAATGCAAATACAATGCAAACAAAGGGCAGTAAAATGCAGATAACTTATAGCGCACAATGTGCAAGTGGACTAAGTTGCCCAGTTTGGCGAATTAGTCCCAACAATGAGTTTTTTGATAATTTTAAAAAGTTTTGAATGATTTTTAGGATTTTTCAAGGCCGATAGAGAATGAAAATAAAATAAAAAATAGAACTTTTGAATGAAATGAAATAAAAAATGCAAGTTGTATGGGCTTTACACTAATATACTTTTTTTTTTAAAACCCTAGAATGCAAAACAATGCAAATCCCTAATGTAGTGCAAGCTTTTCCTAGGATGCAAATGCAAAATCATAAGTGAAAAATAAGTGTTCTAAGGACAAGTTCACCAAAATAAACAGTAGATTTTGAGGGAAAGTGGTTTCCCTAGCACTTCTAGGGTTTTCACCTAGAAGGAGAAAACTCTTTCCACTTCAAGGAATCTAGAAATTCATTCAAGATTAGGGGTGTAATGTGTGATGTTTGTGTAATATGAAATATATCTAAGTGTTGTAATCTATTGAATTCAATCTATCTAATAAATGAAAACTAAATAAATGTAAAAGTATTGAAAACACTATGTAAAATGACTTAGTAATGACCTATAATGCATGTAAACTATAATAAAACTTAAAGAGGTAGAATTGGTACACCTAGAAACTAAAGGTTGATGAAGAGGAGCTCTAGAATCCTCTAGAATCTACTATCAAGGGCCACTACAATACTTATGCCAAGTTGATCAACATAGTCCTGCTCCGAGGAAACTTTGTCAAAACAAGTTTGAGGGAAATGGGTGTCCAGATCTACAAAGATCACTTTTTAGGCCTGGTAGTGGGACTAATTTTCCAATGATGGTGACTTAGACCACTTGTAGCTTTCAAGAATCTCAAGATTGAAATTTGTAGCTATCATCGTGTACTTTTGTTTATAATATAAACCCATATCTAATTCTTCAGATGTTGACCTACAAGTTGTCTTCAAGCTCTTTTTAAGGTTTGTTGACTTGGAATGATGTAGATGGAAATATGAAACCTTCATGGAGCTACTACATGGTGGTGTACTTCATGGAGGTTCTAGATTTGACATGTCATGTACCACCATATGTCTAGGTAGTTTCATAGATACCAAAACCATCACTGACAAGGGGACACATACATTGGGTTACAGCAGCTATGAAGAGACCCCCCCACGTAGAGGGCCAGTGCTAGATTCACCACTTAGGTTAGATGCAGCCAGCACAAGGTTTAGAGGATAGGAGGGGCAGGATCCCGATTCATGATAGGTATAGGGTGGATAGATAGGGGATAGTGAAAAAGGCCACAGGTTCCATAGCACCAAGTAGACAGATATCAGCCTATGCATTGATGTGGTTCTCATTTTTTAAGGGCATTTTGTACCTATATTTTATTTGATGACATAAGATGGACATGTATTCATTATTATGATGGACATTTATTATGGAATTTTCTATGGACTTGGATATTCTGGTATTTATATATGGTGTGATGCCTTTATTTATTTTATGCATTTGTGATGTGATGGATACATATGTGTGGATGTGTTTATTATGAGATGTGATTTATGACGAGATGTGATGGATAATTATGATGTATGTATGCATTTATGATGATCTATGGGATATGTATGATGCATGTAACATGTTGTGATGTAAGATGTGATGTATGATATGATTATGGACTAGTTACCTATGATGCAAATTGAGATGCATGTGTATTCGCTTTTAATTTTATGATATGTACTAGGGATGATATTATTCTAATGTGATAGTGTAATGAAAATGTAATAAAATGCAATGAATGAAAAATGTGATGTATGCAATGATCTGTATAATGAGATGGACTAATATGTAGTGCAATGATAATGACATGCATTTAATTTAAAATATCTAGAATAATAATTCTATGTCAATCCAAACTTAAAATACACATGGAAATGACAATGTAATGCAATAGGATGGACTAAAATGCTCAAAATAATAGCATTAAATTACCTATGTGGATAATGCAATAAGATGATAATGACATGCATTAAGATTTTTAGTATAACCAATTAAGGCCAATCTAAGCAACTTAAAATGGTAATGATAATGAACTCAAGATGCTTTGACTAACAGATATGTCTTAGACCAAATACCTTAAGATGATAATAATAATGATAATGCAATGAAATGATAATACAAATGTAACTAGAAAAATGATGATTGTAAACAAGTTCATGCATAATGATGGAAGACATGAATGAGAGTGGACATGGGACTACACTTGTCAAAACTGTGTGGACCCTGAGAAGAAAGGGAGAGGAAAAGGGAATGTTTACACAACCAAGATCACTAGTCACAAGTGAGAGGAAGAAATGGAGGGATACATGCAATACAATGGGATGAAATATGAAATGCAGATCTAATGCTATTTTCCAATTTTAGGAGCATTGATTTTTTTTCTATAGCACAAGACACAACATGCCAGAGTATAAGGAACCAAGGCAGATATGTGTCTAATGCTTAAAATAAACACAATAGGCAAAAAGGCTATCCCAAGACCCCAAATTCATAGGGACTTTGGTCGGGCTAGGTATTGGGATAACAAGCACAAAGGATGCCCCAACATAACACAAGACCAGAGGGATCTTGGTGGGTACTACGTGAGACAACCAAGAAGAGAACAAGAAAACAAAAGATCAAGATACACCCCTATGTTTACCAATCAAAGGGACCCCATGATATGATGGATCATGGTGACCCTGACGAGGTATAATAGGGAGCTAAAATGATAAAAAAAAATTCAAAAGCATCAAAAGATCACAATCAAATTTCAAACATCCTTTGCCACTGGATCAAAGGGATGGATGGGATTGATGTAGTTTGTTAGGAAGGATGCATCCTCTTGAGACCAAATATGGAGACTAAGCTAAAAGATCGACATGACAAAGGATATGTGAAACCCATTGAATCTCATTATATTGATGAACTTTTTTGTAAGCACCAGCTAGGATAGGGATGTACTTGATGACTCAACAAGACAACAAGACACAAGACACAAGATAGACATGCCCTAAAGACATAGGGGGTCAAGGGTTGATCAAAGATCAACCTTGCCTACATGAAAGCATAGAGCCCTCATAGTTTGACAAAAGACCATGGATAAAGCGGAAAGAGGACAATGAAGGCCGCGATGAATGAAAAAGACCAGAGGAAAAAAATCCCTCCGGGTGGATCAAGTGGTCAACCTTGCCTAAGTAAAAGTGTAGGGGAAACGTAGTTCAAAAAAAGACAAAAGACAAGACGAGACCTAGTGATGACTGACTAGATGGATGAGCCTAGATGATGAAGTAAGACCGACTATGGGTCACGATGTATAGGTGATGATAAGCTCTAATTAAGGATAAGAATCTCAGGATTTTGGATAGTTGATATGGATTGTCCAATGCTCAATCATAAAATACTATGTGAGGGATGATGAGATGTTGAAGGAAGGATAGGATTGATTGGATGATGGGATAGGATCCAAGGATAATATGGATGGAGGCATAGAGTAACTAGGACACAAGATAGATAATGATTAAGCCCTCTACAAATGGCACCTATTTTAAGGTTTTCACCAAACGTACTTATCCAAGGTGCCACAAAGAGTGGTGTTTACAATAGGACAAATTATTTATCTTTAATATTTTTTGATTTTTTGATTTTTTTGATTTTTTTGTATTTTGAATTTTTTTTACTTTTTTTGTATTTTTTCACGATAGCATAACCTAGTTGACTTGAGCATAAATCTTGTTTAGGTGCATTATATAAATGGGATCTTCTAGAGGTTCTCCTTTAGGAGTAGCAAGCCTGTATGCACTAGAACCATACTTAGCTATGATGGCATAAGGGCCTAGCCAATTGGCCTCAATTTTTCCCTTTTTATCTTGCTCTTGCAAATTATGTTGGCTCTCTTTAAGGACTATATCACCAAAATTAAATTGATGGGGTTGAAATTTTTTATTGTAGCTTCTCCTAAGATGATATTGGTAGGCTTGCAAATTATTATATGCTGTTTTTTTTCTCATCGAGGAGTTCCAACTGAGCAAGGCGTGCAGCCCGAGTGTCTTCATCACTTATTAGATTCTTTAGAGATAAGCGAAGTGATGGGATTTCAACTTCAATCAGAAAGATAGATTTGACACCATAAACAAGGGAATATGGCATGGAACCTGTGGGGGTGTCAATGGAATTACATTAGGCCCAAAGAGCGAGATGGATATGGAGATGCCAATCTCTACCAGTGTTGTTAACAACCCTTTTTAGGATTTTGATTAAGGTCTTATTGGTTGCCTCTGCT
Source organism: Sequoiadendron giganteum (assembly GCA_007115665.2). NCBI lineage: Eukaryota > Viridiplantae > Streptophyta > Pinopsida > Cupressales > Cupressaceae > Sequoiadendron > Sequoiadendron giganteum. The sequence goes on from CM021101.1 coordinate 569,548,081, forward strand.
TGACTATTACCCTAGGGGTAATATGGAGTTGACCAACTATGTTGTATATGATAGGTCTCACAAAGGATTTTCATGCCCTTATTCTTAAATGGATTTCCATTATCAGTGAGGATGGTGGAGGGAATTACATACCTACAGAGGATATGGAATATGATGAATTTGGAAATTTCAATACTAGGGATTTGGGTGAGTGGCATTGCTTCCACCAACTTAGTAAAGTATTTGGTAGTGGTGATGATGAAGGTGTGGTCATCGGACGATTGAGGGTAAATCTTGTTTATCAAATCAAAACCCCATTGTGAAAATGGTCATGGTGCTATGATGGGTTGTAGATCTTGTGCAAGAGCATGAATGATATATGTGTGTTGCTGACAAGGAAAGAACCACTTTACATACTCACAACTATCATGTTCCATAGTAGGCCAATAATACCCTACTCTAAGAATTATTTTGGCCAAGGCCATGCCATTAGAATGGGCCTCACAAATACCATTGTGTACTTCTTCTAACACCATGTGAGCTTTAGTCTCGTTCAGACACCTAAGAAGGATTCCATCATACCCATGATGATAAAGAGTATCTCCCACTATGGTATAATGGGAGGTACATTGGATTAAGGATTTGCATCGATCACATGTGAGATTAGGGGTAGGATGTTGTCATGGAGATAGGTGTAGATGTCATGATACCAACGTGAATCAGGACCTACAATGTTGCACACCATATCACTTTCAAGGATATCATAAGCTGGGATTAAGAGTTTTTCAACTAGGAACTAACAATCTATGTGATCTTTTGGCATGTCAATTAAGGAACCAATTGTAGCCATTTCATCAGTTGCCTTATTCTAAATTCTTAGGATTTTTTGAAATTGGATAAAGGTGAAATACTTCTTGAAATCATCCACCATGAGCTTATAGGGTAACAACTTTCCATCCTTAGTTTGAAACTCATCATTAACCTATCTAATGACAAATTGAGAATCGCCAAAGACTTGTAAGTGAGTGATATTCCATTGGATGGTGACCCCAAGACCTGTAATGAGAGCTTTGTACTATGTTATGTTGTTTGTGCATGAAAAGGCTAGCCTGAATGATTTTAGAATGTAATCAACTTGTGGTGAAACAAACATGATGCCTACCCCAGACCCATTGTGAGTGTATCAACCATTAAAGTAGAGAATCTAGGTAGATGTTTCTATGACTGTAAGAACCTCTTCCTTAGGAAAATTTGTAACAAAAGGATAAGAATCCACCAAAGGAGCATCTTCCAACTAGTCTGATATTACTTGCCCTTTGATGGCCTTTATGTCCACATATTCTATATTCAATTCACTTAGAAGCATGATCCACTGAGCCATGCAGCTAGTTAAAGTAGTTCTAGATAAGAAATATTTGAGTGGATCAACTTTTGATATCAATTTTACTAGATAACTAAGCATATAATGATGGAGATTTTGAGATCAGAAGACCATAGCTAAGCATGCTTTTTCCATTGGAGAATAATTAAGCTCATAGCCCACTAATTTTCAACTGACATAATAAATAGCATGTTCCTTTGAAGACTCATCATGTTGGGCCAATAATGCCCCCAATGCAACTGAAGAAGCCGAAATTTACAATAGGAGGGGTTTTTCTGGAATTGGAGGCATAAGGATAGGGGGTGAGCCAAGTACTCTTTGATCTTGTCGAAACCTAGCTGACACTTTGAATCCCACTTGAAGGTGGTATCTTTTCATAGTAGGTATGAGAATGACTAGAACTTATCAGGTAATTGAACTATAAATCGCCTGATGGACTATAACTTTCCTTGAAGAATTCTCAGCTATTTAAGATTGTGTGGTGGGGGCATTTCCATTATCTCTCTAACATCAGCTAGATTGACCTCTATGCCCCTTTTGGAGATAATGAAACCCAATAGCTTTCTTGGTGTGACCCCAAAGACACACTTCTTAGGATTCAACTGTAGTTTGTAATGTTCCAATCGTTCAAATATCTTTCTTAGAATTGGAGTATGTTCTTCTCTTTCCTTTGACTTCCCCAATAGATCATCAACATAATCTTCCATTATGATGTGAATGAGGGTGGTGCAGGAGCACCTAGGAAACACTAGGCAATCTAGTTTTGATTCTTGTTCTTGGTATGTTTGCAATGAAGGTCATGTTGACCATTGAGTAGGTGAGATAGAATTAGAGGCTTAGGTACATGTCCTGATCCTTATTGATCATTAGGATAAGGTGTGGAAAGGCTTAATGAGGTTTGGAACTCATTTGCAAAGGTTTGCTAGAAATTGGCAAAAGTTGCAAAATGGTACATTTTGTAACTTTGCCACATTGTAACTGAAATGCACAACCAAGGGGAGGAATAACTACTTTTTTTGACCTATATAGGGTTTTCCTCGACCTGAGAGCAAGGTTGGAAGCATTGGGAGTATTGGAAATTTTGAAATTCAAATGAGAACAGTGGTGTTAATGTGAGAATTTCTGATTTTTGCATTGTAGAAGTGCTTAAATGGATTGAATTGGATACTATAGGTTATATAGAATGTAGTGTGGTTGTTATTCAATATTTGTGTGCCATTAGATTTTTAGTGTGTCCAATTTCCAAGCGTTGTTTGTAGCTAGTTTGTTTCTTTCAATTTGTTGTTCTGACTGGCAGTCTATGAAGAATGGAGGTATATTTCACATTCCCACTGTACATAGTGTACGGGCCTTTGGGAATTGTGACTAGACTCCATGACTATAAATATGGTAGGATTAGGAGTCTTTAGAATTCAGGGTATCACTATGGAAGTCTTCTCCTAGGCAAGCCAAGAAGTGTCCGGCTAGGGAAGACAAGAAGTGCAAAGCACTTGATTTGCAGGGGTATCCATTTCCTGGAAAATCACCATGTGGAGAGGGCAACTATGAGCCTTTCCAAGGAATTGCATGGAGGAGGAAGCTCCATCAATCCATCTGGTGAGAGGAATTCTTAACAATCTACAGAGAAGCCAGGAAAGACCTACAATAACCTAAGTTCTTGCTCATTTCTTGTTTGGGGTATTGTACAGGTAGTTTAGGCTTAAGATGCCAAAAATCATTGAGAGGTGGGCATATGCACTAAGAACCTCAAAGAAATATTGGGGTGTTCTTTGGGAAACTTTGGAGAACCAACTAGTTTTCTCGGAGAAGGAAGCCTAACTAGAATTCCTAGAACTAGAGGACTAAAACCCTAGATGAGGGTTTGGTGGAAGTGACTTGTAAATGGAGTTTGGTGGACCCTCAAGAACCCTAGGAAGAAGGATTTAAGCTATTGGAAACATCTCCACACCCCTGCAAAGCTAAGTTTTAGTTCTTGGAGTATGTTAGCCTTTAGGGTGGATTAAGGGCTAAGGAAGAGTTGAAGCATTGCACCAAGGTTGGCTTGGTAGGTAGGATTTGACATGGTAGTTGGGTTGGCAAAGTGAACCAGGGGAACCTAAAAAATAAATATTTCCTATAGGTTAAGGTGGTGGATTGTGAAACCATAGAGGTCTTCCAAGTAAGACCTAGAGCATGAAACAGTGATTATTTCATCCAACCTCCCTATCAGATTGGTATTAGAGCAAGTTAAATATTTGGGATAGAATCTTGTATGTCAAACCTTGAATCTAGTGGTTCCACAACCATGGTGACAAACATTGAGTTTTCAAAGAAGGTCGAAGATCAGGAGGAAGACAATAGGAGATTGAGGGAAAGACTAGCTCAACTTGAGCAAGCATTGAATAATGTGCAAACCAAGGCCGAAGAGGTCAGTGATAGATTGGAAGGCAGGGTGCCAAAGAGTGAAGAGGTTATACAGGAAGAAAAGATCCCTGAACCTAACCCTATTCTACAAGAATAATCTTTCTTGAAAGCATTGAAAGCTTCGAGTGGAAAAGCACTTGAAGGCATACCATTGTTTAGTGGGAAATTGGAAGCTGATCTAGTCATGGATTGGATAGAGGGTATGGAAAACCATTTTGAGTGTGATGGAGTCACTAAAGCACAGAAGGTGAAGGTGGCTAAATCTAGTTTGAGAGGATCTTCCTTGACATGGTGGAAATTCATTTAGACAGAGAGGGAAAAAGAAGGCAAGAAGCCTATTTCAACTTGGAAGGGTATGGTTGCCAAAGTGAGAGAAGCATACATGCCATATTATTATGAGATTCAATTGCATAAGAAGAGACAAATCTTGAGACAAAGAGAGCAAGATGTGAACACCTACACTACGGAGTTTCAAAAAATTTGTATGAGGTATAATGTTTCAGAAGATGAAAGTCTCAAGGTGGCTAGGTATCTTAACAGCTTGAAGTGGAACATTCAAGAGGAAATAACTCTTTTAAGCCCCAAGATAGTGCACCAATGTTACCAATTGGCTATTAAGATTGCGGAAAGAAGCAAGAGATAACAAGACCAAGCTTCTAAGAGTAGAGGCAAAGGTAGAGATCAAAGAGGACATATGGGTGGATACCAAGGTAGAGGGGCTGAGCAAAGAAATCAGGGAGAGTCTAAGCTCACAAAGCATGGTAATGAAACACCTTCTAGAGGAGGTTATAGAAGAGGTAGAGGATCTCAAGGAGGATCAAATAGAGGAAGAGGAGAAGGAAAAATCAACACATACTTTTCTAATATGAATTATTATCATTGTGGTCAAGTAGGACATCCAGCTTATAGGTGCCCAAAGAAAGCATCTTCATCAAATACTGAGAATAGAGTGGTATATGCTCAAGAGGGCACCATTAGTACCAAATCACCAGAGGTTAGTCATATTGAATCAGAGATGGGGGAGAACCTGATGCTTAGAAGAGTTTTGATCAGACAACCGGTCAAGGAAGAGCCAAAGAAAACGAGAGCCTTATTCAGGGTAAGGTGTAAAATCCTTGGAAAGGTGTGTAAGGTTATAGTGTACTTAGGGTCTACTGATAACATAATCTCAGAAGAGGCAGTAAGGAAGTTGAAATTGGAGAAGGTACCCCACACTAACCCTTACAAAGTAACATGGTTGAACAAAGGGCAAAGTGTTCTTGTCAATGAGCAAACAATGGTGGAGTTCTCCATTGGAGGTTACAAGGATAAGTTGTTATGTGATGTGTTACCCATGGATGCATGCCATCTTCTATTGGGCAGACCATGGCAGTATGAAAGAGGTGCCATATATGATGGGAAAGAGAACACCATTTCTTTCAAGAAGGATGGGAAGACATTCAAATTGCAATCACTATCAGATGAGGAAGAAGGATAGTCAAAGACCCCTAGTGTCTTATTAAGCAGTGGTAAAGACTTCATTAACAACCTACATCAAGGACGTGAAGGATATGTGGTTATGTTGCAACCTAAAAAAGAAGACAAGGCTAAGAAAACAGTCATACTGGATGCAGTCCAGAAGTTGTTAGAATAGTTCAAAGACATAGTGAGTGATGGAACACCATCAACCTTACCTCCAAAGAAATCCATTAGTCATCAGATTGACTTCATACTAGTGGATTCATTTCCAAAAAAAGAAGCCTACAAGCTTACACCGGATCAAAACCTAGAGGCAGCTAGACAAGTGTAGGAGTTATTGGATCAAGGGTTAATTAGGAAGAGCATTAGTCTGTCTGCAATGCTAGTGGTCTTAACAACCAAGAAAGGAGGCAAGTGGAGATTATGCACTGATTCTAGAGCTACAAATAGAATCACAATCAAGTATATGTTCCCTATTCCTAGGATTGAGGACTTGATGGATTGTCTTGGAGGAGCTCAGTACTTTACCAAGTTGGATCTCAAAAGTGGATACCATCAAATTAAAAATAAGAATGGAGATGAGTGGAAGATAGCCTTTAACACAACTGATGGGTTGTATGAGTGGAGAGTTATGCCATTTGGCCTCTCTAATGCCCCTAGCACATTCATGAGGCTCATGAATGAAGTGCTCAAAGAATTTACAGGGATATTTATGGTGGTATATCTTGATGATATACTCATCTTTAGCAAGACAATAGAAGAACATCTGAAGCATGTGGAGTTGGTTCTTAGAAGATTGCAAGAAGAGAAATTTGCCATCAACCTAGAGAAATGTGAGTTTTCAAATAGGAGCTTGTGTATTTTGGGTTTGTAGTATCCCAAGGATCATTGAAGATAGATCCAAGCAAGGTGGAAGCTATCCTAAATTGGCCTACACCAACCACAGGGATAGAGGTAAGAAGTTTTCATGGATTGGCTCAATTTTATAGGAAATTTATAAGGAACTTTAGTGGCATATGTGCACCAGTCCTTGATACAATAAAAGGTGGTCTAAAAACTAAGTTCAAGTGGACTCTAGAAGCTGAGAAGGGTTTTGAGAAACTGAAACAAGAAGTGGCAACTCAACCTATTCTTTTATTACCTAGCTTTGATAAGTTTTTTACTATGGAATGTGATGCTAATGGAATTGCAGTACGAGTGCTAAGTCAAGAAGGCAGGCCTATAGCTTTCTTTAGTGAAAAGCTCAATGAAGCTAAGAAGAAGTATTCTACCTATGAATTGGAACTTTATGCTTTAGTACAGTCACTTAGGAAGTGGAGGCATTATCCTCTACCTAAAGATTTTGTAGTTTTTACTGACAATCAAGAACTTAGCTATATCAACACTCAAGAGAAGTTGAGCAATAGACATCTAAAATGGATGGAGTACCTCCAAGATTTCACTTTCACCAGAAAGAACAAGGAGGGACAGTTGAACAAGGTGGTAGATGCATTAAGTAGAAGATTTCTGACAGTACAAGAGATACATATCAAGAGCATTGGAATAGAGAGTTTCAAGGATCTCTATGGGGAAGATGAAGACTTCTCAGAGGCATACAAGGTATGTTCTAACTTTGAGAATTACTTTCATAGCAAATACTCAAAGTATACATTGCAAATTGGATTTTTATTCAAGGGGAATCAGCTATGTGTTCCAAGAGGATCAATGAGAGAGAATCTCATCTAGGAGAAGCACAATGGTAGTCTTAGTGGACATTTTGGCATCAACAGGACAATGGAACTAGTGTAGAGGCTCTACTATTCGCCTAAGCTATCAAGGGATGTCAAGAGGTATGTGGAGCAGTGTGTAGTATGTATGAAATCTAAGGGAGGAGCTAGCAATGCAGGTTTATATCAACCCCTACCCATTCCTAATAGACCTTCGGAATGTGTTAGCATGGACTTTGTGGTAGGACTCCCTTAGAATAAGATAGGGTGTGATAGTGTCTATGTGGTGGTGGATAGATTCACTAAGATGAGTCACTTTATCCCTTGCAAGACCACTCATGATGCTAGCTATATTGCTCACCTTTTCTTCAAAGAAATTTTTAGGATCCATGGATTTCCTTTGAGCATTGTCTCGGACACGGATGTGAAGTTCATGAGTCATTTTTGGAAGACTCTATGGAGCAGATTAGGTACCAACCTGTCTTTTGGATCAGCTTACCATCCTCAGACCGATGGACAAACAAAAGTGGTTAATAGGGTGTTAGGTAACCTTCTACGATGCCTAACCAAGGAGTATGGACATACATGGGACTTGGTCATATCACAGGCTGAATATGCCTACAATGACAGTGTGAACCAGACCACACAAAAGAGCTCTTTTGAAATAGTGTATGGAATGCACCCAAGAGGTGTGTGTCAGCTCAGGGATCTAGGAGCTATGGAGCATAGGAGTGGACATGTAGAGGATTTGTCTCAGACCATGAAGGAGATTCAAGAGTAGGTGAAGAAGACAGTCACCGAGGCTACCCAAAAGTTCAAAACTAAGGTGGATATGTCTAGGAAAGATCTACAATTTGCAGTAGGGGACTATGTCATGGTCCATCTCAAAAAATCCAAATTGTAGAAGGGAACATCAACTAAGTTTAAGATGAGGAGAGTGGGACCATGTAAGGTGTTAGCCAAATATGGAAAGAATGCCTACAAGGTGGAGCTACCTAGAGATTTGGGCATTTCATCAGTGTTCAATGTAGTTGATTTGATCAAATATAAGGGAACAGTCACTGACATGGATCAGAACAGTAGGGATATCTTCAAGGATGTGAGAAACATAGCCTTACCTACTCAAGACAAGCTACAAGTAGAGAGTATCTTGGAATCAAGAGTGAAGAAGTCTACAAGGCATAGGGTGTACATGGAGCATCTCATCAAATGGAAGGATAAATCAGAGTCTGAGGCTACATGGGTGGATGAAGCTCAGTTCAAGAAGTAGGGCATTGATGTATCACTGATCTCTCCTCACATTCCTTAGTGTTTGTGTAGAGGAGGGAGAATGGTGCAGGAGCACCTAGGAAACACTAGGCAATCTAGTTTTGATTCTTGTTCTTGGTATGTTTTCCATGAAGGTCATGTTGACCATTGAGTAGGTGAGATAGAATTAGAGGCTTAGGGACATGTCTTGATCCTTAGTGATCATTAGGATAAGGTTTGGAAAGGCTTAATGAGTTTTGGAACTCATTTTCAAAGGTTTGCTAGAAATTGGCAAAAGTTGCAAAATGGTGCATTTTGCAAATTTGCCACATTGTAACTGAAATGCACGACCAACGGGATGCATAACTGATTTTTTTCACCTATATAGGGTGTGCCTTGACTTGAGAGTGAGGTTGGAAGCATTGGGATTATTGGAAATTTTGAAATTCAAATGAGAACAACGGTGTTAATGTGAGAGTTTCTGATTTTTGCATTGTAGTAGTGCTTAAATGGATTGAATTGGATACTATATTTTATATAGAATGTAGTGTATTTGTTATTCAAGCTTTGTGTGGCATTAGATTGTTAGTGTGTTCAATTTCCAAGCATTGTTTGTAGCTAGTTTGTTTCTTTCAATTTGTTGTTCTAACTGGCAGTCTATGAAGAATGGAGGTATAGTTCACATTCCCACTGTACATAGTGTACGGGCCTTTGGGAATTGTGACTAGACTCCATGACTATAAATATGGTAGGATTAGTAGTCTTTAGAAGTTAGGGTATCACTATGGAAGTCTTCTCCTAGGCGAGCCAAGAAGTGTCCGGCTAGGGAGGACAAGAAGTGCAGAGCACTTGATTTCCAAGGGTGTCCATTTCTTGTCAAATCACGGTGTGGAGAGGGAAGCTATGAGACTTGAAAAGGCATAGCATGGAGGAGGAAGCTCCATCAATCCATGTGGTGAGAGGAATTCTTAACAGTCTACAAAGAAGCTAGGAAAGACCTACAATAACCTAGGTTCTTGCTCATTTCCAGTTTGGGGTACTGTACGGGCAGTGGAGGCTTAAGACCCCAAAAATCATTGAGGTGGGAATATACACTAAGAACCTCAAAGAAAGATTGGGGTCTTCTTTGGGAAACTTTGGAGAACCAACTAGTTTTCTCAGAGAAGGAAGCCTAATTGGAATTCCTAGAACTAGAGGACTAAAACCCTAGATGAGGGTTTGGTGGAAGCGACTTGTAAATGGAGTTTGGTGGACCCTCAAGAACCCTAGGAAGAAGGTTTGAAGCTATTGGAAACATCTCCACACCCCTGCAAAGCTAATTTTTAGTTCTTGGAGTATGTTAGCCTTTAGGGTGGATTAAGGGCTAAGGAAGAGTTGAAGCATTGCACCAAGGTTGGCTTGTTAGGTAGGATTTGACATGGTAGTTGGATTGGCAAGGTGAACTAGGGGAACCTAAACAAGAAATAGGTCCTATAGGTTAAGGTGGTGGATTTTGACACCATAGAGGTCTTCCAAGTAAGACCTAGAGCATGGAACAATGATTGTTTCATCCAACCTCCCTATCAGAGGTCATGGAAGATAATTGCCATATCCCATTGGTATGTTGCCCTTGCATTCTTGATGCAAAAATGCATGACCCAAGGATTAGTGAAGGTAGTCTTGTGTTGATCCTTGGGTGTGATTTTAATGTGATTGTAACCAAAGAAACCATTGATGACAAATAGCATCTCATGACCAACAGTTAGATCAACCAACATATCGATGTTCGACAAGGGAAAGTTATCCTTAGGATAGGCCTTATTGAGATCCAAAAAATCTGTGCAAATTCTGATACTTCCATTCATTTTGGAAATAGGTACAATGTTGGATATCCAATCTGAATAGTCAATGGGTCTAATGAATCCAACTTCTACTATTTTCTCCAACTCTTTCTCGACTAACAAGGCTACTTGAGGATGCATTTTTCTTAATTTTGTCTTGATGGGTTTAGCATCTGGGTGGACATCTGAATGATGTAAAACTAGAGCAGGATCTAGGCCTAACATATCTTAATAGGCCCATGCAAAATTAATTATGCCATCTTTATGAAGCTAGACAATGGTGGAGTGTTCCTCTTCAGATAGGGATATGGCTACATAAGTGATTTTTGGATTTTCTTTTGTTCCCAATCTGACTTCATGTGTTTCTTGAATGAGAATAGATCTTTCAAACAATTGAGTTTTCACAAGGGGAAGATGAACATTCCCATATTCTAGTGCCTCATTGAGGTTTTCACTATCGTATACACCCTTTTGTTTTTACTTTTTCTATGCGAAAAAGAACCTCATAGAGGTTTTCACTAGATGACTTGTTTTTATTTTGTTTCTTTTTACGTTTTCAGTTAGGGTGTTCATCCTCCCCCAATCCCATAATATTTACATAAGAATTCACTGAGGGGAAGGTTTCAACGGGTGCACTACTACGTAGGTCCCAGTTAATAAGGTTAGGGTGATGAAGGGGAAGGTCAATAGTGCAAATGATAGGAAATCGAACATGGAAGAAAGATCTATGTCATCGTACACAAGTAAGTTGGATTATTCTTTAGGTATGTCTTCAATGAGACCATTATCCACACTAACATTGTTAGAAGTACTAGTTGATTCCATAGGAGCCTTTTTCTTCATGTCATAACATAGACCTATTCTACTGGGTCACATAGATGGTTCTATAAGATGGCATTGTTCCTCTATACCAACACCACCCCCCTGATAATTGTCTTTTTTGGACAAATTTGATCCATGAGGGTAAGTTTCTTGGAAATATTTGGGTATGTGCAGGATCATGATGGGCCAAAAAGTGGCAATATGATGGGTATGTGGTTGACAACTTTTTTTCTACCCAAAATTGATGAAACGAAAAGGGTTTTTAAAGGAGATTCTCAGCCTTACACCAATATAAATTATGCTTTACTTTTAATCTAGTAAATAATTATTATTCATTTTCTATTGAATTACGACTAAAATCCTGATTTTTAGGCTGATTGAAAAACATCTATAGCTTTCAAATGGTATAATATTTTTGAATCTAAAACATGTGTCACATTCAATGCTTCACATACTATAAGTTTAAAAAATAAAAAATTGAATTTCATGAAGTTTTGACCAAGTTAAGGTGGTCAGACATACGCATCTTTATATTTTTTTAAAGTTTTCATAAAAAAATGATAATTAATTATTTACTTGGAAAAAAATTACAAAAAAATATGCATCACATTGGGACATGAGTCCTCTACTTATATCTAAGATTTTATAAAAAAAATTATCATTTTAATGTGGTTAGGGTGGTCAGATAGACACCTACTTCTTATTTTTTCCCTGAAATTTAAGTACTACTATATTGAAATTTCAAACTTTCACCAAATAGATTTTATTTTTTTGTAAATAAACCTAGTAATTTAGAAACTACATTCAATTTTCTACAAATTCTATTCTTACATATTTTTGAAATAATATAGATAACTTATTCAAAATTTTATGTCAAGTTGCCTAACTCTAATTTTTTTGAATTTTTTGCCACTTAAGGGCCTGTTTTTTCCATGATGATCCTGCACATACCCATTCCATAAGAGGGGGTGATGAATTAGGTTCTTCTCGTTAAACCCATTGGCTGATATCCTCTTCCATTTGATCTTCAAGAGTACCCAAATCCCTGAATGTTGTCGAGCCCATGTTCTTGTAAGTGACTATGATTTTATTTTCTTCTCCATTCGATGATTCCTAAGAAGTCTATCCAAACGAGTGAGGAGAGGGTGGCATTGCGGCCACATTAGGTGTAGTTTTCATTTCATATTCTCCACAACCCTTGTCAATGATCTTGACCTTGGTGATGGTGGAATCATAAGTGGTGGACTTGGTGGATGTGGTGGGTGTGGCATTGGTTGATGGATTTTGAGATGGATTAGATGATGATGTTTGAGGTGCCCCCATTTCAACTATAGGGCAATACTGAGAATGGGGGAAGAAATATTCTAAAGCACATAATTACTCAAATGGTTGAGGATTAGCTTGTATGGTCACTTCAATTCCTTGGAAAGGAAACTTTAGACATTGGTGATAGGTGGAGGGAATGACTTGCATGGAATGGATCCATGGGTGGTTGAGAAGGAGATTATATGGAAGATCAAGATCAAGAATGTGGCACATGGTGTACTGCACAATAGGGCCAACCTGAATGGGAAGACAAATTGTGCCTTTAGAATCTCTCTCAGCATTATCATATGCTTTTATAGTAATGACCTGATTGCTTATGTCGATTGGGGTGTATCCAACTTGTTTTATGAACTTTAGCATACAAAGATTGAGGGTCAAACCATTATCTATCAAGACCCCTTTTACCTTATGTTGAGCTATAAGGACTTTAATATGGAGTGGGCGATTATGATCGGGGTTGATGGCAAGCATGTTGTTTTGGCTAAAACCCAACTGATAAGATGACGACAGGTGTCCCACTAAAGCTTGGAACTGAGTGGGGTCTATGTAATTTGGTACTTGGGTATCCTGTAAGACCTTGGTGAGGATTTCTTTGTGTATAGGAGAAGACTTAAGAAAATCCAAAATAGATATTTGAGCAGGTGTCGTTCCTCGGTGGTCAAGAATATTGTAATGCGAGCTTATAGGAGTCTGTTGTGTTGACATGGAAGGACTAGGGACTGAAATGCGGGTTCAATGGGTTGTAACAATGCACTGAAGATATTTTCCTTTAACATGAATCATGTGCATAACTAGTCTTTCATAGTTACAAAGTACATTATTGTAGTCGATGTTGTTGGTGTTGTTGTTTTGGCCATTGTTATTACTTGACCCAAGATTGGCATTAGACGTACTAGGTCCTTGGTTATGGTTAGGGAAAGCATTTTGATATATATGTAGTTGAGCATTGGATGAAGATGTTTGGCTGGTGTCCACTTCTATATCCCCATGATCTATAAGATCTTGGACATATTTCTTAAGCCTTTGACACTTATTAGGGGAATGACCTTTGATCTTGTGATACTCACAATATTTGTTCTCCTTGTGCTAGGTGGGTTTTGGCTTAGTATCATCAAAAGGCTTTGTCACTGGATACATAATAGGATAATTTTCCTGCAAAAGCCTATTGAACATGACACTCAAGGGATCTCCCAAAGAAATGAAAGAGCATTTATTATTGCCCTATTTTTTTTATTGGATTGCTAGGGAGGACGAGGTGTTGCTTGTGGTACAGATATGGGATTTGGAATTGGTTTTTGTGGAGGAGTGTATTTAGGCCATTGTGAGTTGTTTTCTACCTGAATATGCTTGGTATCCATGACACCATCATTGACTGCATTTTTTTTTTTTCCAGTAGCGGGAATTGTCTCCAAGTGGATTCCCTTTATTTGGATTATAGATTTTAACTTGCCCCTTGGCAATGAGAGCTCTCTCAATGATGGGACCCTTTTCAATAACCTCCAAAAAGGTTGAGACACAGTGAAGATTAAAATTATGTCTCATTTTTGGATGAGTGTTGGCCATGAACAGAGTGATGAGGTCTTTCTCACTGAGTGAAGGTTTCATACAGCTAGCCAAGGCACACCACCTCTACAAGTAGCTAGCAAAGGTTTCACCCTCATGTTGGGCTTCTTTCAGAAGGTCTAATGTATCAATATCCTTCTCCAAATTGAAGGAGTAGTGAGACAAAAAAAAATTGAAAGATCAGCGAAAGAAGAGATTGACCCCTTTTGAAGACCCATAAACAAGTCAAGAGCTACCCTCGTTAAAGTCCTAGGGAAAAACTAAGGGAGATAGTTGTCATTTTGGAGTACTTCTTGGAAATGCAAATAAAACTCTTGGAGCTGGTTCTTAGGATCCTTTGTTCCCTTGTATTTGTCAAATTTCAGCATCTCGAAATGCTTAGGGAAAGGAATGGATGAAATTGAGGGATTGAATGGATAAGGACAAATGTCTTCAAACTTGAAATAATTTTTAGAATTGCCCATTTTTAGGTCTTTCAATGTAGCCTTTACTGTAGGTCTTTCAATGTAGCCTTTACTTACTCCAACTCCTTATTAATAGGCCTTGATAAATATGGATTGGATGGATTGGATTTATTTTAGGGAGCATAATGTTGGTAAGATGTGGATGGAGTGGATGTAGTTTGATTGTAAGGTGGTAGAGGTGTATACAATGGATTCATCTAATATTGATGGGTATATGTAGGTTGTGATGGCAGATTGGTGTAGAGTTGATTATAAGATGGCTGATTTTGATGATAAGAAGAAGGACCCCCTTGTTGGTATGATGGAGGTGCTTGATAGTATGAAGTGGAAGGTCCATGTTGGTATGACAGTTGTTGGCATGATGGTTGCTACTATGAAGCATAGTATGGATTAGATTGATAATTATAGATGGTATAGTGATGTGATGCATGCCTCACTGTTGTGTATTGGGTTGCTGATATGAAATGGTTTGTTGTGGAATATGATAGGCATAACCAGATTAGGATTTGGCATGGGCATTATTCATAGAATGTGCTTTGTGGATGGTACAAGTACTATGCCATATTATTGGGGAAAAAATGATGCGATTGTTGAGGCTGTGCTTGGAATTGTGATTGTTGAAAAGGCTGATGATAAGCAGACTGAGTGGGGATTTGAGGCTGTTGAGTGATTTGAGGTTGGTGAGTTACTCGCATTTGGTTGATGGGTGGATTTTTCTCACATACTTGTTGAATGGTAGGACCTTCAGACTGATGAGTGGGTTGTGACAGATTACCCTGTAGTGGATGTGAGGGTGGTTGTTGTTGTTGTGTAGGAATGGGGATATTTTGATGCGGTGGTTGTTGTTGGATTGGTTGATATTGGATTGGAATATGTTGGCGCATTTATTGTGGTGTTTGTTGGGGATTACCTTGCGATGGTTGAGAAGGTGGGATGCTACTCTGAGGGGGTTGCTAAGGAATAAATTGAGGTGGCATTTCATTCAAAGGGGGATTCCATCCCAGAAGTGGCGGTAATCTAGAAAAATAATTGACCCCAACATTGATGGGAGGTTGACTAGATTGAGCAAGTGGTGGGGTCTGACCTTGAGTGAAATTTGAATATGGCAATAGAGGAAGGTTTTATGGCATACCATAAGCAAGGGGTTTCGTTCGGATCAGGTGATGCTCCTATGATTGTGATCAAAACCCAGGGGGGTTGTGGGTCCTGATAGAGTATGACATTATCGAACCCAAGTTGGTACCAATTATTGACGGGAAGACCCTCAATAACATAAGTATTCCCTAGAGGATTTTGTGAGTTTTGGGGATCTTGAGGCATAGAAAGCACAAGAGGTGGTGTATTGAAAATTTTTGATAGCTCGAATCTCGATGGTTTCTTGATTCCCTTTAAGAGAAAGGTAGCAAGGATTTTATCCCCATGCTCATTAAGTAGATGATCTATTATCTGAAGATTGATGAGATTATTAAGATACTCATCAACCATGACTTTAGGTTGATAAACCATGATTTCATCGGTAGTCGGCGACATGGTTTAGACCTCATTGTTGGATTGTTATGAGCCTCCATTATTGGGATCTTGAGGAACGTTGGGTCGAGCACCTTAGGCTTGTTAGTCTACCATGAGTTTCTTTGTTTTCTATCAGGTAACGAGCATGAAATTGTGAAACGGACCTAAGTGATGAATGAAGGATTGGGCGATTGGATGAGGGATTGATTGATTTAGTTGGATGAAGGATGATGAAATTGGATTGGATTATATAAGATTGATCGATAAGATGATGTGATTGATTGGATTAGATGGTTAGTTGGATTGGATCGATAAAACTAAGTGTAGACTCAGGTTTAGAAGTTTTGATTGCTAACTAATTGGATAGAAGTGTAGGATACATGATTATGACATAGAATCTACCTTAGGATAGAAGTAGATTTATTGGGTCAAAGATGATTTAATAACTCAAGAAAAATGAAATCCTAAGCAAGTATAGGCGATGGTGATCGAGATCAAACACCTAAGACAACATGGACAAAAATTTCTAAAATGAAGTCTAGGGGATTCAGATTGATGAACAGATAATGGATAAGCGATCTAAAGATGATATAATATGGTCCTAGATGATTTGATTGATGAAATGATCATCTTTGGAAAATAGAGACGAATGAAAATATTGATTACTAAAAGATGGATGATGATAATAAATTTTTGATCAGGACAAACGACTCGGCTAACGATAATATTTCACTAGCCAAAAGGACTCACATTCTGGAATTTTTATGGGAAGCAAATTCGCCTCTATGTGAAACTAATTTTCTTTTTCAGAGAGATCAAATTCACTCAGAACTAAGGTGACACAAGAAACAAGTGATTTTTCCAAGCAGGTTCACATATCCAGAGAATCAAATTCTCCCAAACATAGTTCAAATTCGCCCAAACTTTTGCAAGTTCAGCTAAATAGAGATCAAATTCACTCAAAAATCTACAAATTTACCCAAACTAGGTGCCAAATTCACCCAAAAAACTATAAGTTTGCCCAAATAGCTGGTAGGTTCACCCAAACAGCTAGAAAATTCACCAAAAAACCTTGAAACCACTAAAGAATGGGAAGGTTTGACTCTTAGGATCGCCTAACAGTCAAACGAACTCAACTAAAGAGACTTGAATTGTGACTCGAATATAGAACAAACTCCTAAATGGACCCAAAAAAAGACTCGAAATGGGGAACTGACTCCTAAATTGACTCAAATGGGGATCTGGAATGAAGAACGAGATCGTGAATGAGACTAAACCGAGACTCGAAACGGAGACCGATATGATGGACGATGAAATAGACATGTGAACGGAACTGAACAAGGACTTGGAATGGAGAACAACAACCTAAACAAACCTAAACAAAGACTCGAAATGGAGAACGAAAACCTAAACGATCCCAAACAAAGACTCAGAATGGAGAACAAACAACTAAACGAACCCAAACGGAGATGCAGACAGAAGACAAGATGACGAATGGGACTGGAATAGGGAGAAAAATCATCCCTGTACTAAGCAAGTTTTCCCAAAATATTGAGAAAAATCGCCCCTAATATAAAATTTACCCAAGAGACTGAGCAGGATCGCCCTTGAAGGCAAATTCACCCAACATTGGAAGCAAGTTTTCACAACATGTGAGAAAAGTCACCAAAAGTCAATGAAAATTTGCCTAAAGTAAGATTAGATTCATCCAAACTTGGAGGAAAGGTGAGTTTGACCTCAAGGATGAGCGGATTCACCTAAAAGGTGGACCCTGACTAGACCGAGACTCAAAATCACCCTTTTGGAGAGAAAAATTGTCTGTCTATAGTGCAAATTTGCCTTTGTAAGGGGAAAATTCACCATTGAAGGTAGGACCTAACTATGGAAAAGGGAGAACAAGCACGAAAAACAACAAGTGAAAGGCTGGACTAACTCAAGTGAAATGAAATGCGCTAGTATCAGGGGGCTGCCACAATAGTGGATTACACTTTCTAGGAGATCTTGATTGTTGCTGAAATCATGTATATTTAGAAAATATAATGATTTAAGCCTTGAAAAGTTCCATTTAAAGGATTCCAATTGAAGAGGATTTGATCAAACCACCTAAGACCAAGCCCCCTTAGATAGAACCACACTAGTTTTAAACCATACCTATAATGGAGTCTCCTTTACACCTATCAAAATGCTAATAAAAAATCACTTTTGATTTACCTTTTGGGGGATCAAATGAGTTCATTTAAAATTAATTTTTTTTAAGTGTGTATTCCTTATTATAAGCTTCCAAAAGAGTATAATTTTAATTAAATTTAATTTGATTATTATATTTATATTTTATTTCTTGTGAATGTAGGTTTTTTTACTGAAAATCAAGCTTTTTGTTCTGCACATGTGGAAAAATAGCAGATTATCAAAATAAAATTTTGAAAAATATTTTAGGTTGGGTATTGATGTCCTTGATCCATTAAAAAAAATATAAAAAATTTGATACATACAGAAAAATTTATGCTGTATATAGTTTTCCTATGTTTGAATTATAATTGGTTTGACTTAGAAACTTGATTAAGGAAAAAAAATTAATAAAATGCTATGAAACCAAATGAACTGGTTATATATCATAGTTACAAATGTAAATTAAAAAAAAATATAGAATTTTATCCTTCATACAAAAAAAATTATGTTGTATACGGTGAGCATCACTCCTTAAAAAAGTTGTTTACCGATAAAAACTAGTTTTCGAAGGAGATGAAAAAAAAGTGCAATCTGATTCCAAAATTTTTGAACAAAATATATTTAAAATCTATAGAAAAAACTTCAAAAATCACTAGTTTGTATAATCTTCAAATTCCTCATAGTTTAGCTGCTATAGGAGCCTGAAAGTGAAGATTTAGTTAAGAAAAATTAGTTCAATGTCTAGTTTGCCCATAAATTGTAAACAAGTATTGTGGGATCACCCATCACACAAAAATACACACCAAACAAAATGATCATAAAATTAGTGATACAGGTTTGCAAACTTAATGTAGGCCCACCATCTTGAGTAGACAACCCAAGGTTAATACTCTATGATACTGGGGTGGTTCTCTAGAGCATCCTTTCTCATGAAGGTGGATAGCTAGCATTATAATGGAACAGGGTCATCAATGGATTCCATAGGCTCACTTTCACGCTCTCACTCGAGGACTATCATAGTCAACCATGAGGATTTCTATCTCATTTGAATGGAGTACATGGTGAGTAACTTCGAGGTGTCGTATGCAATCCCTGCACTACACCAAGTCGCAACTGCAATGTGGGTCTCTATCTAGGCTGAACAAGGCTATCTCGTGAGTCCCTGATATACACATGGTACATGGGGCTCAACCGTGAACACCATCTCATCACAAGTGTGAATCAGGATCCCTAGTGAGGTATTGGAAACTCAAACCATTTCTTCACATCTTATCTAGGTAGCACCCTAGCTTCGATGCTCCACCAAACACGACGTGACTAGATTGAGGTACATCTTTCCCTCTCCCCCCTTTATATACCCCATCGATAACACGTGGTTGGGATCATCCCCTGAGTGACCCGCTAAGGGAAGAAGACACTAGACATCTTGGTTGGTCCCCAGGCTCATACATAGTGCAAGGGGAGAGCTTAGATGCACTAGCACCTCCTAAGTGGACTCAACTGGACTAGAGTGAACTGTGATTACTCATCACCCAGGATCACTAAGTGGTGCAAGGGTAGTGGATACGTCAACAACCCAATCACAAGCATGACAAACAAGTGTAAATTGACCCTTTAATTAAAGCTACATGTCCCTATCTAGTATGGAAAATAACAAACAAACTAACCAATTATTCTTGGATTGATCATTCTACAAAAAATGCGTTGGTATTTTTGAACTACTGGTCTTGGACAAACAAGAGACAACTACACAAATTGTTAGCAAAAATATACACACTCACAAACAATACTAGTTAGCAGATCAGTACATGAAACAAAAACCAAATGATGTCAAAAATAGGAAAACCAAGTCTTGGATTTAACTCGGATCCACCACTATGTAAAGAACCTTCACCCCTCATAACGAGAAACTTTGCCCCTTTAGAGTGAAAATTTTCCCAACACTAAGAAAATTTTCCAAAACACTAACAAAAAATTTGCCCCTTCAATAAGAAAATTTGCCCCTTCAATAAGAAAATTTTCCCCTTTAGTAAGAAAATTCACCCAAACCTTAAGAAAATTTTCCCCTTTGTGAAGTCAAATTCTCCCCTAAAGAGGGCAAGTTTGCTTATCTGCAAAATCAAATTTTCCTATCACCACAAACCAAAGCAAGTTTTCCCCTGAAGGGAGCAAGGTCGCCCCTCAGAGCAACTTTTCCCCTGGAAGCTCTAACTTAGCCCCTATGTAAATTCAGGTTCACCCCTAAAGGAAATTTTTCCCGTCTAGCCAAGCAACTTTTCCCTTGTGCTAAGAAATCTCGCTCGTCAGAGCAGTCTTGCCTATGTAACTAAAAATTGAACCTACAAAATTCAAACAACAACAAACGTAAAATGTTGCTCCTTTCAATGGAAAACAACATGAAACTATATGCAAAATGAATTGGATGAGATAAGTATTGGAGTTGAGAAAATGCAACTTCATAAGAGCCTAGTGACCTCTGCAAGCAAAGACTACCTGTTACAAGGAGAAGCAAAGAGAAGCAACAAAGAGAATGCTCAAGAATGTGGAGCAATGTATTCACCCAAAATGTAAAATGAATAATGATACAAAAGATAGTTTTCAACCACATATAGGTCAAAACCCTAATATGAAAAACCCTAGGCTTGCACAATAATAATTAATAAAGTAATTAATTATCATGCACCTAATGTTAGCTTAAGTGTAAAAGAGGTAAAAGGGAACTTTAAGTAATTAAACAAATATTGTTTAACTAATAAAGTAAATAACCAATTACTCTAACACCCCCCCTTAAGCTAGACTTAGGGAGAAGCTAAAACCTAGAAGAAGCTACAGAAAGCAAAAGCAATGGGTCTCGACAACAAGGCCAGATTAGGTACCCATGTACAAAATCAATGCAAACTAAATGAAATGGGGTAAAGGAGAAAACCCAGTGGGAACAAAACTCCTCCCCAAAATAGAATGCAAGGAAGGAATGCAATGCACTAATGAACAAAGGATAGGAGGTGGATAACATGATACCCCCCATAGATAACTTCTGTCATATAACTACATGTACAATGGTCTCCATAGGAGAGATAGAAAGAGAGAAGAAGGCCCCCCAACAATGAAGAAACTCCTGTCACAATGGTAGATGCTTGATGTAGAATCCAAAAGGAGATCCTGAAGTAGAAAATGATATTCCTCCCCTTGGGAAGAAATGGATCCAAAGGACAATGTCGAAGAAACCCTGTGAAGAGTGATGAACCAATCTGTCTCAAGATGTGTGCCATGATAGGATGCTGAAGAATTTCATTGTCTGAACTGAAACAAATGATGTCAAATCCAAACTGATGTGGAGAATCCTGAATGCAACCTCAGAATGCACGGATAATGGTGGGCGAATAGTGATAACCTGACTATCAAGGTAGAGGAGATGAATGTCCTCAAAATAATCTTCCAAATCTGTAATATAGGACTCCACAAACAAGAAAGATATGTCTGCAATGTAAGAGTCCAAAGTAGCTATGTCTAGAAGATGTATGATTCCCTACTGCACTGAATCAAGAACAACAGGAGATGCTGATGAAGTCTCAATCTGAAGAGTAGGAAATGTGAGACAAACCTCTGATCCATCAGAACATGCAAGGGTGTATAAATACTCAAGCTCCTCTAAAGTATCATGATCAAACGGTGTATTATCTCTCCAATCAATGGGTAAGAGATAATTTGAAGCAAGATCCTCTGGGAATGGAGAGAGAATTGGGTCTCCATAGATCTCCCAAAGATGTGTCCAAAGTGGGTGAGGACAATCAATATCTGATATAGCCAACACAGTGTCATGATCAACACTAGACAATATAAGTCCTACTATGTGATTTCTAATGATGTCCCATGCTAATTTTCCCTCTAAAGTGGTTGGTTCAGGTATGAGATCATACAAATAAGGTAAAATATTAAGCCACCTACAATGTGTAAGTATACCCTTTGCTCATGATTCATAATTACCCTTTTCCAGAATAACAATTGAAGGGTGAGTATAAAAACCCATGATAACTCTTCAAATGAAAACATTCAGAGACTAATGATCTCAACATAACCCATCCAACGCAAACAAAACCTATGTACAAGCGAGAATGACCAAGTAATTGAGCAAAATGTAAAAACACACAAAGCTGAATAAAAAATACTTGGTAAATATTATGATAAAATAGACTATATATCTGGATAGAGCATTGTAACACCTTTCCAATGCCTATTCATTTGCACAAAATGGAGTTCGGACGCAAAAGATACGCCCCCGGGAGTGAAAAACTCAAGTTCTGAATTTGACTAGCAAAAACGACTGCAAAATGGCAAAATCAGAAAAAATCACTAGTACCGCTGGAACGGCGCTGGAACCAGCTTTCTGGTGATATCTTATTTTTGAAAATCCGAGAAAAAATGCCCATTTTACGCCCGATTTAGTGAAAGCACCTGAAAAAAAAATTACACAGCCCTAAGGGGCTAAAAAATCCTTCGGCCCCTGGTCACATTGACGACCAGGGGGTTGGTGGCTAGATGTTGGGCACGTGGCCCCTGGTTATGCATATGACCCTGATGCTGTCAAGGTAAGCCCTCAGGGGCTATCGATAGGGTGTTGGTCACCCACATGACCTGGTCGGGCTGAGTTAAGCCCTCAAGGGGCTGCACATGATGCCCCCAGTTGGGCGCTTAGTGCTTAGTCACCACATGACCATAGGTGGATGGTGGAAGCCCACGAGAGCTGGGCACTGTGGAGCAGCAGACGAATATGGTGTATGTGGAGCAGTGGGCAGCATGGGCGGAGCGGCGACCTGGCTGGGCGGTGGCAGTGGTGGTGGTCGGGCACTGGCCGTCGGGAGGCCAAGCGGTGGCAGAACGAATTTGCATAGGCCACACAAAAAATAATCAAAAAAATTAAGGTTTTCTTTTATTTTTTATTTTTTTTTGCAGACGAAGGGCCCTGGCCCGTACGGCCTTAGGGAAAAAAATAAAATTCCTTCCCTAATCGACTATAACCAAAATCAACAAATGAACATTCGATTTAGGCATTTTTTGGCACTGTGAATCCAATGGCACTATTCATTTGGGCCCAAAGTGAACCCAAAAATAGGAGTATGCTGAATCCACCAGAAAAAACTTTAGAACCCTAGATCCGCTTCCAATGCAAAAATCTCAAAACAAGAACAAGCAGCTGCAGATCTGAAGCTTTGATACCATATTGGAGTTGAGAAAATACAACTTCATAGGAACCCAGTGACCTCTGCAAGCAAAGAATACCTGTTACAAGGAGAAGCAAAGAGAAGCAACAAAGAGAATGCTCAAGAATGTGGAGCAATGTATTCACCCAAAATGTAAAATGAATAATGATACAAAAGATAGTTTTCAACCACATATAGGTCAAAACCCTAAAAAGGAAAATCCTAGGCTTGCACAATAATAATTAATAAAGTAATTAATTATTATGCACCTAATGTTAGCTTAAGTGTAAAAGAGGTAAAAGGGAACTTTAAGTAATTAAACAAATATTGTTTAATTAATAAAGTAAATAACCAATTACTCTAACAATAAGGAATGCAATGGTGCAAGTCAGTATTTGGATAGGTGTTGGATATGGATGTAGGATGAGCTTGAAAGTTGTAGCAATGGTGGACGAGTGCAAGTGTTTCAATGCTTGAGAGTTCAAAGTTGCATAATGTTGAAAGTTGAATGTTGTTAGGGTTAGGGTTAAAATAAGGGTTTAATTAGGTTAGGGTGATAATTTAAATATTATTAGGGTTTGATTAAGGTTAGGATCCAATTATGGTTAGGGTTTAATTATGATTAAGTTTTAATTAGAGTTACAATTAGGATTAGATTAGGATCAAGGTTTGATTAGGGTTAGGGTCCGAGCATAGGTTTAATTAGAGTTAGAGTTAGGTTTTATTTAGGTTTAGGGTTAGGGTTAGAGGATAAATCTTCAAGTTAAGGTTATAATAAAATTTTAATTAGGTTTCAAATAATATTAAGGTATGGATCAATTAGAGTTAGCGTTCAAGTTTAATAGGGCATACTGTTTAATTAGGTTTAGGGTTAAAATAGAGCTAGGGAGGATTAGAGTTCAATTACTATCAAAATTAGGGTTAGAATCAACATTCAATTAGGTTAGGGTGACAATTTAATTAGGGTTATGGCTCAATTAGGGTCAGGCTTAGATCTATGGTTTACTTAGCGTTAAATTAGAGTTCAATTATATTAGGCTTAGGGTTTAATTGGGATCAAGGTTTAGTCAAGGTTAGGGTTAGAGCTAAGGGTAAATTAGAATTAGGGTTAGATTTCAATTAGAGTTATAGTGATAAATTTCAAGTTAAGGTTACAATTAAATTATGATTACAATTCAAATAGGATTAGGGTTAGGTTTCAATAGGGATGTATTAAATTTTTATATTAAATAGTTTTAATATAGACCAAATTGAACCCTAATCATATTATGTATTTAGACTAAACTGAACCCTTACTATAATTGAACACTCACACTAATTGAAATCCAACCCTATTTTAACCCTACTCATAACCATATCTTTAATTCTAATTATAACCCTAACCCTAATTCTATTTATAACACTAACCATAACTATATTATATAATTCCTAATCCTATATTAAGACTAACCCTAACCTTATTTAAAATTTAACCCTAAGACTAACCCTAATTAAAAACTAACCCTAATGTTATTTGAATGTTAATCATAATTTAACCCTAACACTAACTCAAAGGTTTTTCCCTACTTTAACCCTATTTTAACCTTTACCCTAACCCTAATTAAACTTGAACCTCAACCCTAATAAAAGTTTGAACCTAACCATGTTTGACCCCTAACCATAACTTATATTAATTTTTTATATTAAATATACTAAAATATTATTATTTATCTAATAATATAATAAAATAATATTGCATAGTTATATATTAATTCATGTTATGTGTTGGTCCATGACTACTACTAGAATATATATCTTAAATTTAATCTATATAAATTATGTTGAGATATATCAAGGAGTTTATTTTTTTAATTTAATATATCTATATTAAAATTGAATGATGAAAACCTAAACACCTCGATATATCTTGACATAATTTATATAGATTAAATTTAAGATATATATGTTATTAATAAAATGAAAAGAGTGATGTACATGGCTAGAAAAAAATAGTCTTAATGTCACGTGAATCATTACTTTCATAACGAGGCCATGTACCAAAGATTACAATCGAAAATAAACAAAACAAGAAAAGTTGTAGTACAGAATGAGGGAAACAAGCAAGAAGAAATCATCATAATATAAAACATGAAATAAAAATGTTGCCATGGCCAATGAAACCATGGATTTTCTAGAATTTATAAACTTCGAGAGTAGTTTTTCTCTGTGATTCCTTTGCATATTTAGTAAGTAAACTATATGATATATGCCACCAAAAATCCATACATTTTAAATTTTTGTCTTTTAAAAATTAGAAGAATGTTTATTATTTGTCTCTGCATGATGTAATGGAGGGATTCATAAGTTGTAATTATTGATCATTAAAACGACACATTAATTTAAAATGTCATAAATTAAAGATGACAAGAAATAATAATCTTCACAAGATTTGTATTATTAGGTGACGGTTTATTCTATGAAAAAGACTTTTAGAGATTTAAAAAAAAATTTAGAGATTATAAATAAAGTTTCTATAAGTTTGAATTTTCAATTAATTTTTTTGAATTTTATTTTAGAAATATAGATATACTTTAAATAATTTTCTTTTTAATTCATAAATATTAAAATTCATTTAAGTTATTTTTTTTTTTTTTTAAAATCAAGTATAATTATTTTATATTATTTTACTTTGTTCAATTTTAAAAGAAATAAAAAAATGTTAAAGAAAATGGACTTGAGTATCTAGAACACATATGTCAAATTCACAAAGTATATGAATAATCTAGATAACCTCTAGAAATTCATTTGAAGATCATCTAAGATAGCCTATGGTATTCTTATTGATGACATCTAGTGTTTAATTTACAATTAAAATAATAAAAAATATAGAGACATATAACACAATTCATTAGAGTGCATAATCCTAGGTCTATTACATGTTTACTTGTCATTTCTAAACCTTTCACTCAAAATTATAAAGATGATCTATTAGGTGTCCAACCATGGAGAACTTCAGGCACCCAATCTAGGAAATTACACAAAAGTGTTTGTAAATACTGGTCAAATGTCCTTAATGTAAATATAAACATTAGAAATTAAAATTAATTTGTTCTAGTCTACAACATTCCATCAAATCATATTTATGAGTAATAAATTCATATATGCACTTACATGATATGTTTTTTCACACTTAAGTGGCCTAGAGTTAAAACAATCAATTTGTAGAGTCTAAGATCATCATTTTAATTGACTGTATTATTTTAAAGCATTGATAAATAAATTTGTATCTATTAAAACACTTCTCCATCATTAAATTTAAGACAAATATATATTTAATTCATTAAAATTTCTACATTTATATTTTAGATAATTACTTCAACACTAATCTCACACATTTTTAAATTCCTTCTAATGTATTACTTTCTTTATTTAATTAGGCATAGATATCATAAGTGGTTTATTTTTCATTAAAATACAACTAGAATTTGCACCCATAGGGATTTCAAGGGATATTCTAATAGGAAAATAAAGGTAAAATTTAAATTAATTTTAATATTACATCAAATAAAATACCAAACTTGTTACAAGTATAAGAATAACATATATAAAAATTAAATGAAGTGGTGAACTATAAATTCAACTGTACTAGCCAATGGGTGTTTATAAGGTCCAAATTAGACATAGTAATGTATGATAGGTGTTGTATATTAAATCAGCAATTTGAAAGTGATGAGAACAATACATCAAAATAGTGTAGTCTCTATTATAGAGTACCCTTTTGGTTCTTCTTTGGTTGGTAAAACAACATAAAGATCAACAAAGATTACAGATATAGGTACTACTAGTGATGTAAAATTCATTAACATGATTTTAGAACCATATTTGTACAATTTTGAGCTCTCAAGGAAGTTAAGCTTATTTATAAACTCAACTTTGTTGCTACTATTGGAAACAAATATATCAAATTCCCAAATAATACATGCCAATGGAGTATACCACCCCTCGAAGAATTTGGTGCACTAGGAAAGAAGAAAGAGAATAATCTAGCCAACCATTGAAAAATAAATAAAATTAAATCTCATGACAAATTAGGAGTATCTTAGTTGGAGGTTAATGAATTAAAATAGGAAAATTTATTAATATAGAAGATGAAGCCTTTAGTGATAATATATTGTTGGTTTTATGAATACACAAATATATTTATCATTAAATAAAGTGTTAAGTATTTTTGTGTAGATCTCTTTTCTTTGTGCTGTTGTATCTCTCATTATTTCAAAATAATTCAATAAGATGATAATCTATTCCCACCTTGTAACTTCATTGATCTTCTTATAGGTATGAAAATCTATTGATTGGATTCAGATTGATTTTAGGGTTAATGCTAATAGCTATCATATATGCTATGACTACTCGTTACTTGGTAGCTTTGATGTTTTAATCAGGGGAATCTAGATTCAAGAGAGAGGAGCTATGATCAACTCAAAATTTGAATAATTGGATGGAGGTGGATTATATTTTGTGTTTTTTTAATATTAATAAATGTTTAGAGGTTCCTATGAGCTAATAGGTTCCCTTGTAATTGTGAACACCATATATAATAAAACTTCTCATAGAGGTCATCTTCAAATAATTTAAAATGTTCTTGCCAAATCCCACAAGAAAAAAATTTCTATCAAGAACACTTTAATGGAATGAATTCATATGAAATTATATGGCTTTTCTCTAGTTATAATAAAGAAATAATTAAATAGATAATCTCATAAAATCTTGATTTCAACATGATAGGGCTATTGATCTTTTCAAATAAATGTCTTAAGAAATTTTCTAATGTGTTTTGTGTCCTAATGAAGCTTCTTCTAGCCTCTGTAGGTTTTTTAGATGATGAAATAACCAAAGACATATATATTCTACTCTTGACATGATTAGTAACAATATCTCTTTTCTTCTACACACACCAATCATTTTGAGACTATTGTGGAGGATTGGATATCACTCATCAGATGGAATTTCTACAAATATAGGTCATAGGGAAATATTGTGTTCTTTGAATCTTACCAAGTATATTCCTAAAAAAAAAATTAATGAGACACATATAGGCACTAGTTCTTAGATCTCCTTTCCTTGATTTACTAAAAATGAGAAATCATACCTGCTTTTGTGTGTCGATAATTACACAAGAAATCAAGCTTATAGTAGTATGAGGCATCCATTTGGTATGGTAGTGGTAATCCATAGAACGCATTTAACTTTTATCCATTTTTTTCACAAATGAAACATAGGTTTATCTAGTAAATCATCAAAATGTGTAGCCACAAATCCTTATCTACCCCATCATCATATTTTTAGCCTATAGCCAATTCATGTAGCATATTTTTGAAAATCTTCTCTAATGGCTGCATATGAATGAAAAATGAAAATAGACGAAAAATATAGAGAAAAACAAGGAATTTAAAATGACACTAGAATATCACAAACTCAGATCATGTCATTAGGGAAGTAGTTCCAAATGGGAATTTTAAAAATAAGCAATAAAAAACAAAACATAATGAAAAATCATAAGAAAACAAAAAAACCTATATAAAAAATGATGTGTGATAAATAAAGGTTGCACAAAACTGGTCACACTCAAAAATTTTGTCACTTTCTCAAAGGAAAATATTATCTAAATCTAGTGTGACTATCATTTCATACTCTATGAGACTCTAGGAATATAGCTTATTCAAAGAAATAGAAAAATAACTTGCCAAAATGTGTCTAGTATTATCAATGTTGTCTACATATTCTACTCAAGCTCCATCTTCACCCTTGCATATTAATAAAAATTTTCTTCATTTCCAACTTCTAAGATTATATTTTTTCTAGCAACCAATCAAAATTTTGGCAAGTGAACTACCTGAATGTTTTGTACAAATTGTGTCATGCCGTCAACCATACTAATGAAGAAGAATGAGAAGAATTTACAAGAAAAATATTAGAAAACCCTACCAAAGAAAAAAAATTATAACATGAGATGAACCAAAACTAGTCTCTCTATAACTACTACTTCAATCAATTCACAATAATTGACATGAAAATCTAAAATATTAGGTTTTATAGTTAGTAGATTCATGAGCTTGAGACAAGATTTTTCATAGATGAAAATTTGATACAAGTTTCTATAGCTGTAAGATTCGATGTGGAGTAGTGAAAATTTTTTAGCAACTATAACATTTGGTGTAAAGTAGTGACAAACAAAATTGACAACTAGAATTTGTGTGGTGTGTTTTAGATGTTTTCTACCTACTAGTAACATTTTTAATAGTGTGAGATAGGTATGGCAGACATTTATGGATTAGAAAGTCCACAGGGGAAGCCTATTGACTAATAATGAGCCCATTATGTCAATTAAGAATCATTTTAAGCTAAATAGTAGATCACATAAGATGGAGAAGTAGTCAGCAAAAAAATAAAATTATTCATTTACATCCATATAAGTAGAAAACTTTTATGGTAAATAAATATGAGTTTTGTATAGAATTACTATAGATGATGAATCATTCAATACTTTGATATTTAAAAATGTAATAATGTATATTTGAGTAACTATTCAAATACACAGTTGAAGGAATAAAATATTGAGAGAAAATATAAACAATAATAATAACAATGATGAACATTGAAAGAGGTTCAACTCTTTTTACATACAAAACTTATATCTCTTTCTATTATGAACCCAAATAAATTACATAATAGAATGCAAAGATATAAATAATATTGATGCTCTTATTAGAAAAATCAAGCTACACATATAGAAAACAAAGCTTTCTCTTAAAATAGAACTATAGGTACAAATGATAGAGTTGTTTCTCTAACAAATAAAGACTAATTAAAATAGGTCTACTAATTTGCTTCTCCTATATATTCTCTCCAAACACACACATGTATATATTAATCACTACTCTTCAAAACATAAATAGAGTCCTCCATTATTCAACATTATTGAGGATGGGTTATGTATGGGTTGGTGTCAAATAATAAATAAGGAGGGAAAATGAAGATAATGATAAGAAATTCATAAATAAAAGTCCTCCATATTAATTTCTACAATTTTACCATGTTTGATTGAGTTGGAGACTAAACATGTGAATGCAATTAATATGGTCATTAGGATTACATTTTCTAACACCCCCCCCTTAATCACAACTACTACCATTTAGAATACCCAAACAATCTCGTAGATATTCAAAGATTTATTTTCCTAATGGCTTGTTGAAAATGTCTACATATTGATCTTCAGACCTATAATATTCCAAATAAATTTCTCCATTATTAATTAAATCTCTGATGAAAATGTATCAAGTGTCTATATTTTTACTCTATTTCTATCAATGAAAGAGTCAAAATGGGTTGTTTCTTGGATGCCCATGATACTACACCAGTTCCAAAATGTAATACATAACCAAATGTATTATTCATGTCATCAATGCTTCTTTCACAATCACTATTTGTATATCTTATGAGTTTGAACTCATCCAACCTTGTATATTGAATTTCATAATTTATAGTTCCACTTTTTTTCTTTATTGCCAATGGGAATCTTTTAGAGACTCCATGAACCTTGAAATAAGACTCACACATTACATTATATGTAGCCTTGTGGAACTATCATAAACATTAAACTACCAATGAGTCTTTTATACAATGTTGGATCAACATTTGATCGCCTATTATCTTTACTTAACTTCAAACCTATCACAATTGGTGTTGGTGTTTACTTACAACCTAGATCATATTGAACCTTTTCAAAACATTGTTAGCATAACTGAGTTATGAAATAAATATTCCATTTCTATTTTGATTTACCTCAATGCCAAGAAAATACTTCATAAGACCCAAATTACTCATTTCAAATTATTTTTCATAGCTCCTTTGAACAAGTCAATTGATAAATCACTTGCAAATATCAAGTCATCAGCATACAACCATACAATTAGAATTTTAACTTGTTCATTCCTCTTTGTGTATAATGTAGGCTCATCATTATACACATTTTGAAGCCATTCTATAAGAGGTAAGAATAAATTCTCCTATACCATGCTCTAGGAGCTTTATTCTATTCATATAGTGCTTTTTTGAGTTTGTAGACTTTTTCTTCATGACCTAAAATCTCATATCCTAGTGATTGCTCCACATATAATTCTTCTAAGAATCCATTCAAAAATTTATATTTGACATCCACTTGATATAATAGCCACTTGTTATGAGATGTGATAGCCAGTATTGTTCTCACTATATCGAAACAAGCTACTAGAGAAAATGTTTCACTGTAGTCAATTCCAAGTTATTATGAATAACCCTTTGTTACAAGTCTTTCTTTATGTTCTTACATATTTCCTTCTATATTCATCTTGGTCTTGTAAACCCACTTGACTCCTATCAAATCTTTTCCTTTTGGAAGATTCACTAAGTCCCTTGTATGATTTGTTTCTATAGCATCAATTTCTTCATCCATGGAATATGTCAATTTTTCATATTTAATTGCATCTTCAAAGTGAATTGGATCATCTACTTGTGAAAATAATTCAAAAAGATAAAATAGACTAGCATTGTTCTCACCTTCATTTTGATCATAGATATCTCTTAAACTTCTTATTTTTATCTCCTTAAGCTTGCCAATGTTGTATTTGACATATCACATGAAGTAGATCCTGAAGAATTTGTACTTGAAGATCCTACACCTATAATGCCACTTGTAGATGGTGTTTGATGTTCATTTAAAGGAGTACTAGTCTAAATATGTGAACTTTTCCTTCTACTTGATGAAGGTGTCCCTTGTGTACCACTTTTTTGAGCTTGAGTGGGTGTGGAAGGAGTCACCATAGAAGGAGTAAAAAATTGAATTAATACTGCTCTATCCTCTTGTGGTAAATTTTTTGAAATATTCACCATCTTTTCCAAAAATTCATCCCATGATTCTTCTTCTATGAATTGCACATCTCTACTGATGATCACTTTTCTAGTTATAGGATTATACAACTTGTAAGCTTTAGTGTCCTCGCTATATCATATAAATATGCATTTTTCCCTTTCTATCCAATTTCTTTCTCAATTCATATATGACATGTGCATATGCCACATATCCAAATACTCTCATATCACCAACACTATAATTTATTCCACTCAATGCTTCCTCTAGAGCTATATTATTGACACTTTTTGTGGGATATCTATTCATTACGTAGACTACACATGCTACAACATTTTCCTAATACTCATTTGAAAAATGATTAGCCTTCGACATAATCCTAGCAATGCCTGTAATTTTCAATCCTTTCCTTCTGCCACACCATTCTATTGTGGAGTGTACTTGGTAGTAAATTTATTTTGTATTCCACGATCCTTGCAAAAATTTAGAAATGTATTTGAGATATATTCATCACCTCTATGAGTTCTTAAAAAATTTATATAATATCCACTTTGACTCTCAACTAAAGATTTGAAATGACAAAAAATCTAAAAAACATTAGACTTATTCTTCAAGAAATATACCCACATCTTTCTTGTGTAATCGCTAATGAACACAAAAAAGTAAACACATCCATCGATTGAAAGTGTTTGCATAGATCCACACAAATCAGAGTGAACTATCTCCAATGGTGTCTTTTCTCTAACTAGCCTATCAATTGAGAATTACTCAATATTTTTTTTTCCCAAAATACACCCTTGATGTACTCTATCTATTTTTTCCATCAATGGAAAACCTTTTACCAAGTTTTTTCTTTGTAACAAATTTAGACCTCCAAAATTTTCAAGTGTCCAAATATTAAATGCCAAATATAGTTATCATATTTTATTTCTAATTGAAAAGATACTTACATAATGTTATTTCATTCAAAGCTTGAGTGATATTTTGTTGTGTTGATTATTGGATTTCTTGAGAAAAATTAACCCTTAAATTTGGTGTTATCTTTAAGGGAAACATTCTATTGTTTGTCATTTGAACTTTTTCTATGAGCCAATTTCGTGGAAATTTGTCCAATATTGAACATTCTCTATTTTTTAATGTCACTTTATATCCATTATGAACAAGGCACCAAATACTCATCAAATTATGCTTTAAACCAGGAACAAAGTAAAAGCTTGAAATAATCCTTTTCTCCCATTGTTTAGTTAGAATATTCACATTGCATTTTCCCATTATTGACACTTTATTATCATTTCCCAATGTAACATTTGATTTTAGAGACTTATCCAAACTAGAAAGTTACATTTCTCAATTTTATGTCATGTGATTACTACAATTTGAATCTAGAAACTAGACATTTTTTAGACCCTCTTGAGCAACACTGAATTCTAGAAACATGCTACTCTGATTCTAATTTTCTTTAGAAAAACTTGTACTTTGATTGTTGAAATCAAATTTCCTTTTTCTACATTCACTAGCTTAATGACCATAATTTTTATAATAATGGCATTGAAATTGAGATTTGTCATACTTTTGACTTTGATATTGATTTTGACTTAGATTGTGGGTGATGGATCTTCCACTTGAATTTGTTGGGTTGGTTCTTCCACCTCTATATGAATTTCTTCCTCTACCTCTAAATTTAGATCTCCCTCTACCTCTTCCAAGAATTACAAATCCTTGTGACTTAAAATCATGCTCCAACTAATAATTAGAAGAATGACTAAGCTTGTGTTCATGAGAAATTAGAGATGCATGAAGTTCATCTATCGAAAGCTATGAAATATTTCTGGTTTCTTCTATAGCCAGACCAATAGATTGAAGATTTGTGGTTAGGCTCCTAAGAATATTTTCAACTATTATCCTATCTTCAAGAATCTCACCACGATATCTAATTTTATTAGCTAGTCTACTAACTTGTGAAAAAATGAATCTATAGATTCAAAATCTTTCATAAACATAGTTTCAAAATATCTTCTTAACATTTACAACTTTGTGGTTTCACTTTATCCATACCTTGATATGTGGTTTGAAGTATGTCCCATGCTTTCCACGATTTTCTTGTTGTTGCAACTCTTGGGAAGATACTCTCATACATTGCTTAAATATGTAGAAGAGAGCCTTAGAATCCTTTTCCCTATTATCTTTGATCAAATATTCTCATGCATGAGATAATGTATTGTATGTTGTTGCATTTACAAGCTCAGAGAACCCATTCTTCATAATTTCCCATGCATCTTGAGATCGAAAAAAAATCTTCATTGTGATTGACCAGTATTCATAATTCTTGCCATTCAACTCCAGGGAATCTATAGATTTATAAGAGTTGTGCCAAAACAAGATTTCATAACTTGGCTCTAATACCAGATGAAAGAATAAAATAAAGAGAGAAAAGACAAAAAATAATAA
Organism: Sequoiadendron giganteum; assembly: GCA_007115665.2. Classification (NCBI taxonomy): domain Eukaryota; kingdom Viridiplantae; phylum Streptophyta; class Pinopsida; order Cupressales; family Cupressaceae; genus Sequoiadendron; species Sequoiadendron giganteum. The sequence continues at coordinate 569,582,459 of CM021101.1, forward strand.
TAACAATGATGAACAACAAAAGAGCTTCAACTCTATTTACATACAAAACATCTATCTCTTTCTATTTTGAACTCAAATAAATTACACAATAGAATGCAAAGATAAAAACAAGATTGGTACTCTTATTACAAAAACCAAGCTACACATATAGAAAACAAATCTTATTCTCTTAGAATAGAACTACACTAACAAATGATAGAGTTGTTGCTCTTAAAAAAAACTAAGTAAAATAGGTCTATTGCTACTTCTCCTATCTATCCTCTCCAAACACACATTTATACTAGCACTTGCACTATGAGGAGGTGCAAGGAATACGTTGGTAGAATAATATATGTAACTAAAATGATAAAGTTTTTTCTTATTATATATCAATTTTTAACAATATAACAAAATTGTTAGCAAACTTTTGAATTTTTTCCTTACATGTATTCAAGTTTGACTCCCTCTCATAGGTCCTTGGAAGTCATAAGAAAGTTTACTCTAACTACAATATTGAATGTTGTGACAAAGTCATTGCACTTTCTTAATTTCAACAATGTTAATTATCTATCAATATATGAAAATTTCATGAACTATCAATATCTTACCGAAAAAAATGGAGCAAAGCATTCCACAAGCAAGTTTGTAATAGCAACACTAACTGAGCAACTTTTCTTGTAGAATAGGAGTGTAGAAAAAACATTTAGTCAATATAATATTATAAAATGTATGATTGATGGTTTTTAAAATGATAAACACGATAGATGATGGAACAATACATGTGAAGTAGAGGAGCTATATGTGACATAAAATAAGGTTGACAAAATGGGAAAATTGCTTGATGCAAAAATAAATGAATGTGAAGCATGAACTTGTATATCATGTAAATAGTTAATTTTCAATGTTAGTAGGTTTTTTTTCTTGGGTAAAAAATATAAAATCGATATGAAAAGAGAGAATATAATGAGAGTCTATGTATGGTAATAGCCTGTACACTGGATAGTGGTATTTTCCTATGGGTGTTATAGGTATATTTTTTAGGTCATCAAGGTTTCACAGTGGGACATTATAGTCATCAAAGTGCACCACTATGTATGAAGGAAATTTTGGTGGTCTAGAATTAGCTAGATACACAATTTATAGTAATTATCCAAGAGACCCATTTACAAGACCTATTTGGGTCCATAAGATAGTTGTTAACATAACTCATTGGCCTCGACATATCAGGACTTCTTTTGGAAGTTCTTTAGTATCATAATCAATATTTAATTTCACATGTGTTTGTATTACAACACTAAGTGCAATACGAAGGTTTGTTAGTGTCAACATTTTTTTTTGTTGTGTAGCCCTACTAAATCATTTGTAGAAAATAGGTGCTTTAATCAGTTAAAATCTTTTTTTTCATCATTTTATAGATGATTATTTCTACGTTTTATTAGTAATTCCGAATCTTCTTCAACCAGTTATGCATTACGGATATTTTGGAATGTGTAATGAAAAAAAAATTGAGTTTTGGAGTCACTTTGTTAACATAAAAATTGTAGCAAATTGTTCCCATGGGAATATAGAAACTAATTGGGATGCATGAATTAGTTTGTTGATAAGAGGGGAAGTTATGCCAAGCCACCTACAAGAATGATAGATGTACCACCAAAGAACATATGTTTTTTGTGGGGGAAAGCTTCACATAATGTACTATCTATTTTCAATACTAACTTCAATCCATAAAGCTCATTTCATCAACTAAGAGGTATTTAATCTCCTTCATGTCTTCTTGAAACAACGTTAATGATTATCCCTTTAATGCTTGTATTTATTTTATTGGAATCTTAATGGTTGAATGCATAGTTTAGGGTTGCATATTGAATGCAGTGCTCCCTATAAAAGCAACAACAATGGGGCCCAGTTAAATTTTTTTGATGATACATTCCAAAGCATGTGTCTAATACTATAAATCAAATATGAATTTCTCCTACTTTTTGTTCCTCGTATTAGCATATGTAATGTCCGGTTCAAGGAAGTGTTGTTATAGGTGAATTGAACATAGAATAATAAAAGTGATAAGACCATAAAAACATAACTACATGTAAGGTGACTTCCATCATCAAAACTTCATAATCTTGCACATTTTGTACCATTGAGCATGTTCTATTTACTTTTTGTATTAAATTAGTGCAACTAATTAAAACAGTATTTGTAAAATTACTAATACCATTATTAGGAGATCCATTCCAATTTATTGATGGGCATGATTCAACTGGAAGAATAGGGGGGAGAGGTTACTTCTTCAGATCTTGACAACATCGATAATTTGCTAAAAAAAATATTGTTTTATAAACTCCATATAAGTATCATTTTTTGAAAATTTAATTTGTTATAATTTAACATAGAAATATGCATATTAAGTAATTATTTTTACATTTACAAAATTATGAGTATAATTGGATATCTTCACATGTAAAAACAACTAAAAATAAAATAAAATAAATATTTACATCATAATATAAATAATATCAATATTTGAAGAGACATAATCAATGTGCACAATTAAAAACAAATAAAATTATTTATATACTTGATAGTAATAAATGAGAAATAAGCTAAGTTAAATATGGATTCTTTATAACTTAGGTCATAGAACATTACTTTCCACAAAAATTGTTCATTCAAGGAGGATGTATGCCCTAGGATCCCAAATTGGATTGACTATCAACACAAAGGTGATTCAATTCACAACAAGGTAGAGCTAGGGGGTTCTTTAGGATTTGAAGGGTTCAACACCAAGCGAAAGCTTGGAAAATACAACTTAAAATTCAAGTCAAAAAACCTAGCAATGCAAGTCAAATGATGAATGCAAATGACAAAATTAAGTAATAGCAAGTTAGGATGTATGTACCTAGGAAGCCTAGAAATGTGATGAGGATTTTGGAAATGCAAAAATGTTGTAAAAATATGCTAGGGAGGACTAAGATGCCCTTACTATTGTCTTAGTCCCATTACTATTTTTTGGGGAAAATGTGGAATCTTGGATGACGGAATAAAATCTAAAATAATCTTTGAAAAATACCCTTGGGAGGACTAATATGCCCTTACTTCCAAATTAGTATCACTTTGAATTTTTGAAATCTCAAAATGTGATCCTGAGGCTCAGTATCTACACTTCCTTCTTCTCAGATCTCAGGTCTTGAAACTTCCAGATCTAGCCTATAGGTGACTTTCCCCGAAGATGATAACTTTGCAATGCAAATTTGCAACTTTACAACTTTGCACTTCAAATGATCTTCAACCTAAATTTGTAAACATAAACAAAAGAGAGAGGAAAAACTTGTTGATTGTTAGTAAATGGAGATTTGCCTTGGTCAAACCCCTTGTTGGTAATTAAACCTTCGAATGAAATGAAATAATGGAGGGAAATGATGAATGAACAAAGTTATATGTTGAAACTCACCAAACCATTGTCATGAAATCTACAAACGTGCATGATGTGTCTACCTTGAATGTAGATCTTGAATCAAATGAATGCTTGATAGATCTTGACTTGAATTGCTTGCTTGAATCAAAACGCTACATCAAAAATGTTAGCTCAAAAACACATATGATGTAAGAATATATTTGACATGATGTTTGAATCTTGATGATGGCTCCAAATGCTTAATGAATTTCTCTTGAATCCTCTTGTGAACCCCAACTATGTTATTAGGAATTCTCTCACAAAATTATTGGGTGAAAATGAGTGAAAGAACCTTGTATGTATACTTATCCATGATTAATATCCTGTAATTACACCACAAGAAGCCAAAATATAAATTCATTAATTAAAGGAGGATAGATCATGCCAATATTTGAAAAAAAATATTTAAAAATAACTTAAGGGGCACTAAGATGCCCTAGGTTCTTAGTCCTGAGGGTTGAAACTCAGGGCATAAACTCCAAAAAGGGGGATCACTCTAGGCTAACTTTAAAAAGAGGTTCCCAAGATCCTTGGGGGAAAAAGAGGTGGCATCTTAGTTTTGACCCAAATATTAGGGACACAACCAAAATCGTTAAATTATCAGATGTTTTAAAGGATTATCCATAAAAAGATATAATTTATTAGGCTTGTGGATGCAACATAGGACCAATTAAGACATAAATAAAGATAAATAAATCAAGGTGGGAGAAAAAAGTGTGAAAATGAAAGGGTATGTATTTTCCTACACTACATTCAGCCCCCAATTTAGTGAGAGGATGAACTTGCTTCAAACTCACACTAAAGTACACAACCATGCAATCAAGAGGGGTTCAAATATATGAATGCTAGTAAGATAGAATGACAATGACCAAGAGGGTTGCCAAGCCCCCAAGATTATGACAAACCAACATAGACACAATGGAACACACTTGCATATGATATATGAAGCCATAACCAGATCACAAGCATACACCATCAAAGATGGGAAAAGGAAAAATGAAAAAGAAAAATGTAATGTGTCAAGCTTCGATTGGCCATCCAACATGTTGTGGAATAGGTCTAGGATTTTTGTCCAAAATTTTTTACAAGTGGAACGTGATGTGCACTATGCAAATAAAATTGCATCCTCACAAGGGATAGTGAAGCTAGTTGTCCACTAGGTGAGCCCCAAGATATCCATATGAAAGTTATACCACCATGATTATGATAAGGAAAAAAGAAAATTCACACTCACAAGGGCTACTGAAGCTAGGTATCCACTAGGTGAGCCTCAAGGAACCATGTCAAAGGAATACATCCATGAATTTAATAAGGTACAAAAATGCAACACAATAAGAAAGAGGGATGTTCGAAGGGGATTTTCTTAGTTCTTGTGAGGTCTCTTTTTAGGGAACATTGTGATTAACTTCTCCAAGAGAGGAAAAATGCAAGGTCTCATCTTAGGGAACATTGTACTTAATGTTTTCAAGAGAGGAAAAGTGCAAGGAAATATCACGCTCTTAGAGGAAATCAAACCCAATGACACCACCAAGAAAAGAATGCATCACAAGAAGAAAAAACATTACATAATGAAACATGAGTGTATGTGTATGCCCCCACTTTAAAGTGGTTTCTAACACCATTGCTATGAGAAATTTATTTAAAATATAAGAATAAATGAGAGCTTACTTGAAAATCCCTATGACAAATCATATTTTTCCAATAAACTCAGTACGTCATGGGTAAGTGCACCAATCAATGACACAATTTTGGTGCCAAATAGGAAAAATTCACAAAAAAGGGCTGAAATTGGTCATTTGGTGTGTGTCAAATGTAAAAGTTAAATAAAACAAAAAAGGTCCTTTCAAACCCTCATTTCACTTCAACATGCGGCTTGGCTTGGAGGATTTTAGTTTTGCAACTTGCACTCACGAAATATCAGCCATTATTTGCATCCTTAGCTTGTGATTTTTCACGAGGATGCTGCCAACATGTCAAAGAGGTCGAATATTGTGAAGAGGTGTGTATTTTAACTATATTTATTTTGAAATTGATTTAGAATGCAGATTGAAATAGGTTTTTATAATAAAATTTTTTTTCTAATTCTCAGGGAATGAATCTCCACCTCGAAATATTGATAATTCACAATCACCCCCTCACAAAGAGCCTTATATACAAGAACAACCTAAAACCCCTCCATCTATTCATAGGCATCCTCAAGGAACAAAAAAAAATATTCTAAATCAAATTGAAAACTATAAAATATACATTAAGCAATTAATTGGAAGATTAACCGAGCATGTTGAAACCCACCCTTATAGGAGAGGGATTGTTGAATCATTGAAGTCAACTATAACTCATATAGGAGAAATGAGCGAGAAAATAAATTTTTGATCAAATATGAGGCATCAAATGAGACAATTTTATGATAGTGGTTTGTCATATGCAGATGTTAAAAAACAAAAATTAGCAAAGCCAACTTGTGTGCCCTATTTATAGACTTGAGAATCAATGCACCTTTTTCTCATGGATGCAAGAGGTTCCCCATCCATTGGTACCACCATTACTTAATTAAAAATAAATTTTGGGGGCACTGGTGGATGGCATTTGACTAACCTCCATGCAATAACCATGAGGTACCGCAATACTTTGTGAGGAAACTATATTGTGAGTTTTTTCTCAATAAAATTCCAAACTATTTTGACATCTTAGACTTTCAGGGTAGAGGTGGGGCTCCAAACATGATAGACCTACTACACGACGTAATCTATAGTTAGCACCAAGACCCCCTAGTAGACCCATGGTGGAGCATGTCATTGTTCCTTCCATTGTTAAGGATAGTGTAGAGGTGGACACGTTGGAGTTGATTGAATCACTCATCGAGACCATTTTGTAGGAATTGAGATAATACATCACCACAAACCCCGAAGATCACCTGCATGCAAATAACCTGTCACAAAAGAAGAGATGGAGACAAACAAGCAAGGGCTCTCTGAAAACTGAAAATGTATATATCAGAGAGAATGAGAGAATGAATTGATATGAAATACAATGGGATCAATCCTTATAAAAAGGAGATCATGCAAACCCTAATAAAACCCTAATAAGATAAAATTTAATAATTAATATAATTATTAATTGTCACTTTATGCAAAGTATTACTCATCTTAAGGGGGGGTGTTAGAGTAAAGGTGTAGGAGTTGTCAAAAACAACTTTGGAGTCAACTTCAGACTCCAAGAACACCTGCATGCAAATAAATACCTATCACAAAGAAGAGAATGGATGGAGAAAACAAACAAGGGTTTGAAGCTCTAAAAAATAGAATTGTATTAATCAGAGAGTATGAGAGAATGAATTGATATGGAATACAATGGGATCAATCCTTATAAAAAGGAGATCATGCAAACCCTAATAAAACCCTAACAGGAAAAACCCTAATAGAAGCCCTAATAGGATAACATTTAATAATTAATATAATTATTAAATGTCACTTTATGCAAACTAACATGAAATCTTAAGAAGGGAATAAAGGTAACTTAATCAACATAATTAAGTTAAGACCTTTACTCTAACACCCCCCCTTAAGATGAGCAACAGTGCAGCTACAAACGAATGCAGAAAAGCAAAGGTAACTACAATGCAAGAAGGCAAACATGGGTCCCGGCAACTAGGCCAAATCAGGTACCCAAATACAACCAAATCTCTGTAAAATGGAGAAATAGAGAAAACCTCATGGGAAAAAGCTCTACTCCAAAAAGAGATGTAGAAGGCCAAAAAGAAGAAAATCACTAAAGCAGAAGAAGCTATAAACAACTGTCGAGAGATGACTGCTATGGTACTAAAAAACCTCCGCTGAAGATAGGATGATCAGGAACAAGAAGACAATAATCTGCATAAGTGCCCATACAACACTACTCGAATCAGATGGCAAACAAAGGCAAACACTTGGAACGAAGATACAGATGGCACAAGAACCAATAGTCTGAAACACTGATCAATTGAGAATGGAAGATCCCTTCCAAGGTGAAACCAAGGAAGAATTAAAACGAACAGTATAATAACCCCCCGATAATGCTGAACTGGGAGAGCCTGACAGATCCACTGAAATGATGTGAAACACCCTATAGTGCATGAAGGAGAAGAAACATCTGAAAGTGCATAAGGTAGCACCTGCAACTGAAAAAATGGTGTGCAAAACAAAGCACACATGTATGAGGCTGGAATCATATGGATCCATGGTCGTTGTGGAGGGACACTCACTAGAATAAGGTGTGATGGCAAACAAAAGCAAACTACACAACCCCCCATGGTATGGATTCAATGTCATCGTGGAGGGATACTCACCGAACAAAGATGTGATACCAAAACAAAGGAAAACTACACAACCCCTCATGACACTTTATAATAACAATGCGAGTACAAAATATGGCACAACCTTATATACAAAATCCCCAAAAAATGCATGTACAATAGTGTGGCACTTTATCTTAGTGCGTTTACATAAAAGATAGCTTACAAATGATGCTCAAAATTGCCCTCAAAGGAAAAAATGTTGGAAATACATGAAGGATAGCCACAAAACTAGTTGTAGAATGCACCAACAGAAAAATGAAGTGATGAGACCCACACCACTGGAAAGTTGACAGAACCATCTTTCTGAGAACATGCAAACCATGCATAAATTAAGGACAAATGCAAACTTACTACATGAAAAAAAAAAAGAGTGCATGCACAAACCAATGTTCACATCTGTCTCCATGATGAAAAATAACCTCAAATTTGTGTAGATGACCAAATTTGAAAAAATGGGCCTACACCACTATGAAGTGCTCGAAACTAGCTTTCCGTCAATATCTCATTTGCTAAAAACGGACACCGTGGCCAAAAGATGAATTTTTCAAAAACTGAATTTAACTTGTAGGAAACGAATTTTCTAGCAAAAAACGTTTATTTCTAACTTGATTTATGGAAAATCTACTTAGTGTTTGTAGACAAAAATAAAAGCCCAGAAATATTTTGGTGCTAGAAACAAAACCCAGAAATCATTTTCTTGATCCAACAAGCAGAATATGAGAAAATGTTTTTCTTTTACTTTCAGCCAAGAGAAAAATGACACGCACCATTTTTTCAATAGTGATTTTCTCTAGATCTGTGCAAGATATGCAAAATCTAAAAGATACCCAGTTCAGGTTTCGATGTTGGCTACAAATCCCAAAAATCGTTTTTCCTGCAAATGAGTGAAAACTAAATTTTTGAAGCAAAAATGATGACGACTTCAATAAAAAACAGCTTGCAACAAACCCTTGTAGCTACAAAAATCTTCAAAACAAGAACAGGAAGCAACAGGTGTGAAGCTCTGATACCATGTAGGAGTTGAGAAAATACAACACCACAAACTCCAAGAACACCTGCATGCAAATGAATACCTGTCACAAGGAAGAGAATGGATGGAGAAAACAAACAAGGGTTTGAAGCTCTAAAAAATGGAATTGTATTAATAAGAGAGTATGAGAGAATGAATTGATATGGAATACAATGGGATCAATCCTTATAAAAAGGAGATCATGCAAACCCTAATAAAATCCTAATAGGAAAAACCCTAATAGAAGCCCTAATAGGATAACATTTAATAATTAATATAATTATTAAAAGTCACTTTATGCAAACTAACGTGAAATCTTAAGAAGGGAATAAAGGTAACTTAATCAACATAATTAAGTTAAGACCTTTACTCTAACACATTTTACAGTGTGAGGCCTCTAGTAGAGCCTGATGTGGAGGAGACGTGTAAGCCCCAAGCTCCACCCCACCATTGTGACGCTTGTGGTGTTGTTTTCATGTACGATTATCAGAGTGCTCATGATGCAGCTAAACAAACTACATTAGCTACAGAGGTGATGGCTTTCACAAATGATTTGTTGAATGATACATTTGGCATTGACACCTAGGTAAAATTCAGCAAGTTCATTTAATGTTATTTATTAATTTATATTTTTTAATTTAAGAATAACTAAATTAGTACAATTTTGATATGATGAAATTTCAGGTTTAGACTATTCATGAGACGTGTTTCATTCCTATAGACCCTTATTCATTCTCGATGATGATTCCATAGGTATGAAACTAGTATTAAAGATATTATTATTGCATTTGAACAGTTGAATGTTATATTTGAATGTTTGTCTCATAACATGCTTTGGATTTCAAACAGTTTCCTAGTGGACCTTCGACCTCCACACATTCATTTCCTAAAACAAATTTCACTCAGGTAGCCTTAATTCATTAATGGTTTTTTAAAACAATGTTAGCTAGTTTTCATAATTTTGCGTATACAAATCTAAAAACTTGATGAGAAACACAAACATTGCATTTGTATTCCTTGATCGTGTCACATTATCTTCTCCTAATTCACTTTTTGTTCCTGTATTCCTTCATAATCCCATACCATTAACATTTAATAGTTCACCCTATTTTCCATGATCCCCTCCTAGCCCATCGCACTAATATCATCTATTCCATGCTATGTGTCATTATTCCCTTCTACTCCCATTGTATTTTACCCATTATTATTTCACCCTATATGTTCCATGATCCCCTATGTTCCACCCTAAGTTCCTTTATCCATTATATGTTATACCATCTTTATCCACGTTTCATCCTAGATAACTCTTCTCTATTATTTCTACACAAAAGTCAAGTTCACACTTCGTGTACTATAGTCAAACCCTAGACACCTCCTAATTCACCCTATGTTGCATTATTCCCTACTAATCACATCCCATTAACCTCTAATTGTCCACCCTATGTTTTGTTATCCCATCCTAGCACATCCCATCAATCTATACTAGTCCATCATATGTTCCATTAATCCCTTATATTCCCATCCCATTACCCTCTCTTATTTCACCTTATGTTCCACTATCCCCTCTTGGTCTTGTCCCATTATCTTTCCCTAATTCACACTATGTTCCTTTATTTCCTCCTAATCCCATCCCATTAACCTCTAATAGTTCATGCTATATTTTTTTATCCCATCCTAGCCCATCCCATTAATCTATTATAGTCCATCCCATATTCCATTATTGCATTCGACTCCCATCCCATTATACCCTCCATTATTTCACCATATGTTCCATTATCCCTTGTTGGTCTTATCTCTTTATCCTGTCTATGATATAGCACCTCCATCTAAATTTTATCATATACACCGTTAGAAGAAATAAATTTGCTTCCACTCAATATTGACCAATTTTTTATTTTCCATTACTGCTACACACCTCAACAACCAACTTCATGTGCTATAGTAAAATCCTAGACGTCGTAATTCATCATATGTTCCATTATCCCTTTGTAAGCTACTAGTAACATAGTAATCCTCACTTCGTTCATGTAAACTTCATTGTGGCATTAACATTATGTTGACAACATGCCATCATTAACATTAGTTCATCAACATATGCAATACGAATCTCAATGAGCACTGAAATTTGCATTTGCAAGAGTTTGGACTATCCCAATGGACTTAGTACTTTCACCATTCTATGATCTATAAGCACCATATTGTAGTCTCTACTAAGGACAACCATTTACTCTTTCATTTATGACAGTTATAAAGGGACTACTAGAACTTCTTTATATTGATGTTAGATATTTTGTTTCATTTGCAGTTCATGATATTATACAACCTTGGTGATGTTGGTGGCACAATGGACCATGGAGTTGCTACAACAATAGCCAGTTCTAATCCATTAAGAGGGTTACGCAACAGATTAGTCGATTTGACACTCTATTTACTCTTTTATGGTCTATTATAGAAAATTTTCATGATACTTTTATGCAGTTTAATTTCTATCTTGATGGTTTCTACAGGTGGTTGTCACTCCAGATAGTGGATGTGGTAATGTTCTAAATCTACATGATGACTATATGTATGCAGTAAGTGATTATATTTTGTTATATTTCATTCCACAATTCAATTTCTATGTATTAACATCTTTAATTTTTATTGTATTAGTTGAAGGTCCAGAGTGAAGAGAGGAGGACTAGTGAGAATGTTAGAAAGACAAGATAACCAATAGTCACTTCATCCAGCCAAATTTTAAAGGCAGCATGGAATCTATTTCCTTCCCCTAGAGGGAAATGACTATGTATTAGGGTCGTTTGTTGCATGCCTATGTGGCATTTTGGAACATATGTTTTGTACTATCGATATATGTGTGACATTTTATTTCCATATGGATCCTTTATACTAAGCATGTATGTATTTATTGGATATATTGTATATACTTTTGTCAATATATAGCATTGTATAGACTTACGGCTTTTTTATTAAAGAAAATATTATTTTGCTACTACCACTCTTGAATGAGGTTATCATGTGTATCATGTAAATTGTATGCTTGAATGTTGTAGGCATGGATTTTTTTTACATCTAATGCTTAATTAATTATTGTTGATTGCTCAATAAGCCCCATCTAGAGTGTATTGTGTAATTAAGCTCCATTCTTGGTGGTTTGAATCCTTTGAAATTGTTCAATTACTTGTGCCTCACTTATTCACATGTATGCTTCACTTATTCAATGTATACTTCATGTATATTATGTGTATTAACGTGTATGCTTCATGCTTCCAATTCATAGTGTTGATGGGTGTTTTAGCACTTTCCCAACACAGGTAATGCATAAGTACACTACCTCTCTTGAAAGTAAATCTCCAACAATGAGTTGCTGAAAATTACCCTAAGGTCTCTCGGTTGTCAGGTCATGAATTGCTTGGAATATCTCAGTTTTTTAAATGTGATCTTGTTGGTAGCCACAAGGCAGAATTATGTGAGTTAAGCTGGAAGGGATTGGTTCATTTAAAGGATTTGTTAAGATGGCAATTTTACTACACAATTGTTGTAGGTTCAAACAATAGTCTAAAACTCCTATTTCAGCTTTAGATTTGGCTTTACAATGTGCAATGCAACACATTCAAAGTCACTATTAAAAAAAGGAAAAACGACAGGGAAGTGAAGAGGTTCCTGGATCTGAAACTAGTAATGAATAGTAAAAATGGAGGTTGCTATAGTAGGCCAATCTACCCAAGACTTAGTTCCACTTAACCAAGAAAGTCTACAGTATCATGAAGCTAGTGCAATCTTCTAAGGACTACAAATTTTATATTTTCATTCACTATGAACATGAATAAAGGGATGAGATTTAAGTGCAGCAATAATATAAAGTTTAGAATAACTTTGCACAATTTTATATCATCTATGTGCAGGAAAAAGTATGAACTAACAAGAGGTCAACACCATAGCAATCTCCAACATCAATAAACAACATTTAACTAATCTACTAAAGCTAACTTAAATACATAGAACAAAAAAGTTAATCTACTCAAATTCACTAACTAAGAGAAGAAGAATCATGCAACATGAAGTTGGAACTCAATAATCCACCAAATCAATGAATTTATATTAACATTCTAGCAACGTGCCTTTACAACAAATCAACTCTCTCTTCAAAATGAGAGGAGACCCCCCTATTTATAGTTTTCCAAAAGTGAAATGAATGGCTAGGATTTACTTTCATTGTGTGGCCTAGATTCATTTTACATTAGGGTTTCACCTACCCCCAGATATATAGAAATTTAAAATTACATTTTGTCCTTCTGCTTATTTGTCCTCCTGTGGAGCAACATTGTAGCTCTTTTTTCCTCTTATTGATTGTTGTTTGTTGTGACTACACTGTGAGGAACTCATCCTCTATGACAAGCTTTCCAACCTCCTTTTTCAATGTGGCATATTTCACAAATTTGATGATCAATGCCTTGAACTTATCCCACTCCATTATGTCGGATTGGATCACCTGAAATGTTAACTTCTTTGATCAACTTAGGATTTATTCCCAATTCTCCATGCACTTGGGCATAGCCTTAATTACTTGCTCAGACTGAATAGAGGGATTGGTGGAAAATTCAATAAAATCTACTATTAGCACAACTGTTGATCCTATTTCCATCTTCTTATGGAAATACAACCTGATCTTTCCCATATCGAGCTCAAGGGCCAGCATCTCGTAAATTTTCATTAGCTTAAGATAGTCTTCAACATCTTCCCTATGTTCCTTAGCCCATGCCAAATAAAGCCCTACCTCATGGAACAATTTCTCCAAGACTTCATTTTTGTGATCTAGGCCCATTTTCTAGGTCTCCATGAGCCACTGATTAGCCTTTGCCAGACCCAACTCATTTTCCCACAATTTGTTGGGAATCTTAAGGATGGCTTCGATCTTCAGATAAGTAATTCTATAAAGCTCCACAAAGTCTGGGAAAATATTATTAGTGCCTTCCAATTGTTTTTGCAATTCCCAGAACTTATTTATTATTCAGATGATATGACAAATACCCATATCACCATTGTAGACTACACATCAGAACCAATCTTCGATAGCCTTGGTCAAACTCTTTCTCTTTTCCAGCATGTTGATGTGCTCTTGTGATAGCAGGAGTGGGGTAGCTAATGATGTGGTGGGTAGTTCCTCAATTGAACACCATTGTTGAATATAATCTATTAGATCTGTCACCTATGCCTTTAGCTCCTCTTTGGAGGTCTTATCTTTGTTCATTTGATGCACAATGGTGGTGACAGACCCCTGAAGATGGTCAATTTTCTTCTCTCTTGTTGTTGTCCCCACATCAATGGTAGAACCTTTATAGCTGACCCATTCCTCACCCATAACTAGGGTGGAAATTTTCATTGTCCTTGGATCGGATGCATCCATTATTAGATGATATTTGACCCTTGGTTTATTTTTCTTCTTTGTGCTAATTTGGGCTCAAACCAAGATGTCTTCTAGCCTTGCCTTTGGATCTATTGGGGTCAGAGTCTTCTTCTGTAGTTTCCTTTCAATCCATTCTGGTATCTGAGTCTCCCCTTTCGGTGATTCATGATCACCTTCTTCCTCATGGGTGTGTTGGATTTGCATGGTCTTGTCACCCAAAGTTTCTTCCTCTAGATTTTCCCCTTCTTCATCTGAATCCTAAATAAATATAGTTCCTTTCCTTGGGGACTTGGTAGGTACATGCTCTTTGGGGTTTTCCTCCCTTTCAGAAGTTTTCCCCTCTTCTTCTTCTTAATGTCCATGTTCTTCATGACATTCTATTTCCAGGCTTCTTCTCATTTCAACCTCTTCTTCAGGCTTTTCTTCATCTTTCTTTTCTTTGGGGATTTGATCTTTCTCACCTACTGGAGGTTCAATTTCCTCCATTTTTGTATTAGTACCTTTCTCTTCAACGATGGGCTACTTCTCAACCCCCTCCTAAAAATCCTTGATTTTCCAAGCCAACTCTTCCTCAAGATTAGGATCAAAAGTCCACAATATACTTTGGCTCTTCATCATCTTCCTCAGAGGATTGTGCTTCCTCCTCTTCGTGGATGACTTCGTTAATTACAAGATGCCTATATTGGGGATGCTCATGGTAGTCATCTGCTTCTTCTTCAATTTTCTTGGCTACTTCCATTTGCTTCCTATCCAAATCCTCAAAAATTTGAATTGTTGCTTCCATTATAGGAAGCTCGGTAGGAAGAGGAGGGAAGGGGACACCAGTTATAGCCTGAGCTAGGGTGGCCTATACTGTAGGATTTGCAAACATTTGAGAAATCTCTAACGAAATATTCTTCTTGTACCTAGAAAAATATTTTCGAAGGGAAAGAGTGGGCATCGGTGTTGCCACTGTGGCAAGAAGAAGAAATAATGAGGAAGACAAGGATGAGGAAGAAACTGGAGAGGTGGTGGTAGCCAAGGAATCTATAGTCATGATTTGAGCCACAGGAGAAGTAGAGGCAAGGTGGACTAAAATATCCACCACGGCAAAGAGGTGGCAACCACTACCTGTGAAACATGTAAAGGAGTAACAGTGGTAGCAACCATTGCAGCCAGGATAGCAAGCATTGCAGGTGGAGACTTTGGTTGTTCTTCTCCTTCATGGAGTGGGTCCTCTTGAATGGTTGGCATCCATGTGAAATTTTCCAATCTCCTTGATTTTTTGGAAGTTTCAACTTCTAAATCCTTCGTCAAAGACTCCTTAGTTTTGGGTTGACGCTTAGCCACCTCCTTTATTTTCTTAGACTATGTATTTTTGGGAGATGTTCAAGTTTCACCTATTGGGGCAGCATCGGCAGAGGAGCCATCAGTCTCACCTTCTGTTGTCTCTTCGAGTTAACCATATGTTAGGGTCACTACTTGTAGCTTCAGTTCAGCAATCTGCCCATCAATCCGTTGTCTTGTTCTTGCCTCAACAAGTTTTGTTATAATTTTGAGGAAATCAACCTCTTCTTCATTCCAGTCGATCAACGACAGTTGTGGGTTGGTGATAGCATCATATCTAGGATCCACCATTGTCCTTTCTTCTTCAACCACTTGTTCCAGCATAGGGAACAACTTTACTACCTTGACAAAGTATGCAGTCATGCACATGTATTGCCGCATATGCACCTCCTTGTCATCTTTACCGTTAGCCCAAATATATTCAACATTATGTAGGTGGGCATATTCAAGTCCAACCATCTTCTTAAGCTTTCCATATGGATCCATTCATGACCGAGCTATGTCGAGCCTTAGGTTATATTCATTTAACTCCTTGTTACAATACTCTACACATTGAGATGTGTGGAGCTTGTACATTCCTTTGTCAAAGGGGAGAGGACAAGGAATCCTTGCTCTATGCTTGTCACTCAAGAGGGTGTGTGCTCGCTGCAACTACCGAGAGAGATCAAGCAATCTTAACTGGTCATATGGGTATCAGGGTAGCTTATATGGTTTATCAAAGAAACCCTTGGCTTGGATGTAGGTGAACTTTAGAAATTGTATTAAAAAAAAGCCAAACTGGGGAATGATTGCATTAGCAGTTTGTGAGACTCTTCTTTGAGGGTCACCCCCAAGCATTCTGATGATATGGCCTATGAAGGTGTCCTTGACTCTACAATAGTCCCTTTTAAAATTCCTATACTAGAGTTGAGGGTACTTATCATACACTTTCAGCTCCCTTTCTGGAGTTGGATTTGGTGCCACAAATAATCCCCTATATTGGGCATGTTTAGCAAGCAAGTAGACTAAGTATGATGTCATGTAGAACTATGAGGTGTTCTTCACTACCAAAAATTGTTAATGTAAGCAGTTTCTAATCATTTCGACCCAGTACAACTTGATGTCTCCTCGAATGATCTCTTCAATGAAGTAGAACATCAAGTCTTGAAAGAAGGTCATATTTGGGAGGCCCATAGCTCTACTCAAAAGAGTTACCACTTCATGGTAATCTTCATAGAATTCACTTCGAAATATCTCTTGGGGCACTTTATTAGCTCTACCCCTCTTTTCCTTTAGTCAGTATTGATTGATTAGTTTCTTGCATTTGAGGGGATCAGTGTTCCACATCTACTTGACATACTCCTTGGGTGTCTATTCCATCTCGTTGAAGGTAGGGATGTGAAAGGTCCTCCCTATTGACTTCGTGGATAGGTCAGCCAATACATTTCCATCTCTATCCACTATTCTTTTGGTATCCTCCTGATATGCCTCCCTACAAGCCATCACTAGTTCAGGGGCTATGAGAGTCAGTGGGAATCCAACTGCTTTGGCCAATCAATTGCCTCTGATTCTTCTAGAATTTTCTATTGTGGGGTTCATTCTGACCCTTTTCTTAAACTCATCAATGTTTATATGTCCCAGATTAGTGTCTGAGATTTCTTTCCAATCTGTAGTGACCTTTGAGTTAAGGGGTTTCCCGTGGAATTTGTATCTCATTTGATCTTTGTCCTCTATACCCTTGGGTGCTTTGGTGATATTCTTCCCCTTGTCCTTATCTATGGCTGCCCCCTAGGGGTGCGAAGTTCCTTGGGTTGGCAATTGTTTTAGAGGCTCTATTATTAAAATGGTTTTGGTAAGGCAGCATCTCGCAAGCGGCTTCCTACAATGTGGTACCCGTGGGGTCAGAAGATGGCAACCACTTTGCATTTAGACACTGAGGGTGTGAATTGGAGGGTGCGGATTGGAGGGTGTGGAAGGATGTGATGTGTTGGCTGTTTGGAACAGTGCCCATGGGACAAAATTATGGTAGAGGAGGCTCACATGGTCAGGTCTACAAGAGATGAATGCATTGGTCATTTTTTCACTGGGCAACCAGGAGGAAAATGCGTTGTCGGGACCCACCAACTGGGAGGATGTCATCGGATGACCGTTTGAAATAGAAAAATCCAAATGGAATCTCCCAAACGATAGTGTGCATTGGATTCAGGACCCAGGTTTTAGGTTAGTTGAGTTCGATCAACCATCGGGAGTGTGTGATCCATCTACCTAGAAGGATGCCATCAGATGGTCATTCAAAAGGGCAGAACTAAGGCGGAACCACATGGATGGAGGTCCGTGATTGCGGGCCCAAGAAGGTTTGAGGGCCAGCTTTTGAACTTGTGAAATTCCTCAAAGTTTGCAACAACCGAGAGGAGGGGGAATCCCATGGATGTGGGCCCTATGAGAGTGATAGTAATTTTTGAAAGTTGAAATTAAGCAAGGGAAAGAACGGCGACAGGAAATTTGAGGACTCGGAGGGTACGAATGTTGGGTGCAAGAACAACAATCAGAATGATCAATTCTGCCATACCTGGATCATTGTTTTTTAATAGTTTTCAAGTTTTTAAGATGTGGGTTTTGCAGGGAGGTTGTTCTCCTATCCAATTTCACCATTTTCACGAACACATACTTAATAATTTCGGATTTATAGAAGGAAAACACATGGCATAGGTGACAGAAAACTTTCCTCAAGATCCTGCAATGGATGATGATGAATCGTCCTTGAAATGTTCCTCGAATCGGCAAAGGGAGGTTGCGGGCGTGGTGGAGATGAGGGCTAGAAGGTCTAACATGTCTTTCTACAAAGGAATTTTGTGAAAATGATAGGTTTGGTTGAGGTATTTATAGAAAATTTAGCATTAAATTCCCTCATTAAATGTTTGTATGGCGGTGACCTCAGTTGGTGAACAGTCATTTAAAAAATGGTACTCAGGACGATCGAGTCCACTGAGTGAACAGCGGTCCAATGTTGGCCATTGGAAAGGACTATTGGTGAGAAAGCAAAAATCACACTATGGGTCCCGCGAGATGGGAGGACATTACGAGACAACCATTCGCAACAGTGAAAGTATAAGGGAAACTCGTAGAGGGCGACCCGCACTAGTTGGAGGACGTCAATTTTAAAGATCAAAGGAAAATAGCCAAAGAAATTCCATGGAAACTTAGGACTTTGAAAATTTGAGGGTAGAAAAGTATGGTCAACTCAAGATGATTCTTTTATGGTTCCTCGACCACTCAGAACTCAAAAATAGGGGGCACACAAAACAAGGAAAAGAAAAAGTGACCCAACACAAGAAAAAAGAAAGGGACCCATTCCAAATGGGGTGTGTGTTCTATAGGCAGAACACATAGCAGAAAAAAATCTATTGGGGAAAAATTCGACAAACCAAAAGTATAAGAGTTTTTGAAAAAATCGGGAAAAAATCATATTGAAGAAAATGTAAAAAATTGTAGAACAAGAGATAAAAACTATTTTTTTTGAAATTGAAAGGTATTTACATAGAATATAGAGATATAGAGAGCAAACAAAATAAAGATTTTATTTAATGAATTGTAAAAATTAGATTTTTGTAGTTTATATTCAAATAGTTGATTACATTGCATTGCACATATTTCAAAGTCAAAGCATTACTTCACATTGCATATCTAATTACTAGATGCTGATAGATGATAGAATTTCAATCCATATATATTTTCAACAAAGTCAACGTAAGAAGTTATGTAATTAATTCGCATTGCATAATTAATAACTAGGAGCAACTTCCAATTGCATTTTCTTATCATGGCATACGAGATCAGATTTCTTTGAGGTATTTTTTCAACTAATTCACTACCTTGTCTATGTTACCACAATTTAATACGTGTCTACCAAAGCATCTTGTCAAACAATCCATTTCCTTGTTTCTATAGCTAAAAGCTAAAAACAAGTTCCTTCAAGCAACATATGGATGATTGGAAAAAATATATCAAAATTATAATAGTGAGCAATAGCATAGACAAGGTAGTGAACTGTTTGAAAAAATGCATCAAATAAATGTGGTGATGGAATGCCATGACAAGCCATAGACAAGGTAGTCAACTATTTGAAAAGATGCATCAAAGAAATGTGGTCTCAAGTTCATGGAATGCCATGACAATCAAATTGATTTTGATTTTCATGGCATTCCATCACCATGATAACTCATTTTTTTGAGGCATTTTTTGAAAGAGTTCATTGCCTTTTCTATGCTACCACATTTTCTGGTGCAGCAACACCATTGAATAGAAGTTGTCAATTAAAGGAGTAGGCTTTTGGTTTTGAGGTATTTTGTCTAAAATAAGGTCAATGAGACAATTTTCTATTGTAATGCGTCATTTTAGTTGATAGCTAGGTGTTTAGAAGGTCAAGTTTGTAAAAAGTCTAAAATATTGAAAAAATATGTAAAGTTGTTAAAAAGTTGCAAAATTGCATTTTTAGGGAAGACAAACAGTCATAATATATCAAAAGGTAGTTTTAGGAATTAGGATAGTTATTATGGAGGGAAAAATTATAAATAAGGTGGAAAGCATAGATGTAAGTTGTATTTTTGAAGATTTCAAAGATTGGAACATTAATAATACTTTGTTTTTCTCAACCTTTTCTATATTTTTTGAGTTTGCAGTGACTATACGGCCCATACAACTACATAGCGTTCTGTAAATATATTTTGCATTCATTTAAAGGTGTGATTTGGCCACTTATTGCATTTTATTTGAGCATCCAACAGTGGATTCATTGTAAGTTTGAGCAAATTATTTTTGACTGGTTTTATACCCTGTTTTAAGGGGTTGTAGCCTTTAAAATGTAAACTCAACCCATTCCAATTTTTGTGGCTCTTGTAGATTTTGGAATGGAATTGCAACATCAATAAAAAAGTGAGGGAATGTTGAGAGAGTGCAGGAGAGGCCTTAAAATGTGTTGGGCATGAAGCCCTAGAGTGGAAAATTGTGTTTTCCAAGTGGAAAAGAGAGGTTTTGATATGGTAATGAGTGAAATAGGTTGGGTAAGCATTGTTTCTTGTCAAATTGAGTATGTTTAGAGGTTATTTAGACTAGTTTGAGGTGGTGGAAAGTTAGATTGAGGTCTAGAAATGTGATTCCCATCAAAACCCTCGATTTTTGGCTATAAAAGAGGGTTTTGAGTTTAGGTATCTTTAAGGGTGGATGTCTGAGAAAAAAATGTGGAATATTTGGTTTGGTAACCTGTAGAGAGCTTCCCAATTGAATTTTGAGTGAAAGGGAAAGTTTAACATATATTCCCTTTGTAAAAGTGACCTAAGTTGAGGGCTAGTTGGTGTTAAAAGCCTGATTTGAGAGAGTTGTATCAAATTAACCTATTGAGTGGTCGTGGTATGTTGTTGAGTACCTTGATGGGTGTTTGAAACCCTAATGGTATTGATTTTAAAGGAAAACACCAAGGAGATATACCCAATTGAGTGAGTTTCCATGCTACAAGGCATAAATAAGGATTGTTAAGATAAAGAGTATTTGAGAACTTATCACTTGAAAGTTGGTTTTGTGTGGAATTATGTTGTGTGGTTGTGGGACCTCCCCTTGTTGCTAACATTTTTCATACATGTCTATCAAATAATTATATCAAATAGTTAATTTCCTTGCTGCTATTGATAAAACCCTAAAACATGTGCTTTCAAACAAGCTATGGATGGTTGGAAAAAATATAGCAAAGCATAATAGCAAGCAATAGAATAGACAAGGCAATGAACTACTTGAAAAAATGCTTCAAAGAAATATGGTCTCATGGTGATGGAATGCCATGAAAATCAAATTGATATGGATTTTCATGGATATTCCATCATGATGAGACCACGTTTCTTTGAGGTATTTTTTTCAAACAATTCATTTCTTTGTCTATGCTACCATAATTTTTGTACATGTTTACCAAAAATTTTTATCAAATAGTTTACTTCCTTGCTGCTATGGCTAAAAGCCTAAAATGGATGCTTCCAAAAAGCTATGGAATGAATGCTTATCCAGAGAACAAACAAGAGCGGGTAGAAGAATGAAGCATTTGTCGAACCAAGCATGGCCACTGCACTAGGAACAAAAGACACCCTCAACAAAACAAAGCAGTCGGTAAACAAGCAAAACAAAAGTAGAAGAAAAACAACAAAGAAAAGGGAACCTAACCTAATCTAGGTACAGATTTTTACAAGGGATGAGCCACAATAGCTTAGGTGAGGAAGTAATGCTTAAGGTGTTTCCCATTGATAGAAAATGGGACATCTTCACCAGTTAAGGTCTTTATGTGGTAAACATTATCTCTGAGGATTTCAACAATCTAAAAGGGTCCAATCCATAGCTTGTCGAATTTTTCATGTTCCCCTTTCTTTTCATGGGCCTTATCCTAGCATAGGACCAGATCATCAATTCTAAAGGCCTATACTTAGGCTCAGCGATCAAACCATCTTTTAGCTATGCCCTAATTTTTGGTGAAATTTTCAATGGCACGGTTACGTACTTCTTCTAGGTGGAGTAGCTCGGCTAAGCGAGCCTCCCTTCGATCCCCTTCTTCATAGAAGTTATTGATGAATTGGAGGGTGGGGATTTTCAGGTGAATTGGGAACATAGGCTCAAGGCCATAAACAAGGTGAAATGGGGAATCTCCCAAGGAAGCCTTATGACATGTACAGTCTTCCCAAAGGGAAAAATAGAGTTGGGTGTGCCAGTCTTTGAGATTCCTATCAAGCAGCTTCTTGATGACAGTGATTAGGTTCTTATTGGTCAATTCAGCAAGGCCATTGCCTTGGGGGTAGTAGTCGGATGAGAATTTAAGGGTGATACTATGATGAAAGGCCCAAATAGAAAATTTCAGTGAGGCAAAAGCGAGACCATTATCACAGACAAGAGAATAGGGGCAGCCACAATGATTGACATTTTCAACATGCAATAGATTTTATCCATCTAGTACAATAATCATAGGTGGTTATAATTTACCTGTGGCTCACAGAAGATGGTGGGCTTATAGGACCAATGAATTCGAGACCCCATTGCATGAACGGTCTTACCTCTAAGACAGGTTTCAATGGGATAGCAGCATTTCTCTCTCTGGTTGTAGCCATCTGACAAACATGGCACGTCTGAACATGATTATGGGAATCCTTGAACACCATGGGCTAGTAGTATCCTTCTCATAAGATTTGATGAGCAGTAGAAGGACTTGATCCATGACCGGTACCAAATTTTCCATTGAAATATTTGAGCAAACGCATCGCTTCCTAATTACCCAGGCATCTGAGATAGATCCCCTCATGATTTTTCAGAAAATAATAGACAATATCATCATACCACTCCCTTGGGGAGACATATTTGAGTTGATATTGTTGAATTGTAAGCTCAGGTCCTGCTTCATTGATTGTTCAAGTGAGTGCTTTCCCTCTAACCAATTTCATTGGCTAGATTTCTATGTCATATTCCTATAGCAAGGTGACCCATTTTCGCCTTCTTTCTCCCAACTTGTTCTGCATCAGCAACATCTTCACTGCAAGGTCAGGCACTATGGAAAATACCTTGTTTCATAGGATGTAGTTCCTAAACTTCTTGACTCCTCTAACAAGAGCATATGCTTTCTTTTCCATGTTATGATACCTCAATTCAACATCCTTTAATGGGGTGCTCATGACAGCAATCAAGTGTTCATTTTCGTCATCATCTTTTTGGGTCAATATGTTGGCACACGAGTGATCTAAAGCGAAGGAGTAGATGTAGAATGACTTAAAATAGTCGAGACTAACTAACACTGGTGCATCAAAAATTTCTTTCTTGATTTCTTCAAAGTCCTACTTTTCTTCTGATATCCATTCAACTTTGGTGTCTTGTTTCAACATGGCATTGAGTGGCTTAACTATCTCAACAAAGCCCGTGATGAATTTCTTAACAAAAATTATCTTTCTGAACAAATATTTCAGCTCTTTCTTGTTGCCTAGCAAACAAATCTTCATTATGACTTGGATACATTTGGGGTCTATGGAAATTCCCTTCTCTGAGAGGAAATGTCCTAGCAACTTTTCCTCAGTCATCCCAAAGATACATTTCTTTGGATTCAAGGAAATTTTAAATTCTCTGCATTTCTGAAAGACCCTACATAAATTGGAGACATGATCTCCCCTAATATTTGAAAATACTGTAAGATCATTCATATAAATGATGATGCACTTACCAATTATGTCCATCACACACTCAAAGGTGGCACCTACGTTGATCAATCTAAAAGGGATTATCATGTATGCAAAGGTTCCCCACTTGGTGGTGAATGTCATTTTATGCTTGCCCTCATACTGCACCATTACCTAATTATATCTGGAGTACCCATCTAGGAAGGACATCATTTGATAACCATTAACAATCTGCAATACCTCATCTAGTGAAGGCATAGGATAGTTATCCTTTTTTGAAGCTCTGTTCAAATTATGGAAATCAACACACAACCTAATTTCACCATTCTTCTTCTTGACCGAAACCAGGTTGGCCAACCATGTGGAGTGTCAGACTAGAAATATGATTCTAGTGGATAGCAACTTTTGTACCTCTTTATAAATAATTGGTTCTAGCAGTGCATTGACAGGGCATTGTCAATGTCAAAAAGGTCTCACATCTGGCCTAAGAGGGATAGTGTATATGATGATTGATGTGTCATATGTCTTCAGGTCCTTGTAAATCTAGGCAACTACATCATGATATTTCCATAAATCCTCAATGATACCTTTCATTTCCTCTTATGTGCACACCTTACCAATGAATACATTCTTAGCTTCCTTAGTTGTTTTGAGATTGTGGGTGTCACATTGATTGATGATGGAGTCTTTCTTTGCTTGCTAAACTTGATCCCTGATTGATCTAAGTAAAATATTCGCTATAACTGGACCATTTCTCTAGGAATGGTTTTGGTCTTGAGTTTGATGACCCCTTCTATATCTAGCTCAACCTCCTTAGGCTCAACTTCATCAATTATCTAGGCTGCAAACACATCAAAGTTTGTGATGAAATCCAAGATGTGTTTATCATCATTAAACACTTGGAAGTTAGCCACATTGTCTGGCATAGATGAGATAAAGGTGAGCTCAACAGTGAATATCTTAAGGCTAGACAATAACAGGGTTGTAGGGTACTGGCTGCCTAAGCCAAGGTGTTAGGAATATAAATTTGAGAGCGTGGGATCAATTGAATGTTAAATGCATCTAGACTCTCCAAAATATCCCATACCCTATGTCTATAATTGGTTAGTCTTTTTTCATATCAATAGTAAAGTTTTCTTACTTCTTTCACGACTAACTCTGAGTCACCAAAGACTTGTAACATTTTGACCCTTTTTCTTAGTGTCATTAGGAGGCCAAGAACTAACACCTCATATTCGTGCACATTATTCATTTATTATTTGGAAAAAAAATATGACTTACTTGTGGGGCTGATCAATTCAAAGCCAACTTTGACACCCTACTTGGATTTGGATCTGTCGAAGCCCTGTGTCTAGAACTTGGAAGAATCCTCAATCCTGAAATCAGCAGACTTGGTTTTCGCTCCTCATGACGTCTTTACTTCAGAAACCTTAAGCGGTAGAGAAATTCTAGTGTGGCCTTGATCTATTCATATCTATTGAGCTTCCCTTTTAGGGGTGACTTGTCCTTTATTGTGCTGGATTGCAGTTTGACACATGTAGCATTCAAATTTAAAGTGGGCAGCATTGTGTACCCTACACCAACTAGGCAACAAAACTTCCAAAAAATTCATTCTCACTCCCAAGATTAGTTGATCTTGTACACACCTCTCTAGGAAATATTGGAAGCCCTCAAGCAATCCAAGATTTCCATCCTCGTAGGAATATTCATCATCCGACTCAATCAACATCTTTGTGCTCTAGGGCATGTGGGTTAAGCTGATAGGTGGATTGCACAATACAAGAAGGACCTCCTTAGTTGCATCTTCTTCATAGCATTCATGTTTAGAAAACAACACTTCATTCGTGTTGTATTCTGTAATCATGAATTTCATATGCAGTTTTCGGTCTATATGGATCTGATTTGGAAACCCTTTCCATGGCAGCCATAGGTAAGAATATTCTATGGTAGCATATCCATTCAATTCTCATGTGAAATCCCTACCCAGGATAATGTCGTAGGTATCTAGGATATTGACAACCTAAATATCAATCATTTGTTGTATCCTTAGATTAACAACAATTTGCATATGGATCTTATTAATCTCACCAACTATATTGATCTATGTTTTATCCAGTTGTGTCACCTTTGATCGAGAGGGAGTTGGGAATATTCCCAAAGATTTGCACACTGACAAGGGAATGACATCAGCGGAGGCTCCCGAATCAAGCAAACAATTGTGAATATTCTTCCCAAATATTCTAATGGTGTTCAAGAAGGGAGGGGTTTCCACTTTTCCCTGAAATAGTCCCCCAGAGATATCCACTTGGGCCACTTGACCTTTGTCTTTATCATTTCCTTTGTTTTAGGTTTGGGCCTGATCCGGTTCTTTTGCAGGTTGTTTGTTTGCTTGTTGGTTTGAAGGTGGGTCTGCTTTCTTATTGAAAATTTGTCAGATGACAAGCTCATTTTGTGAATCATCAAAGGAGACCCTTTTGGTGGGTACTTCTTGGGTTGGCTTGGGTGAAGGAGTCCCATTGATCATTTTGAAGAAGGCATTCCTAATGGCTAGGACTTTGAGCAACTCAAAGGCAGGAAAAATTCTCTTGACCTTCTTGAATTCCTCAGCTACGTATTCTCCCATTTGTTCAATTTTGGCTTCAAAAGGGAAATTATAGGAAGAGCCAGTAGGCTAGTTTTTGTTCTTAACTAGCTACCTATTTCTAATAAAGTACCAGTTAGGTACATGTGGGTAGCCTGGGTTGTTTCTAGAATTTGGGTCAGGAGGGGTGCTAAAGTTGTTAGGTGGGGTTGAGGTGGTGAAAGGGCCACCTGCTTGGCCACCTGCTTGCCTATTCCTTAGATCATACAGGCTATTCCTCTGGTGAAACATTTGGAATTCATCTTCTATCGGCTCCTCCTCATCTACTAGACCATTATCTACTAAATTGAAGGGCTAAGCCAAAGGAATTTTGGTACTTACCTCATCTACCTTATTGTCACTTGAAGCAACAACAATCCCCTTCTTGGGCACATTACTCTCGGCCTTCGGGAAAGGGGCCTGGTTGACCACTAGCACCAAGGAATCATATGGTTTGGATGGAATGATATCCCTGCATTCCGATTCATCAATGGCATTCTAGACCTCTATCTGGAAAATCTCAATGTCTGTCTAAAACTCTGGACAATCCAATTCATAATGTTAGCTCATCTTATGAATGCGGTACCGATCGGACAAGGTAGCCTCAACCAAATATACCTCACTCATGGTCTTGTCATTTTTGTTGGGTTGGTTGAGAGGCATGGGAATTCCACCATTGTTTTCCCTTGTGTTTCATGTTCGATTTTGTCTTTGGGAAGGCCTTATGTCAAAGTTATGCCTTAAATTCTAATTTCTCTCATAACTCTGTCTAGAAGAGGCACTGACATCACGGCTGACATCACGGCTGTTGCGGTTGTCACTATTGAGGTTAGCTTGGATGCTTCTTTGAGAAGCTTGTAGTTGGTTATTATGGTTCCTTAAGTGTGTCATCTCAATTGACATCTTCTTGATCATTTCCATTAACTCATCGATTTGGTCCTTCTCTACGTTGTTTGGCTACAAAGTTGAATTCTGAAGGAAAACTAGTTGCACTACCGGCTGATTTTGATGGGCGAGTGGGAAATCAAAATTTTTAAGGTATGCTAGCACTTGGGGAGGTTGGGCATTAACTTGCTACTGTTGGGGCTGCATGAATTGAGGCACGGGAGGCGCCTGATTTAATAGTTTTCCAAGGTGAGGCACCATCACTATTTGTGAAATTAGATTCATCAGGGGTGTTTGTTGTGCCAAGGCTTGGGTAATCCCTTGGACTTGATATGGATGGGAAATTGGCCCTAAGGATGGTTGCGGGCCAACAATGTGTTCTCCCAAATCTATACTCTCCTTAACTGCTTCTACATAGGACTTTGTCAACTGTCCTGGTGGTGGGGTCATCCTTTTCAGCAAGGCATAAGTGAGGTTGTCCAGGGCTGCATAATATACTAGGCGGTTGGAAGCATCATCAACCACATAGGGTGTTTGCAGTCTCATGTAGGCTCTATGGAACCTGTCATTGAAAGAGTTAATTGGCTCATTAATTTCCCTTTGAATTTCCATAAACTATTGGTATAGCTCTGAGGGACTGACCTGGATCTTGAACTTTGCAAGAAAGCGTCCTTTAGAAGATCCCATGTGTTAATGGATCCTATTGGCAAGTGGATGTACCAGTAAAAGGTTTCCTCTCCTAAAGAATATGGGAAGATCTGGCATGCCACATCCTCATGTATGATCTGCATATCCTTCAAGGCTTTGTGGAAGATTGTTAGGTGTTCTTTCGCTATCCTTTGCAGATCTCGAGGGTTAAAATTCATGCAAAATCCCTTCAAGTTCTTTGGCATATCATGGTAGACATTGAAGGACAAGGGTGATGGAATATTACCTAGCCACACCATGGGAGATAGAGGTGGAGGAGGCTACGCTAGATTGACCTGAGGTTGTTTTGGAGGGGCAGCAGATAATGGGACATCACCCAAGAAGAGGAGTGCATTGGGCTGGAAGGCAACACCTAGGTTGTGGGAGGTGGCAGCTTGGAAGGCTATTTGGAATGGTTGAGAGGAGAGATGCACTGCCAAGGGTGAAGGAGAAGGTGGAGGTGAATGGGTCGAAGGAGAGGACGAGGATGAAGGCAAAGTGGGCTGGTTAGATGCACTAGAGGAGGATTCTTCCCCTCTTCTATCTCTTCTAGCTTGGGTAGCGGGTGGTAGCTCTTGAAATCCCCTTTATTTGGTGTTGATCTTAGGACTACAAAATATCTCAAGGGAGAATGAACCGATTCGATCCAACTTAACATGAATCGGGCCCTCCTTCTAGTGCTAGTTCTTTTGATGGGTATTTTATCACTTTCTCAACATAGGTAATGTATAGGTACACTACCTCTCTTGAAAGGAAATCTCCAACAACAAGTTGATAAAAATTACCCCAAGGTCTCTCGGTTGTTAGGTCATGACTTGCTTGGAATATCTCAATTGTTTAAATGTGATCTTGCTAGTAATCACAGGGTAGACTTACGTGAGTTAATCTGGGAGGGATTGGTTCATTTAAAGGAGTTCTTAATATGAGAAGTTTATTGCATAATTTTTGTAGGTTCAAACAACAGTCTAAAATTCTTATTTCACCTTTAGATTCTTCTTTACAATGTGTAATGAACCTTGTTCAAAGTCACTATTTAAATAAAGGATAAAGGGAAGGGAACTGAAGAGGTTCCTAGATCTGAAACTAGTAATGAACAGTGACAATGCAAGTCACTACAATAGGCCAGGCTTCCCAAGACTTAGTTCCACTTAACCAAGAATCTCTAAAGTATCATGAAACTAGTACAATCTTCTAAGGACTGCAGATTTCAGCTTTTCAATCACTATGAACATGAATAAAGAGATGAGATTTAAGTGCAGCAATAATATAAAGTTCAGACTAACTTGCACAACTGTATATCATCAATATGCAGCAAAAAGTATGAACTAACAAGAGGTCAACACCATAGCAATCTCCAACATCACTAAATGACATTTAACTAATCTACTAAAGCTAACTGAAATGCATAGAACAGTAGAGTAAATCTACTCAAATTCACTAACTAAGAGAAGAAGAATCATGCAACATGAAGTTGAAACTCAAGAATCCACCAAATCAATGAATTTATATTAACATTCTAGCAGCATGCCTTTACAACAACTCAAATCTCTCTTCAAAATGAGAGGAGACCCCTGTATTTATAGTTTTCCAAAAGTGAAATGAATGGCCAAGATTTTCTTTCATTGTGTGGCCTAGATTCATTTTACATTCGGGTTTCACCTACCGCCAAATATATAGAAATTTAAAATTACATTTTGTCCTTTTGCCTATGTTTCCTATTGTGGAGCAACATTGTAGCTCTTTTGTCCTCTTTGTAATTGTTGTCTATTGTGACTATACTGTGAGGAACTCATCATCTATGACAAGATTTCCAGCCTCCTTTTGCAATGTGGCATACT
Organism: Sequoiadendron giganteum; assembly: GCA_007115665.2. Taxonomy (NCBI): domain Eukaryota; kingdom Viridiplantae; phylum Streptophyta; class Pinopsida; order Cupressales; family Cupressaceae; genus Sequoiadendron; species Sequoiadendron giganteum. The sequence goes on from CM021101.1 coordinate 569,612,159, forward strand.
TCACAAATTTGATAATCAATGCCTTGACCTTATCGCACTCCATTTTGTTCCCAATTCTCCATGCACTTTGGTGTAGCCTTGATTACTTGCTCGAACTGAACAGAGGAATTGGAGGCAAAGTCCATAAAATTTATTGTTAGCACACCTGCTAATCCTATTTCCATCTTATGGAAATACGACTTGATCTTTCCCGTATCGAGCTTGAGGTTCAGCCTCTCGTAATCTATCATTAACTTAAGATAGTCTCCAGCATCTTCCCTGTGTTCCTTAGCCCATGCCAAATCGAGCCCTACCTCATGGAAAACTTGCTCCAAGACTTCCTTTCTATAATTCAAGCCCATTTTCTAGGTCTCCACGAGCCATTGATTAGCCTTTTCCAAACCCAACTCCTTTTCCCACAATTTTTTGGGAATCTTAAGGATGGCTTCGATCTTGGGATAAGTAATTTTGTAAAGCTCCATGAAATCCAAAAAAATCTTCTCAGTGCCCTCCAATTAGTTTTGCAATTCCTAGAATTTATTTATTGTTTAGACGGCGTGATCGATACCCATATCACTATTGTAGACTACACACCAGAACCAATCTTCTATAGCCTTGGTCCAACTCTTTCTCTTTTCCAGCATGTTGATGTCCTCTTCTAATAGTAGCAGTGGGGGTAGATGACGACATGGTGGGGAGTTCCTCTATTGAAGACCATTGTTGAATATAAACAGTTAGATCTACCACCTCTTCCTTTAGATCCTCTTTGGAGGTCTTATATTTGTTCATTTGATGCACAATGGTGGTGAAGGACCCCTGAAGATGGTCAATTTACTGCTCTCTTATTGTTGTCCCTAGATCAATGTGAGAAATGTTATAGCTGACCCCTTCCTCACCCATCACTTGGTTGGAAATTTGCACTGTCCTTGACCCGGATGCATCCATTGTCAGATGAGATCTGACCCTTGGGTTAGTTTTCTTCTTTGTGCTGATTTGGGCTCAAGCCAAGATGGCTTCCATCTTTTCCTCTGGATCTGTTGGGTTCAGGGTCTTCTTCTCTAGTTGCCTTTCAAGCCATTCGAGTATCTGACTCTTCCCTTTCAGTGATTCGCGATCACCTTCTTCCTCATCGGTGTGTCGGATTTGCATAGTCTTGTCACTTGAAGTTTCTTGCTCTAGCTTTTCCCCTTCTTCTTCATTTGAATCCTAAATAAATATAGTTACTTTCCTTGAGGACTCACTAGCTACATGCTCTATGGGGCTGTCCTCCCTTTCAAAAGTTTTACCCTCTTCTTCTTGTTCATGCTTGTGTTCTTCATGACATTATATTTCCAAGATTCTTCTCATTTCAACCTCTTCTTCAGGCTTGTCTTCATCTTTCTTTTCTTTGGGGCTTTGATCTTTCTCTCCTATTGGAGGTTCAGTGTCCTCCATTTCTATATCAGTACCTTTCTCTTCAATGGTAGGTTGCTTCTCAACCTCCTCCCCAACATCCTTAAGTTGTTGAGCCAACTCTTCCTCAAGATTAGGATCAAAATTCTCCACAATATACTTAGGCTCTTCATCATCTTCCTTGGAGGATTGTGCTTCCTCCTCTTCGTGGAAAACTTCATCAATTACAAGATGTCGATATTAGGGATGCTCATGGTAGTCATCCTCTTCTTCTTCTAGTTTCTTGGTTGCTTCCTTTTGTTGCCTATCCAATTCCTTAGAAATTTGCATTTTTGCTTCCATTGTAGAAGGCTCAATAGGAGGAGGAGGGACGGGGAGACTAGTTATAGCCTGAGCCAAGACGGCCTATACTATAAGATTTGCAAACATTCCAGAAATCTCTGAGGGCGTATTATGCATGTACCTAGAAAAAGATTTTTGAAGGGTGAGAGTGGGCATCAGTGTTGTTGCAGTGGCAGGTAGAAGAGACAACGAGGGATACATGGATGAGGAAGAGAGCGGGGAGGTGGTGGTAGTCGAGGAATCTATAGTCATGATTTGAGCCACATGAGAAGTAGAGGCAAGGTGGACTGAAATATCCACTTCGGGCCAAGAGTTGACAACCATTGGCTATGAAATAGGCGGAGGAGTAACAATGGTAGCAACCGTTGTGGTCGGGACAACAAGCATTGCAAGTGGATACTTTGGTTGTTCTTCTCCTTCATGCAGCGGGTCCTCTTGAATGGTTAGAATCCCTATGAAACTACCTGATATCCTTTATTTCATAGAAGTTTCAACTTTTGAAGCCTTCCCCAGAGACTCCTTAGTTTTGGGTTAACGCTCAGTCGCCTCCTTTCTTTTCTAAGACCGTGTATTTGTTGGAGATGCTAAAGTTTCACCTATTGGGGAAGCATCGGTAGAGGCACCGTCAGTCTCACCTTCTATTGTATCTTTGAGTTCCTCATATGTTAGGGTCACTCTTTACAGCTTCAATTGAGCAATCTTCCCATCAATGCATTATCGTGTTCTTTCCTCAACAGGCTTTGTTATAATGTTAAGGTCATCGACCTCTTCTTCATTCTATTCGATCAACGACAACAATAGGTTGGCAAAAAGCATCATATTTGGTTTCCACCACTGTGTTTTCTTCTTCAACCACTTGTTCTGGCATAGGAAACAACTTTACTACCTTGACCAAGTATGCATTCATGCGCATGTATTTCCGCATATGCACCTCCTTGTCATCTTTACAGTTAGCCAAAAAATATTCAAAATTATGTAGGTGGGCATATTCAAGTCCGACCATCTTCTTAAGCTTACCATATGGATCCATTCATGGCTGAGTAGTGTGGAGCCTCAGGTAATATTCATTCAGCTCCTTGTCAAAATACTCTACACATTGAGATGTGTTGAGCTCGTACACTCCTTGGCCAAATGAGACGGGATAAGGAATCCGTACTCTGTGCTTTTCGCTCAAGAGGGTGTGTCCTCACTGCAATTGTTGAGAAAGTTCGAGCAATATTAACTGGTCATTTGGGTACCAAGGTATCTTCTATGGTTTGTTAGAGAAACCCTTAGCTCAAATGTAGGTGAAGTTTGGTAATTGTATAAACAAAAATCTGAACCTGCAAATGAAGGCATTAGCACTGTGTGAGACTCTCATTTTAGGGTCACCCCCAAGCATTCTGATGATATAACCTATGAAGGTGTCATTGACTCTGCAATAGTCCCTTTTGAAATTCCTATACTGGATTCAAGGGTACTTATCATACACCTTCAACTCCCTTTTTGGAGTTGGATTTGGTGCCACATATAATCCCCTATATTGGGCATGGTCAGCAAGCAAGTAGACTAACTATGATTTCATGTAGAATCATGAGGTTTTCTTCACTGCCACAAATTATTCATGTAAGAATTTGCTAATCATTCCACCCAATAGAATTTGGTGTCTCCTCAGATGATCTCTTCAATGAAGTATAAAATGTAGTCTTGAAAGAAGGCCGCAATTGGGAGGCCCATAGCTCTTCTCAAAAGAGTTACCAAGTCATGGTAATCTTCATAGAAGTCATTTCGAAAGAGCTCTTGGGGCACTTTATTAGCGCTACCCCTCTTTTCCTTTAGCTAGTATTGATTGATTAGGTTCTTGCATTTGAGGGGGTCAGCATCCCACATATGCTTTCCATACTCCTTGGGTGTCTCTTCTATCTCACTAAAGGTAGGGATGTGAAAGGTCCTCCGTATTGACTTGGAAGACAAGTTAGCCAATACATTTCCATTTTTTTCCACTATTCTTTTGGTATCCTCTTGATATGCCTCCCTGTAGGCCATCACCAGTTTAGGGGCTATGAGAGTTGGTGGGAATCCGAAAGCTTTGGCCAATCCATAGGCTCTAATTCTTCTAGCATTTTCTATTGTGGAGTTGAGTCGAAACCTTTGCTTAAACTCATCAATTTCTATGTGTCCCAAACTGGTGTTTGAGATTTATTTCCATTATGTAGTGACCTTTGAGTTAAGGGGTTCCCCTTGGAGCTTTTATCTCATTTGATCTTTCTCCTCTTGACCCTTGGGTGCTTTGGTGATCTTCATCCCCTTGTCCTTCTTCGCAGCCGCCCTTGAGGATTTGGCAGCTGGTTGCATATATCCTACAACCAAAGGAGCAGTAAATGATTTAAGCACAAAATATGAGGAACGTTAGCCAAAATATTGCAAAATAGCATTAGATCAAATAATTCATGCTTAAAGATCATAAAAATATTTTGAAAATCATCTTTCATCTTTTGTTTGGAGGAAATTGGGCAATGTGGCCCTAGGGGTGCATACTTCCCTAGGTTGGCAACTTTTTTGGATGCTCTATCATTAAAACGACATTGGCAAGGTGGCATCCCACAAGTGGCTTCTTGCAATGCGAGACCTGTGGGATCGGAGGATGGCAACCACTTTGCACTTAGACTCTAAGGGTGCAGGACGGAGGGTGCAGAAGAACATGAAGTGTTAGCTATTCAAAACAGCATTAGTGGGACAGAAGTCTGCCAAGGGAGGCCTGCATGGTTGGGTCCACAAGAGGTGAATGCATTGGTCATTTTTTCACTGTGCAACCAAGAGTAAAATGCATTGTCGGGACCTACCAGCTAGGAGGACTCCGTTGGATGGCTATTTGAAATAGTGAAATCTAGATGGAATCCCATAGACGGTAGTCCGCATTGGATTCAGGACCCAGGTTTTAGCGTAGTTGAGTTTGATCAGCCATCGAGAGTGTGAGATCCATCCATCACAAGGACGCCATTAGATGGTCATTCGAAAGGGTGGAACTCAGGTGGAACCCCATAGACAGAGGTCCACGATTGTGGGCCGAAGATGATCTGAGGGTCAGCTTTTGAACTTGTGAAATCCCTCGTTTGAACAGGTCAGGTTGAGGAATTTATAGAAAATGTGTCATTAAATGCCCTCATTAAATGTGTGTATGATGTTGACCTCAATTGGTGAGTATTCATTTCAAAAATGGCACATGGGATGACGAAATCCATTGAGTTGACGGTGATCCAGTGTTGGTCATTAGAAACGACCATTGGCAAGAAAGGGAAAATCGCACTGCGGGTCTTGTGAGGTAGGAGGACATTACGAGATAGTTGTGCGGAATCGTGAAAGCATGAGGGAAACCTATAGAGGGTGGCCCACAGGGGCAGACCCACACTAGCTGGAGGACATCAATTTTAAAGATCAAAGGCAAATAGCCAAAGAAATTCCACAGAGACTTAGGACTTTGAAAATTTGAGCATAGAAAAATATGGTCAACTCAAGATGATTCTTTTCGGGTCCCTTGACCAATCAGAACTCAAAAATAAGCGGCCATGCAAAATGAGGCGAAGCAAAACTGACTCGACACAAGTGAAAAGAAAGGGTTCTCTTTCTAAATGGGGCATGTGTGCTATAGGCACAACACATAGCAGCAAAAATATTTTGTGGAAAAAATCGCCAAACCAAAAGTATAAGAGTTTTTGAAAAAATAGGGAAAAAATCATATTTACAAAAATGTAAAACATTGTAGAACAAGAGATAAAAACTATTTTTTTTTAAATTGAAAGGTATTTCCATAGCATATAGAGATATAGAGAGCAAATAAAATAAATATTTTAACTAATGAATTATAAAAATTAGATTTATATAGTTTATATTCAAATTGTTGATTACATTGCATTGCACATATTTGAAAGTCAAAGCATTACTTCACATTGCATATCTAATAACTAGATGTTGATAGATGATAGAATTTCAATTACAATATAGTTTCTAGAAATTCAACCTAAGAAGTTATGCAATTACTTCACATTGCATAAATAATAACTAGAAGCAGTTGCCAATTGCATTTTCTTATCATGGCATTCTATGAGACCAGATTTCTTTGAGGTATTTTTTCAAATAGCTCACTGCCTTGTCTATATTACCATATTTTAATACATGTCTACCAAAGCATCTTGTCAAATAGTTCATTGCGTTGTTGGTATGGCTAAAATCCGAAAACAAGTGCTTTCAAACAACCTATGGATGGTTGGAAAAAATATATCAAAATCATAACAGTAAGCAATATCATAGACAAGCTAGTGAATTGTTTAAAAAAATGCATCAAATAAATGTGGTGATGGAATGCCATGACAAGCCATAGACAAAGTAGTGAACTATTTGAAAAGATGCCTCAAAGAAATGTGGTCTCAAGGTGATGGGATTCCATGAAAATAAAATTAATTTTGATTTTCATGGCATTCCATCACCATGAGACCTCATTTTTTTGAGGCATATTTTGAAAGAGTCCACTGCCTTTTTTATGCTACCACATTTTTTGGTGCAAGAGCACCATTGAATAGAAGTTGTAAATTCAAGGAGTAGGCTTTAGGTTTTGAGGCATTTCATCTAAATTAAAGTCAATGAGACCATTTTATATTGTAATGCATCATATTAGTTGATAGCTAGGTGGTTAGAAGGTCAAGTTTGTAAAAAGCACAAAATATTGTAAAAAGATGTAAAGTTGCTAAAATTTTGCAAAATTGCATTTTTAGGGAAGGCAAATGGTCATAACATTTCAAAACATAGTTGTAGGTGTTAGGATAGTTATTTTGGAGGTAAAAAACATAAATAAGGTGGAAATCATATATGTAAGTTGGATTTTTGAAGATTTGGAAGATTGCAATATTAATAATACTCTGTTTTTCTCCACTTTTTTGGTATTTTTTGAGTTTGCAGTGACTATACGGCCCATACAACTACATAATATTCTATAAATATGTTTTGAATTCACTTAAAGCTGTGATTTGGCCACTTACTATATTTTGATTTGAGCATCCAATAGTGGATTATTTGTAAGTTTGAGAAAATTCTTTTTGACTCGTTTTGTACCCTATTTTAAGGGTTTGTAGCCTTTAAAATGTAAACTCAACCCATTCCACTTTTTGTGGCTCTTGTAACTTGTGGAATGGGACTGTAACATCAATAAACAAGTGAGGGAATTTTGAGAGAGTTTAGGGGAGGCCTTAAAATGTGTTGAGCATGAAGCCCTAGAGTGGAAAATTGTGTTTTCCAAGTGGAAAAGAGAGGTTTTGATAAGGTAATGAGTGAAATAGTTTGGGGCAGAATTGTTTCTTATTGAATTGAGTATGTGTAGAGGTTTTTAGACTATTTTGAGGTGGTGTAAATTTTGATTGATTTTTGTGTAAATAGTGAAACTCTTTAATTCAAAACATCGACAATACTTTAAATAAATTCATTTATATTCAAAAGAAAGTTGACACTTCATTCATTAGACATCATAAAATCTAAATGATTCCAAAACAATGACATAAATTTGATAAATAGGTTCAATATACTTCCATTTAAATTCATACACGTGTCATATTACACGAAATTAATATTAATACAAAAGTATTTGTAACATAAGTTTACATTTATAGACTTAGGCATTCTCTCGCCTTAAGCTCTACAATACATAATTTAAAGAATACAATAATACATCAATGAAGAAAAAATCCTTTCATCTTCAATCCATAGCTTATCTTCAATAATGAAGATGAGAACAAGAATTCGACGCTTTTTTCGCACAACCTCAAGGCCTACGCTTCCCCGGAATTCCTTAGTCATTCAAAGAATACCTGACCTTACACGAATCGCTTAGAAAAAAGTAGTCGACAAGCAAGATGAAATCTAGTGCGTGCCTAGTATAACTAGTAAAACCACAAGAATTTTCATTTTTCTAATTCATTTAAGAAACAAGCAAGTTTGATACTAGGATATGGTAGAGATTTCATTCATTCCATCTCTTTCAATGGTCCTTAAGTTACTTGGCCAAGTAAAATGTCATGCACGACAATAAAAGAAGTTTTGGAAAAGCAAAACTACACTCTCTAATAACCCATATTCGACACCTGTCCTGGAAGGTAACTTTCCAAACACATGACATGCACATTCATTTATCAATCATGCATGGTTCCATTCAAATAAATATAATCTTTCACTAACATCTCTCACTGCAATCTTGTTTCAAGAAAAATTGGTTCTAATGCAGTATTTTCATCATTTTAAATCATAAACAAAATTAAATTAATATTTAAATCAATAATAAAATAATAAAAGAAGGTTTATCTCAAGTATGTAAATTAAATAAATATTTAAATAGGCATAAATGACCATGTGTTCTTTTGTTCTATTTACTCATTTAATTTATTTCCACTTTGAAATAATCTTGTTCTAATTTGTTTTGTTTCCAAGTAATTCATATTTTAATTTACTTGATTTATTGTTTGTTTTTCACATTTCCATAAAATAAATAATTACATTTTCAAAAACATGTTTAATAACTCTTTTTCATTTCTGTTTCATAATAATTTGAGTTTTATTCACAAAAATCACTGATTTTATCTTTTATTTTGCAAACACATTTAATATTCAAAAAGTATTTTATCATAATCTTTATCTTTTCTATTTCATTTGTTCTAAGAATTAAATCTATCTATCTGTTTTTGATTTTTGAAGCCTTTTCCAAATCTAATTTAAATATACATCTTTTTGTTTTGAATCTTTTCCAAATTCCAAAAATAAATCAACTGTCTTGAATGTTTTCTATTCAAATTTATCCTACAACTTTCTATTTTCAAAATTGTTCAAAGGTTTTTCTAGAAAAACTAGATTGATGTTTAAAATTTAATCAAAATTCAAGGGAAACAATGATACTTTTAATAGATAATATAAAAATAAAATCTGGTGTTTGATCTTTTCCTAAATTGATAGAAATAGAGATTTTCTTTCCAATTAAAAACTCAAATACAAGAATTAGAAAATAATTTTAACTTGTTATTAAACTGACTGTGATTTTGTTTTCGTAGATCCTACCTCGTAATTTCCTGAATTAGGAAATAATTATTTGTTTTCTCTATAATTTTCTCTTCCCGTTGCTGATTGTGATTTCTTCGTTCACTTTTTTGTTGTTGTTGTTGGGATGAAGTTTACACTCCTTGGAAATTCATTTATTTCTTTTCAAATGCCTTGCCTCTTTCCTTCTCTCCACCTATCTTCTTCCTTCTCCCCACACTTCACTCTATTGTTCTTCCTATCTCATGCATAGTAGGGAGAGACAAAATTTTTTTTTGTTTTGTTTGCCTAATGAACAGGTTGTACATCCATCCTTTCTTCCCTCATGCACACCCCTTCTTACCTGCCTTTTTCACTTTACCTCTTCCTTTCTAACAGTGTGCCTCCTCTTTCCTATGCATGTGGTGAGTAGGGGGGAAATCAGCAGTGGAGATTATAATTTCTTATCCCTATGCACCTTCTCCTTCCTCATTGTGCCTTATGGGAAAAAGGTGTGTGTTCAGCATAAACAATAAATTTGAATTTAAGTTTACCTTCTTCTCAGCTCTGGCCGCATGGGAAAGAATATGAGGAGTAAGCAAATTCCCAATGGAAACTAACTTCCTCTACCTCCCAAAATCAAATGAATTCCCTGCCAAATATATCAATAATACTCTTTGTTTCAGGTCCAACTCCAAAAATGGATTTTTCACTATGTTCTGCTCAAATTCGAATTTCTTGACTGACTGCTTTTTCTCATGCAAAGATGATGGAGTTATTTACAAATCCAAATCCCCTTTTCGTGTTTGATCTCTAGTCTAAATTTATCAAACTCCAAGTTTTAAATTTTGATTGCCTTCAATTGATTGAAATATATTTTCTTCAATTTGATAACTATTGTTTGAATTCAATTCCAAATTTTGAATGTATTTTTTTTTCCAATTTGTTTTCAAAAACCTATTTTGTTATTTATCTATTTCTTTAAGAAAATATTACCTCTTTAATTTATCAAATGAGAAGATATCCTTAAATTAATAACATTGTTTTACATTTTAATAAATTTTCACAATTAAAACTCTATTCCATTAATTTGACATAAAAGCATCATTATTTTTAAATAATAATAAAATATTGACATAAGGAATTTAATTATCTAAATAAGATCAATTTCCTCACAAACTAATCACATCGCCATTTAAAGCAACATATATTGTTTCACATATATTTGAGAAATCAATTAAACTTGATTTAAAATTGCAAGTATAATCATCAAAAAAACACATTAAAATAATAACTAAGTGTGTGTATGAGATTTCATCATCCTCATAAACATCTAATGGCTAAAATGACTCCACCTGATCGATGTTCTTGCCTTCACTCACGTTCACCTATTCCTGCATTCACTTGCACTCGAATTTTCATCAACAATGACAAACCCCAAATTTAATAAAAATGCATTTCAAATCATTTCATTTGCATTTAAATTTCAGTTTACATTTACATTCCACTTTAAATTTCAATTTCAATTTCACTTCAATTTAAATAATCATTTAACATAATAATTAACAATCTCATGATTAATAATTTTCATTTAAATAATCAATATAATCAGTACATGACATCCTTCCCCTCTTGGAAGAGACATCATCTCGATGTCTTATTAATAATTCATTAAGCATAGCATCTCAATCAATGAAAAACACTATCTCAATCAGTAAAAAATAGTATCTCAATCATAATGCAGTAATAACTATCAACATAGTTCTAAAAAACATAAGCATAAACAAATTATAATAGCATTCATTCTATCAAAGTTCACAACATGTGAATAAAAAACCAGAGTATGAAGTATCTCCGCACAAAGAAAATACTAATCTATGAAAGAAAATGAGGAAATGGATGGTCAATTGTCTCAGAATCCTCCCATGTAGCACTATCCTCAGTATAATGGTCCCACTAGACCTTGTATTGCGTATTATCCCTGTTATGCAGCTTAATGCTACACCTATCTAGGATTCAGATGGGCTCCACTAGCACCACCCCTGGATCCTGTACCTATAATGAATGCCAATCAAGAATATGAGATGCATCATGATGGTATGGTTTCAATAAAGAAACATCAAATACATAATGGAGTCAAGCTAGAGTAGGTGGTAACGCCAGTTTATAAGCAACTGGATTAATAACTTCCAGTACATAAAAGTGTACCACAAATCTTAGAGCCAACTTTGATGATTTCTCAAATGAGATAGAGCTCTTATGAGGCTTAACCCTGAAAAAAGCTTTATCTCTTGCAATAAACTATCTAAAAGTCCTGTTCCTATCAACATAGCTCTTTTGTCTATAGGTTGCTTCCTTCAACCTACCCTTGATCAACTTCATTTTATCATCCATTTCCTTGAGCACATCCAGACCAATGATGGTCCTGTCTTCCATCTTGTCCCAACTAATCGGTGTGCAATATTTTTATCCATAAATTGCCTCAAAAGGTGTCATACCCAAAGATGCATGAAATGAGTTGTTCTAGGAAAACTCAACCAAAGGGAAATATTCCTCCCACATGTACTACTGATCCATGCAGTACATCCTCAATAAATCCTAAAAAACTTGATTAACCCTTTCAGTTTGGCCATCAGTTTGTGGGTGATATGCAGATCTAAAATTCAATTTAGTTCCTAAGGCTGCATTCAGTTTAGTCCAAAACCTAGATGTCATCCTGGTATCCCTATCAGAAATAATTATCTCTGGTACACCATGCAATCAAAATATCTCTTGCAAAAATTTCTTCACAAGAGTCAATGATCCATCCTTCAGATTTCTAGGTATGAAATGTGAAACCTTCCTAGCTTATCAACAACTACTAAGATGGTATCATTCCTATTCTTGCTCAAAGTTAATCCTTGGAAAAAATCCATACTGATTACTTGCCTAGGAGATAACTTTGACTCGCTGGCATTCCAAACATCTAGCCACATACTCCATAACATATTTCTTGAGCTTAGGCCAAAAATACAAAGTCTTCAACTTTGCTACCATATTTGTAACTCCTAGATGCCTTGATTAAGGTGCATCATGTACTTCCTCAAGAATCAACTTCCTCAAATCTCCACCCTCAGGGATATAAATCCTTCCCTGATATCTCACAATACCATCATATTCCATCACATATTCATAAAATCTATGATCTGAAGGATTTTCCTCTAAGGCTTGCTTGACCCACTCATAATGCTCATGTGCTGGAAGATACTGCAACACTTGTTGTCTCAAATTTGACCTTGTGGTCAAGATAGCAGAGAGATGTCTTCTCCTGCTAAGAGAATCTCCAACTCTATTTTCCTTACCCTTGATATACTCAAAACCAAAATTATACTCACTTGGGAACTCAAGCCACCTCCTCTATCTCGCATTGAGGTTCAACTGTGTGAATATTTACTTAAGTCCCAAATGATCTGTCCTAAGCTCAAATTGTTTCCCTAGGAGATAATGTCTCCACATCTATAATGCATGTACAATAGCTACAAGCTCAAGATCATGTGGCGCATAATTCAATTCATACTATTTCAGTTTTTTGGACTCATATGCAACCAATTTCCCTTCCTGCATCAACATAGCTCCTACACCTTCACCTGAAGCATCTATAATCACTATGAAGTGCCCATTAGGATCTTGTATGGTCAACACTCATGCTGATGTCAACTTATGTTTAAGAATTTGAAATGTTTCCTCGCACTTATGAGTCCACTCATATTTCCTTCCCTTATTCAGAAGAGAAGTTATAGGTGTTGCTATCCTATAAAATCCTTCCACATACTTCTTGTAGTATCCTACAAGTCCCATGAAACTACGAACTTCAGTAACACTTTGTGGTGTTGGCCAATCCATAATTGCCTCTATCTTCGCAGGATCAACTGAGATTCCCTCAGCAGATATGACATGTCCCAAGTAGTGAACCTTCTTCTGAAAGAAAGTACACTTTGAAAACTTACCAAAAATCTTTTGGTCACTTACTCGTTGCAAGACTATTCTCAACTGCTTCTCATGCTCCTCTTCTGTCTTAGATTAAATCAGAATATCATCTATGAATATAAGCACTAAATCATCTAAATAATCTCTAAAGATGTTTTTCATAAGATTCATAAATGTTGTTGGAGCATTCGTTAGGCCAAAAGGTACCACTGTGAACTCATAGTGTCTATACTAAGTTTGAAAGGTTGTCTTTGGAATATCCTCATCCTTAATCCTTAACTAGTGGTAACCTAATCTAAGATCAATCTTAGAAAACACTGCAGCCCCTTTCATCTAATCAAATAACTCATCTATCCTAGGTAAAGGATACCTATTCTTAATGGAAACCTTGTTCAGCATCCTGTAATCAATACACAGTCTCAAGTTCCCATCCTTCTTCTTAATGAAGATTACAGATGCACCCCATGGGGATACACTTGGTCTAATAAATCCCTACTTTATTAACTCCTCAAATTGAACCTTTAGTTCATACAACTCTGTAGTAGTCATTATGTATGGAGCCTTGGATTGAGACTCCATTCTAGGTAAAATTTCAATCGATAAATCAAATTCTCTCTTCGATGGTAACTCAGTAAGTTCTTCAAGAAAGATATCCAAGAAATCCCTGAGACATTATCCAAGTCACTCACCAATATAGCATATATTGAAAATCATTTCTGATGTGCTATCTTTAACTGCATGGCTGAGATATGTCTCAACTCTAGAGGCTCTCGAGATCCTAAAATCTCAACTAGATGTCAAAAATCATCCAAACAACTCACAACCTTATCCTCACAGTTCACTATGGCTTTATGCTCAGTTAACCAATTGATCCCTAATATCACATCATATGAACCCAACAGTGCTACATATAGGTTAACTTAGGTTTGGAAATCAGGTAGCTTTAAATCACTACATGATAGACATTAATCTACCCTCTTCTCTGCTCGATTTCCATACTGAACCATCCATTCTTGTGACATATAACCAGGTCTAATAGGTAATTTAGCAACTACTTTAGGATCAATAAAGCATTCAGTAGCTCCTATATCTATCAAAATAGAAACTGATTGACTAAAAATCTTACCCATCATTTGAATAGATGAAGCCTGAAAGTCTGCTTGATGATTGTCAACCGCTGCATGAATTTCGTGTTGCGGTGCTCATCGATCATTTCCACCTCTCTAAGCTCCTATACGTTGAGTGCAATTGGAGGCATAGTTATCTCCTCCACAATTGTAATATCCACCTCATGGCCCTAAATGACTACCTATCTTGTTCTTGATATTGGAGAAGTTGATGTTATTATTATTCACTTTCTTGTTTCCACCAAAGCTTCCTTCTCCTTTATCCTGAGTGTTTGTTCCTCTCTTCAGGTTCCTTATCTGTTGATTGTTGTTATTGTTTTGGAACTTCCTGTTTCCAAAACTAGGTTTAGAATTTACACTCTTCCTCTAGTTTTCCACCTATTGCAACTTATGTTCCTATTTTATGCCCTTCTCAAAGACCTCATCCATATTCAATGGATTATGAATATCCACATTAGCTTCAATCTGTGGCCTCAATCCTAGGATGAATTTCTGAATACGAAACTGTTCATCCATCTGATACTATGGTACGTACTTCAGGAGATTAGTGAACCTCTCCCAGTACTGAGTAACTATCAAACCACCCTGAGTCAGATTATGAAACTCTGTCATCTTCCTTTCAAAGAACAGCTGTGGAAGCCACCTCTTCCTAAAAATTTGCAAGAACACTTCCCAAGTAGTCCCACCTGGTAGTAACTTCTTCTCAGTCTTCTCACTATCCCACCAAGTAGCAGCTTCTCCAGTAAGCTGATATGCAGCCCAAATTGCCTTGGTCTCATTAGACATATTCCTGAGCTCAAAGTACTTTTCCATTTCAATTACCTAGGCTTCAGCTCCATCACCTATAGTCTTACCATAAAAATTGGGTGGTGCAACCCCTTTCAAGTCTTTTTCCAACTCCCCTTCAATCCTTGCTTGAGGATTTGGTGGTTCTTCAACCCTTGGATTCACATTATTGGGTTTCTCCTGATTTTGAGGAATTTCATTTTGAGGGTTTTGTCCTTCTCTGACTCCTCAAACTTCCTATTCCAGATTATCCATTCTAGAACCCTATTAATTCAAAAGACTAAGAATCTGATCCAACCTGTCATTGTCATTACTTGCAGTAGCTCATTTTCCTCTTCTACCCATTATGTATCAACAATTCATGCATCAAGGAATGTTTCTTTAGTGTAATGGACAAAGGACCCTAGTATTCAAACCTAGGGCTCTGATACCAAATGTAAAGAGTGAAGCTCTTTAATACAAAGCATCGACAATACTTTAAATAAATTCATTTATATTCAAAATAAATTCAACACTTCATTCATTAGACATCATAAAATCCAAATGATTCCAAAACAATGACTGAAAGTCGATAAATAGATTCAATATACTTCCAGTTAAATTCATACACATGTCATATTACATGACATTGATAATAATACAAAAGTATTTGTAACATAAGTTGACATTTCGAGACATAGGCATTCTCTCGCCTTAAGCTCTACAATACATAATTTAAAGAATACAATAATACATAAATGAAGAAAACATCCTTTGATCTTGAATCCATGGCTTATCTTCAATAATGAAGATGAGAACAAGAATCAAGCACTTTTTCCGCCCAACCTCGAAGCTTATGCTTCCCCGAAATTCCTTAGTCATTCAAAGAATACCTGACCTTACACGAATCGCTTAGCAAAAAGCAGTTGACAAGGAAGATGGAATTTGGTGTGTGCCTAGTATAACTAGTAAAACCACAAGCATTTTCATCTTTCTAACTCATTTAAGAAACAAGAAAGTTAGATATTAGGATATGGTAGAGAGTTCATTCATTCCATCTATTTTGATGGTCCTTAAGTTACTTGGCCAAGTAAAATGTCATGCACGACAATAAAAGTTGTTTTGAAAAAGCAGAACTACACTCTCTAATAACCCATATTCGACACTCGTCCCGAAAGGTAACTTTCCAAACACATGACATGCACATTAATTTATCAAGGATGCATGGTTCCATTCAAATAAATATAATCTTTCACTAACATCTTTAACTGCAATCTTGTTTCAAGAAAAACTGGTTCTAATGCAGTATTTTCATCATTTTAAATCATAAACAACATTAAATATATATTTAAATCAATAATAAAATAATAAAAGAAGGTGTATCTCAAGTATGTAAATTAAATACATATTTAAACAGGCATAAATGAGCACATGTTCTTTCGTTCTATTTACTCATTTAATTTATTTCCACTTTGAAATAATCTTGTTCTAATTCATTTTGTTTCCAAGTAAATCACATTTTAATTTACTTGATTTATTTTCTGTTATTCACATTTCTAGAAAATAAATAATTACTTTTTCAAAAACATGTTTAATAACTCTTTTTCATTTTTGTTTCGTAATAATTTGAGTTTTATTCACAAAAATAACTGATTTTATTTTTTATTTTGCAAACACATTTAATATTCAAAAGTATTTTATCATAATCTTTATCTTTTCTATTTCATTCGTTTTAAGAATTAAATCTATCTGTATGTTCTAGATTTTTTAAGCTTTTTCCAAATCTAATTTAAATATGCATTTTCCTATTTTGAATCTTTTCCAAATCAGAAAAATAAATCAACTGTCTTGAATGTTTTCTATTCAAATTTATCCTACAATATTTTGTTTTCAAAATTGTTCAAAGGTTTTTTGGAAAATCCAGATTGATGTTTAAAATTTAATCAAAATTCAAGGGAAAGAGCGATACTTTTAATAGATAATATAAAAATAAAATATGGTGTTTGATCTTTTCCTAAATTGATCAAAACAGAGATTTTCTTTCCAATTCAAAACTAAAATACAAGAATTAGAAAATAATTTTAACTTGTTATTAAACTGACTATGAATTTGTATTCATAGATCCTACCTGGTAATTTCCTAAATCTGGAAATAATTATTTTTTTTCTCTATAATTTTCTCTTCCTGTTGCTGATTGTGATTTCTTCATTCTCTTTTTTGTTGCTGTTGCTGGGATGAAGTTTACACTCATTGGAAATTCATTTATTTCCTATCAAATTACCTACCTCTTTCCTTCTCTCCACTTGTCTTCTTCCTTCTCCCCACACTTCACTATGTTGTTCTTTTATCTCATGCGTAGTAGGGATAGACAAATTCTGTTTTTCTTTTGCTTGCCTGATGAACAGGCTGTACGTCCATCCTTTCTTCCCTCATGCACACCCCTTCTTACCTGCCTTTTTCACTTTACCTCTTCCTTTCTACCAGCGTGCCTCCTCTTTCATATGTGTGTGGTGAGTGGGCGGGAAAAATCAGCAATGGAGATTATAATTTCTTATCACTGCCCACCTTCTCCTTCCCGGCCGTGCTTGATAGGAAAGACGTGTGTGTTCAGAATAAACAATAAATTTGAATTTAAGTTTACCTTCTTTTCAGCCCTGGCCGCGTGGGGAAGAATATGAGCGGTAAGAAAATTCCCAAGGGAAACTAACTTCCTTTGCCTCCCAAAATCAAATGAATACCCTGCCAAATATATCAATAATACTCTTTGTTTCTTGTCAACCTTCAAAAATGGATTTTTCACTCTATTCTTCTCAAATTCGAATTTCCTGACTGACTGCTTTTTCTCATGCAAAGATGATGGAGTTATTTACAAAGCCATATCACCTTTTCGTGTTTGATCTCCAGTCTAAATTTATCAAACTCCAAGTTTTAAATTTTGATTGCCTTCAATTGATTGAAATATATTTTCTTCAATTTGATAACTGTTGTTTGAATTCAATTCCAAATTTTGAACATATTTTTTTTTCCAATTTATTTTCAAAAACTTATTTTGTTATTTATCTATTTCTTTAAGAAAATCTTACCTCTTTAATTTATCAAATGAAAAGATATCCATCAATTAATAACATTTTTTTACATTTTAATAAATTTTCACAATTAAAACTCTATTCCATTAATTGGAAATAAAAGCATCATTATTTTTAAATAGTAATAAAATATTGAAATAAAGAATTTAATTATCTAAATAAGATCAATTTCCTCACAAAATAATCAAATGGCCATTTAAAGCAATATTTACTCTTTCACATATATTTGAGAAATCAATTAAACTTAATTTAAAATTGCAAGTATAATCATCACAAAAACACATTAAAATAATAACTAAGTGTGTGTGTGAGATTCCATCATCCTCATAAATGTCTAATGGCTAAAATGACTGTACTTGATCGATGTTCTCGCCTTCACTCACGTTCACCTATTCCTGCGTTCACTTGCACTCAAATTTTCATTAGCAATGACAAACCCCAAATTTTTAAAAAATGCATTTCAAATCATTTCATTTGCATTTAAATTTCAATTTCAATTTACATTCCACTTTCAATTTCAATTTCAATTTCACTTCAGTTTAAATAATCATTTAACATAATAATTAACAATCTCATGATTAATAATTTGTATTTAAATAATCAATAAAATCAGTACGTGACAGTTTGGAGATGTGAATTCCAATAAAACCCTTGATTTTTGTCTATAAAAGAGGGTTTTGAGTTTAGGTATCGTGGAGGGTGGATGTATGAGAAAAAAATGTGGAATATTTGGTTTGGTAACTTTTAGAGAGATTCCCAATTGAATTTTGAGTGAAAGGGAAAGTTTAATGGAGATTCCCTTTGTAAAAGTGACCTAAGTTGAGGCCTAGTTGGTGTTAAAAGCTTGATTTGAGAGAGTTGTATCAAAGTAACCTATTGAGTGGATGTGGTATGTTTTTGAGTACCTTGATGGGTGTTTGAAACTCTAATGGTCTTGATTTGAAAGGAAAACACCAAGGAGATATACTTGATTGAGTGAGTGGCCATGCTACAAGGTATAAAGAAGGATTGTTGAGATAAAGATTATTTCAAGAACTTATCACTTGAAAGTTGTTTTTGTGTGGAATTGTGTTGTGTGGTTGTAGGACCTCCTTGCGTTGCTATAATTTTTTATACATTTCTATCAAAGAATTATATCAAATAGTTAATTTTATTGCTGCTATGGATAAAACCCTAAAACATGTGCTTTCAAACAAGTTATGGATGGTTGGGAAAAATCTAGTAAAGCATAATAGCAAGCAATAGCATAGACAAGGCAATGAATTTCTTGAAAAAAATGCTTCAAAGAAATGTGGTCTCATGGTGATGGAATGCCATGAAAAGCAAATTACCATGTATTGTCATGGCATTCCATCACCATGAGACCACGTTTCTTTGAGGTATTTTTTCAAAAAATTCACTACCTTGTCTATGCTACCACAATTTTTGTACATGTTTACCAAAGCATTTTATGAAACATTTCACTGCCTTGTTGCTATAGCTAAAAGCCTAAAATGGGTGCTTTCAAACAAGCTATGGATGCTTGGAAAAATTCTATCAAAGCATAATAATAAGCAATAGCATAGACAAGGCAATGAACTATTAAAAAAAATGCCTCAAAGAAATGTGATCTCAATGTTATTGTCATGGCATTCCATTACCACGGGACCACATTTCTTTGAGGTATTTATTTCAATAGTTCACTGCCTTGTCTATGCTATGACATTTTTCATACATGTCTACCAGATCATTTTATCAATCAATTGACTACCTTGCTGCTATGGCTAAAATTATAAGATAGGTGATTTTGAACAAGCTATGGATGCTTGGAAAAAATACATGAAATCGTAATAGTAATCAATAGAATTTTGCAGAGCATGGAGGCCTTCAACCAACTAAACACAAATCCAACTGATACACCAAGCCTTTGTTCCTCCAAACCCTATCAAGGGTGATTTTCCTCAAACATAACTATTTGTCTTGTAGGTCTACAAACCCAACTTATTCACCTTTTATTGCAAATCTTACTGCTAACTCTCAAGGCACTCACCTTTTCAGATACCCTTTAAACCTTCAAAAACATATCACAAAATCACACTAGGTCACTTTGGACCAACACCAACAAAACAGGGCTACTATGCTATCCTAATTGGCCAATTAGGCCAAATTTTCAAAGAAAATATACTCCAAAATATCTTTCCATCCCAATAAACTACAGACAATCATTTACCATACCACAAAAAAACCTCCAAATCCACAATCTTTAACCTAAGAACTGCTCCTTTAAGCCCACTTTTACAAAACCCTCATTTTTAGCAAGTTTAGGGTGGGTTTATTGAAAATCCTACTCCCATAACTCATAACACCTTGAAAAAGAATTAAAAATGCTTAAAATAACCTTCACAACCTTAAGATTCCCTCACAAACTGCTGCCCCAAGGGATTTCAACCATTTCCACTCTTAAACCACTCAATTTCACAAAAACTCATCAAATTTCCAACTAGGGCATCACACCAAACCACTCAACTCACCTCCCCTACTCCATAAACCATGCACATATGTTCCATACCCCTAATTATTCCATTCCACTGAATTACAGTAGAATACAATGGGTGGAATGGCTAAAAAGTCATTTTTACACACTCAACTACTTGCATTTGACATTTTTCCCCAAGCAAGAATTCGCCACCACAGGAAAAGGCCTTCGAGATAGAGAAAAATGAGATTTTATTTTAGAGGGGCCCAATGCGATCCCATGGGCTCAGATTAGAAGTTTCTAAGTTTCACGAAGTCCAAATACGAGCATGTTGAAGTTTGCAACCATTTTACACTTTGGACTCTTAAGGGATTCTGCCAATTGAATGTAGCTCAAAGCAATTATGTGTGTTTTGATGCAAAATAGGACCATTCCTAGCATAAAAATACCCACCTAGATGCATCTCAACCATTTACAACCACTTTTTAATCAATTTGTTAATAAAAACTCATTTTTGCACTTTCTTGCAAAATTTGTTTGACAACATTTTACAAACTTGACAACATTTTATATTTTTTGACAAATGACCCCAAAACACTTTAAAATGACTCTAAATGACTCCAAATGGTCATGGATGACCTTATTACACACAAGAAACACAAAATCAACGAAAAACCCAACTTCTACATTGTCCTAGACCTCAAATAGGTCAAATTTATAAGGCAAGTATACTCACAACTTCCTTCCACCTCCACAAACCTATGGATAGTCTCTTAGAAGGTTACAAAACCCCCAAAACCAACATTATTTTCCAAATAAATTCTCTCCTAAACACCTAACTCCAAAACCCTCATATACACCCTTTTCGAAACAGTTTATTGAGAGTATGCCTTCCCACACTTGACTCACTCAACAATACCTCAAACAAACCTTATTAGGTCTACACATACTCAAAATTTCATCAAAACTTTCTGCCCCCCAGGATTTAATCCATTTCCATTCTCAAACCACTCAATTTCACCCAAAATGCACAAATTTTCCAACTAGGGCATCATGCTAATCTCAAGATCTAAACTCTCTTCCAACATTCACAAGGACTTTTAAAGGCATTCAAAACATGACTAAACAACTTCCAACTTATTTCCCCAATAACTACAATAGGATGACTCTTAAACTTCCACCATTTGACAATAAGTTGCAATTTTGATAACTTTTACACAATTTTGCAATTTTTGTAATATTTTGTAACTTAGACCTTCCAACCACCTAAATCCATATAAAAGGACAAATTACATCATAAAATGGTCTAAATAATATTATTTTTTAAACAAAAAGACTCAAATACCCCTAAACAACTAAAAGACCTCAATTGTTAACATTTGCATAAAATGCTCTTGGTGCCCCTACACTAGTTAGTGCTTAGGGTGTCTTAATTGTTTTGGTCATGAATAAGGTTCTTTGTGATGCAATGACAGGGAGTTACACAACTATCCAAACTGACCTTGAACTTACTTTGGAACCATACCATCAAACTAACCTTGAACACTCGAAAAGGGGCTCCAATTAGCCCACTTTAACAAAGGAACTCTCCTTCAATCTTGCTTCCCACTCAAAATACCATTGGAAAGTCCTAAAAATGCCTCCAAAACTATAAATTCTCCAACCACTAAGTCAAAACTCGCTTGCTAAGACCCTCTTTCATGAAACCCTCATTTTTCACCAAATAAGCAGGGGTTTATTGAAAAACCCATCTCTAGACCTCATTCAACCTCAAAATATTTTCAAGCACTCTTATTTCACCCTGCACAAACTTAATTCACCTTCAAATTATGTTTCCCCCAAAGTTCTCACATATTTCCTTCTTAAAACCTATCAATTTCACCCATTTTCACTCTTTGTTCAACTAGGACTTCAAGCCCAAACATCCAAATGACCTACCCTACCTTTGAAGACCTCATATAAAATCAAACTCCACCTGATAACACTAAAACAACCAGGTTCTAACCTTCTTCCAAACTATTTATTTAATTTGCTACTTCAAGCTATGCCTCCTAGGCTTAAATTCGCGCTTTTTCCATAGGGGCAGTGTGGAAATCTCCACCAAATGTCTTTTCACCAATTGTATTCTACTGTAACTTAGTGGAATGGAATAATTAGGTGTAGGGGGCATGTTTGCATTATTTCAAGAGCAAGGGTGGCCATCTGGGGGCTTGGGCATAATGCCCACTTGTCAAGAATGTGTGTTTTAAGTCAAAATTGGAGGTTAAGAGTAGGTAGTGATGGAAAACACTTGAGGTAGCACTTTTTAAGAGTTAATTAAGAAAGGGTAGACATATTTGAAGGTGTTGGAGGCATTGAAACAATGAGAAAATTTTTGGAGGTGAGGTTTTTAGTAAATCCCCCTTGAAACTTGTCAAAAGTGAGGGTTTTGAGTTTTGGAGTGTTGGTGAGTGTTTATTTGGAGATGATTGTTGATTTAGTGCTTATGTGCACCCTACTCATGATTTTGCAATGGTTTTTTTTGTATGGAAGGAATATTAAAGGGTAGTTGGTTTGTTGAGAGTTTTCCACCTTGCTCTACATCACTTTGGCATGTTAATCAACATAAAACTATGATAATTTTTGAATTTCAATATGTAATGATAATGTAATATGAAATATGTAGTGTGAGACAATGAAATTTTTATATTTAAACTTTAAAATTAAAATTTTAAACTTTACCATTGTTCTTGGCTTCGAATTTGTTTAAACTAAAAAATCTAAAGCATAATATATTTAAGCATTATATGATATAATTTAACCAATATTCATTATTTTTTATTGTGAACTATATAATATAACCATTTTTTATTGTGAATTTGTTTACATTGATATTTAACCATTGCTCAAGATTACATATTTGAACTATTTAAACATGCACATGACGAACAAATTATTTTGATTCTCAACTACTTTATATCAAATTATTCAATAATCAAGTGTATGTCCATATACAAAAATTGCATCAACGCCAACTAAAACAAAGTTTTACAAAATGTGGCATATGCCATCTCAATATCTATTCAAAATATACATGCCAAAATGTCTATCTCATCCTAAACTACTAGTGGATCATCAAAATGGGTTCTCTTTGAAGCACTCTTTGGTTCTAAAGGTAACTGCACAAGAAAAATTCAAACCATAATTGAGATTAGTTATCTTATATAATTTAAAATCAAATAATTAACATCAAAATCAATATACATTGAATTATAATTGAACTCTAAAATTGAAATCTTGATTACCTCATATATACGTCTCTTCCAACCACCAGGAGTCCTAGAATATTCCCCTCTCAAAGAACCAATCATACCAACTTTTGCAATGTCAATATATATATGTGAACAAAAACATCAAATTGATACGAGTTAGCATACAATTATCGGTAATAGGAACATATTTACCAAACAAAAAATAAAATAAACACATACCTCTTTAGGCATCTCTTTTTCTTTATCTCCTTCAAGTGTTTCGACACCTCCTCCCTAAGGTGTTTCAACAACTGCTCCTTCAAGTGTTCCAACACCTACTCCTTCAGGAGCTATGACAATTGTCAACAAAGATGTGTAGCCCATAACCTCTTGTAAATAAAAATGACAAGTATATGAAACTACCAATCTATGTCAATGTATGTATAATCACTATAAGATCTTAAAAACTTTATTTCAATTGAATTTGAGTTAAATTTCCTTTCCCTTATCTACCATTGTGCCTCCAAAGTCTAGATAGTGTTGCATCTCATTCGCTCTAGGTGTTTCCTACAAGAGGAAAATAAGATAAAAATAAAAGTTATTATATAATTTCATTAATGACAATTCAAATGACAAGCAAGTATATAATGCATGAATTCAGGACTAAAAGGCATGGGTTGAAGTAGCAGATTGAAGAATTTTTTTTAAAGAAGGCTAGAACCAGTTTGTTTTAGTGAGATCTAGAGGGGTTTGATGTGTTTTAAGGTTTGCAAGGACTGGGGAGGTCATGTGTATGTTTGGGCATGAAGCCCTAGTTGAGAGAAGTGTATTTTTAATGGAAAATTGAGGTTTTAGAGAGTAAAAGTGGGTGAAGTTTGGGGGCGGCATAATATTAAGGATTATTAAGCATGTTCAAGCTTAAACAATAGTGTTTGAATTGGTGATAAGGTTATAGAAGGCCTGAAGATGTGTTTTTCAATAAACGCTTGTCTATTGTGTGAAAAATAAGGGTTTCATGGAATGAGACTCTAGAATGTGAGTTTTGGATCAAATATTGAATGACTTGTGATTTTGGAGGCATTTTAAGGTCTGTCTAGTGGAATTTTGGATTGGAAACAAGTTATAAAGAGTCTCCCTTTGTAAAAATGGGCTAATTGGAGCCCTTTACAGTGTTGAAACTCAGTTTAAGTGGAGTTGTTCCAAAGTGACCTATTGAGATTTTGAGTTATGTTTTGTTAGGGCATAATGGGGGTATGAAAAGGTGAAGGTCTTGTGAAGAGAATTCCTTCTCTAAAAGACGTTTTTCAAGACATCAAGTTGTAAACCTACAAGGAAACTAGGTTGAAATAGTGAAGAGTTGGTGAAAAAGAGTTGTGAGGGAAAAATACTGGTTTGAGTTGGATGATTTTTTTTTGTAATTGGTAGTCAATAGTGATATAGAGCTAGGTGGTCCACATGCATAAGAAAATATATCAATACCAAGATCATAAACTTGACTCCTTGATTGGTTCTCCAAGCACTCATAAAGCTCAACAAGGAACTAGGCCTTCAAAAACCCAAACTTGCATTTAAGGTTTCAAAAACTTTAATTCACTTAAAGAGGCATCTAACAAGATTAAAATCCTCATTAAAACTTAACTAAACCACTCTCAAATAACAAAGAATCATTCTTAGCAAAAAACTCACTCTAAGCCTTCACTTGCTAGTATCCCTCTTCCAAGGGACTATCAAACATAACTCTAGGTAGAGAAAACTTTTTTAGACTGTACCAACATATTTGGATACCCTTTTTCATACCCTTAAACATATCTCAAAATTAGCATAGATTCCTTTGAAATAAATTCTCCAAAATCCCACTGTATTGTAGGGGCAACTAGGCCAATAAGGCCCCTTTTCCAAAGAGACACCTTCCCAAAAACCTAAAATCAACTCAAAACCCATGTAAACTCATTAAATAGGTTGTCAACCTTAATATTTCACAATTTTCAGAGCTCCAACCACTCACCAAGCTACCAATCCACTAAACCCTCACTCTTAAGCCACCAAACCTAAGTTTTCTAAGGAGCCTTATTGAGAATCACTCTTCGCACACTTAACTCTCACATCCAACACCCCAAACATACCATATGATGTTTGTACATGCTCAAAAGACTCTCACAAAATATTTCATCTATTCACACTCTAAAACAACTCAAAATCACTCAAAATCACTCAAAATCACACATTTTCACACCCAAGGCTACATGCCATTACTCCAAAATGATATCCCTTGCTCCAATAATCATCTTATAACCTATTCCAAACCTAATGGAATCATTCCACCAAGATACAATAAATAAATTAGGTGGAATGAGCCAGTAAATCACTTCATGACGTCAAAACTTCAAATTTAGACTTCCAAACCTGCCTACAGTAAAATCCACCCTAAGATCTCAAAACAAGATGGATTTCAATGCTAAAAAAAACTAAAATGTGGCTAACACATCCCTCTACCAAAATCAAAATAATTTTATTCAATTCCCTTCAGTATGGGCTCATGCAATTGATTGCTACAAGACTGAAAAGGAGAAAAAAAAACTCAGATTTACAAAGAAAGCAAAGCTTTATTGATCAATGCTTGTACAACCACCAAAGCTTGGTGCCCCTACACCAAATAGAGAGCAGCATAGAACCATAATTTTTCATACCTACATTAATGTAATTTTGCAAACCCTTATACAATCAAACTTAAACACTTGAAATAAAGAAATGATCAATAACATGATTTTACAAATTCAATGTGCATACTTACCCATCAAACTAGGAACCATCTGGATTTGCTCTACTCTTTATTGTCTCAATTATTGCCTCATAGTCAAACTCACACACTTTCCACAAGATCTTGTTCAGAGTTCTACCCTTATATTTGATCAAAGGAATGTTGGTGGCGATGACAAGGTTTGAGTAGTGAAGAATCTTCTAATGTGTGTCGAAGTCCTCAAACAACCAAATTGCAACATTCTTAACTAGGTACCTTCTAAGCCATGTTCCAATAGCAACCCCCAAACTTTTAGGATATTCTATGTTTTTTTCCATCTATAACTAGGGCCTCCAATTTATTTTTGGCCTCGATACATTGACACAGGTAATAATTTGTACCCTCTTCATTGTCTTCATCTATAATCATTTCATATGCATTCCTTGCATTGATATGTTAATCTTGTTATATGTATTTATTGAACATCATAATAAAACTTGTAAGTAAGATATATTACTTAGTTCTAGTAGGTCTGATACATTATCAAATTCAATAGATAATTGCATCTCCATGATTTGTAGATCTATTGGGAGCTGATAAGTTTCAAGTGGGGTTAGACTCCTTATAGACCATTCATCAACCCATTCTGTTAACTTGCAATCATTCCATTCTTGAAATTTACATGCAAAACGAAAGCATGCCATCTTCCATGTATGGATATTCCATGTACCTACATTCGAGCTTCTAAAAGAGTGTAGCTTGCTCGATCTTGTTAGTGTACAACAATCCTCATATTTTACAATGTTAGTATCATCTACTAAATGAAAAAATCTACGAACTAAAGAATTACCTTCACTACCTGGACCCATTGCATGATTGCACCATTGGACAATTGATCTTACATCCATCAACTTTACACTATCTATGTACTTGTACTCTTCTCTTGCTAGGGCTCTTTTGATACATGCACCTGCTCGATCATGCTCCCCCTTTCCATGCCCAGCCTCTGAGAAGTTCCACATATGTTAAACACCACTAATCCAATGCATCTTGCTCAATAAGTAAAACATTCTGGTGTTCATGAATTGTGATGTACAGTCATCTAACCATATGATATGCTAGCTAAATGATATGCCCCTTTTAGCTAGATCAGCATAGAACATCTAAAAGCAACCTTGCACAAACTCTATAGAATGTGTGTGATCATCACTAATGTAAAAGCGATACTCCCTCAATACTTTCATATTTTTCTCTGTTCTATCATTTGCATGAATGAATTCTATATGCAAAAAAATAGAAACCTGCGTGAAGTTGTAGTAATGTGATTGCACCATGTTCTATGGTTGTAGTGTGTAGTTCTCAATGAAGTCGACAACTAAAATGATGCTACGAAGTGGAAATGTGTCCTTGCATAACTTGATCTGTGAGTCCAACCATTGAGCTTTGTGTGTATGCCTTGCATACTCATACACCACCTAATCACAAAAAATTCCCATAAACTGATACACTAGAATCTTATCAGTGACCAATTCACACTTCTTTGCTTCTTTCCCATCTTTTAGAATGTATGACACTATCTTATATTTGCCAAATTCCACAATTTTGTCTCCAATTGTGTGTGTACTAGCCATGTGTTGGAAAATTGGAAAATGTTTCATGCCACCATAATGATCACATGTGCCATCCAAAAATTAGTTGTAAAAAAATTGACTATCCTCTCTTTCACATAAACTGGAAGATGAAAATTTCCTTGAGGATTTAGGTGGAGGCCTTATGTTACATTCCTGTAAAACATTGTCAGTATGCAAATCTACACATATACATCGATAAACATCATAATGGTTAGAAAAATCAATATGAACTCTACAACAAAGATTAGTGTGTGTGATTTATTTTAACATAAAAAGGCTTTAGCATTTCAAAATACCTTTGACATATTTTAATTTCAAGAAACTTTCATACAAAATCAACAAAACATTGGGTTTGAGTACTATCCAAATAAAGCTTTGGATTTGGCTCACGGATTTTACTACCAATTCTAAATTCTTACAAAATTTCTTTGATTAGGGTATGTCCTTGTGTTATCCTTCCAATAATTGACTATTAAAGATGTCAAGCCTTGAGAAATTCTTTATATTTCTGTGGAACTCTACCCGAGAATGCCCATAACTCATTGCTATTTGGATCCTTCACGCCTTCCTTTGGCTCTCATTAGAGATGATCTAATTATTTTTAAAGACTTAATTGCCTTTGTAAGGTTCACCTTGTTCCTTTTTTGACTGCTTAAGAGTGTTGTTGTCATCACACATCGTGTGGCACAACTAGCCTTCGTGTGTGAGGTAGAACGCACACTCTCGTATGCACTCATCAAGTTATTTACAATGGAATTTTAACTTGAGTCATTCAAAATTCTTAGCCCAAGAGCCTTCATGGTGGGCCTAAATTTCAGTTGTCTCATCATTTCAACAAATAGTTGACATATTCCACCCTAACTTAGCTTCACAAAAAATAAACTCCATATAATTTGTCCATATATTTGACATGTACATTTTGGAATCTTATTAGGCTTCCATTTCAAAACATTAGAATCAATATCAATAAAAAATGTAGGTTTTCTATGCAAAACTCTAGGAGGAGTTCTCAAATGTAAATTTGTGTCAACATTAGGAAGGTCAGCAACATCGGGGATAGATCACGTACCTTCAAATCAAACGTGCAATTGATGACATACCTTGAGATTGACATGTAAATGATGTTGTACCTCCAACTTGAGATGTCCTTTGTGGAGTGCCTTCAAATAGAGATGTGTTTGTTGATGTACTTTTGACACACAATGTTGTTGATGGCGTGTCTTCAATTGGAGATTTGATTTCTGATGTACTTGGAAAACAACATGTTTTTTCCAATGTGTCTTCAATTAGAGATGTGCATTGAGCTTCACCTATGGTTGATGATGTTCCCCCAACTTTGATATCCATTCCTATCCTTCCATGAACTTTCCTCATTTTTGCCCTTTGTATTTCCAATTTGACATCTCCCTTAGATTGCACAGGAATTTATGGTTGTATGGGCTGCAATTCCCTTGCTTCATGAGCTTCATTTTTTTATTCTCTTATCCTTGCATTTTTAACTGCATGTTCTTCTAATGTTAGAGGTTTCGGTCATTTCCTCGGCATGACGTTGAATGCTACATGTTCACAAACACACATAAAACCACAAACACACATAGAACAAAAGTAAGTAATGCATTTTATGAAGCATATTGATATCGCTAATTACATTGCATTAAATATGAAACACACCAAAGAATTTTATGAAAGAAGGTAGCGAATTGTTTTGAATTATGAAACATGTCTATGCTAGAAAACATTTTGCATACCTACATCTACCTCCATACCACAATAAAAGTGAGTAATGCATAAATTTTCAAACATATTTTTACCGTTGATTACATATCTATAGGTTTAGAAGTTAGAGTAGCGATTTTGAGCAGGGAGTAGGATATGATGGATTTTTTATTCTGCCCCAGGGGTATTTG
The DNA here is from genome assembly GCA_007115665.2 of Sequoiadendron giganteum. Taxonomy (NCBI): domain Eukaryota; kingdom Viridiplantae; phylum Streptophyta; class Pinopsida; order Cupressales; family Cupressaceae; genus Sequoiadendron; species Sequoiadendron giganteum. The sequence goes on from CM021101.1 coordinate 569,641,805, forward strand.
TGTGAATTTTAGCTTTAAAATGATGGTTTAGAATGGGATTTTGTGAAATAACAATGGTAGAGGAAGGGAGTTTATTTTTTTAGCATGCTTAGACATATTTGAGTGTGTTTGAAGAGTTAGCAAAGTGGCTAGAGGCCTAGAACGTTCATTTTCAATAAACCCTCCTTGTTTCAAGCATAGAAAGGCCTAAAGAAAGGGTTTAGTGTTTAGATGTATTTGAGAGGGTTCCAATGACTAAAATTTGTTGAAAATGAAGTTTTTTAGGCTGGTGAAGGTCTATCAAAAGAGAATTGGGACTAAAAAAGTGTTTTTTTAGGTATGATGATTTGTAAAAGTGACCTAATTGGCCTATTGGGGTAGCGTAGCAGCATTGTTTTGGTGATGTTGTTCCAACGTGACCTACTATGTTTTTGGCATATTCTTTTGAAGGCCTTAATGGGTGTCTAAAAAGTTCAAGGGTTTGTGAGTTTGAGTTGTCTTTGATAAGATATGAACATTTTTCTCTGTTGTGAATGCTACAAGGAAGTGAATGTGAATTGGTTAGTTGAGCATTGAATTGAGATTTTTGAGATTGAAGATTGTTTAAAACTAATCTAATTGTGATTGTTGAAGCTTTTGTCTCCCTGCTCTGTATTACAAACCTAGGGTACAAGTTGTTGCCACCTAAATGGAAACTAGAGAATACTGTGTTTATTGTTCTCAAAACCACATTGTGATTTTCAACGAAGCCATGAAGAAGATGAATTAAAAGAAGAGTTTGTGATGCTATATATTATAATTATTCACTATTTCTTTGGCAATAAGGTAAATTAAAAAGACAATAAGCATTCTCAATTGCACAAAATTTTCCCTTTTTTATTTATTAGAAAGGTAAATGGTGTCAATGAATGGAAATTTGCATTAACAACTATGTCAACTCACTTGAATTGATCTAAGCACATGTGATGAAGGTGATTTTTTTATGGAACACAAAAATTAATGGAAAATTGCATTAACATTGCTGAAATTTATTAGGTTTTCCAAATTAGTTGAATTTTTTTTTTCCCACAACCATCACTAATAATGAATTTGAATCTCTTATGTCATGTTTTCCATTTTATATCTTGAAGCTCCTAAATGTTAAACTTTTACATACAAACATACATATTATTTAATGAAAAATTCTATGTGTAACAATTAATATTAATAAAATCATCAAATGAATGATCTAAAATTGTGAAAACAAAACAAAAAAACTCAATATAAATATATACCTAAAATGAAATAGAGTGAATTCCACTAGCCATGCTGGAAATTGACTACTATAAGCAATGAAAATAGAATTCATAAGTAAATTTGTGTTCAGTAAATGTCATGTTTTTCAATTTTTTGTTCTTCAAACTCATAAAAATTAAAAAAAATTATGCAACTCCGATCTAGCTCAATGTTGAATTCTACGTCCAATTGTTATGATTAATAAAATAATTAAAGGAATTTAGTTTATATTGTAAAAAACAAAAAAATATACTAAATATAAATATTTCAATATTACCAAAATAAATATATTACCTGAGTTAATGTAAAATGATGTAGAAACTTCAAAATATCTTCTTCTACATTGTCTAGCGTGCAGATTGGTGGTAAAAGGGTGATGAAACAAGTATAGATTGGTACATCATGGATTCAACTGCATAAAAAAAGGCATTTATAAATTGGATAAAGCATTGAACCAGAAAGATACAAAACCATGTGCCCCTGAATCATGGGGTCAACCCCTATTTTACCGTTTCAAGGTAAAACACATCTGGCACTCACCAAATTTGGAGAGCACCAAAGTGTTGTTTTGAAATCTTCACCTTCCATAGGGACAAAGGGAGTGACACTTGAGATAGAGAGAAAGGTGATAGGAGTGAGAGATATTAGTCTAGGTAGTGTGGTAGTGACTAAGACATCAGAGCAATAGAGACTTGAGAGGGACAAAGAGTTATCTAGTTACAATGGGGGGGAATACCTAACAATAGGAGAAGGGTTGGGAGGGATGAGGCTTGAGAGATACAAAAATACCAAAGGGGGAGAGAGAGAGGGAGTGTGGGAGAGGGGGTTGGATTGAAATATATTTGTCTAGGTTGGGTGGGAGGTAAGTGCAACTTGACAAAGAGGAAATGTGAGAGAGGGTGTTGGAGTGGCACATACTAGTCTAGGTAGGATGGGAGGGAGTGAGACCCGAGAGAGAGAGAGACTTGAGAGGGATAGATTTATTCAGTTATGGTGGGGGGAAGACCTATGAGAGGGAGTGGGAGAGAGAGCGAGTGGGAGATAGAGGGATGGGAGACCTAAGCCATCAACCCTAAACCCTTAAAATGAAACCCTTAAACCCTCTACCCTCTACCCTCAACACAATACCATCTACCTTTAAACCAAATACCCTCTACCCTCAACCCTTTTAAACCTAATACCCTCTACCCTCAACCCTCAACCCTTAAACTATAAACCCTAAAACCTATACCCTATACTCTTAACCCTTAAACCCTCTACCATCTACCATCTACCCTTAACCATTAAACACTCTACCCTTAAACTATAAACCTTAACCCTTAAACCCTTAAACCCTAAACCCTAAACCCTAAACCCCTAAACCATCTACCCTTAACCCTCTACCCTCTACCCTCAACCCCCCTCTCTCTCTCTCAACCCTACATCATCTACCCTTAAATCATAAAATCATAATCCCTAAACCATAGACCCTCTACCCTTAACCCTTAATCCCTAAACCCTAAACCCTAAACCATCTACCCTCTACCCTCAATCATCAACCCTTAAACAATAAAAATATCAACCCTCAACCCTCTACCCTTAACCCTTAAACCCTCTACCCTTAAACTATAAATCATATACGCTAAAATCTAAACCCTTAAACCCTAAACCCTTAAACTATCTACCCTCAACCATGTGCCCTCAATTATCAACCCTCTAACCTAGACATTGGATCATCAACCCTCATCTATCTCTATCCCTCCCTCCTCTTATCTCCTTATCTCTATCCCACTTCTCCCTCCATATCTCCCTCCATCCATTCCTCCCTCTCTACCATAATCCCTCAACCCTATACCCTCAACCCTCAACCCTCAACCCTCGAACCCTAAACCCTAAACCCTTGAACACTCTACCCTCAACCCAATACCCTCTACACTCAACACTGAACACTCAACCCTAAGCCCTAAACCCTCTTTCTCTCTCTCACTCCCTCTCACTCTATCTCAAGTCTCTCCCTCCTACCTAAGAGAGGGGGAGAGAGAGAGAGGGAGAGATAATCGAGAGAGGGATTGGGAGATAGAGGGATGTGAGAGAGATAGAAGGAGTCAAAGAGAGAGATGGAGAGACATTGAGATGGAAATAGAGAGAGAGAGGGGGGTAGGAGGGAGAGGGAGAGAGGGTGGGAGGGACACCTGAGAGAGGAGAGGGAGAAAACATGGTAGAGAGGGGGTGGGAGGGAGAGACCTTAAGGGAGTAGGATTGAGAGGGAGTGGGAGATAGAGGGATGGGAGAGATACAACAAGTGTGAGAGAGAGAGACTTGAAAGAGGGAGAGGAGGTGGGAGAGAGAAGGAGTACATGGGGGAGAGGGATTATTGGGGATAGAGGGATGGGAGAGAGATGGCAAGAGTAAGAGAGAGATAGAGAGAGAGGGGGTGGGGGGAGATACTTGAGAGAGAGGGAGGGAGAGAGAGTGGAAGGGGGTGGGAGGGAGATACCTGAGAGATATGGAGAGACAGGGAGAGAGATAGAGGGATTGAGAGAGAGAGGGTGTGGGAGACAGATAAAGGGAGTGAGTGAGAGAGACAAAGAGAGACTTGAAAGAGGGAGAGACTTGAGAGAGATAGAGGGAGGGAGAGGGGGTGGGATGGTGAGACTTGAGAGAGAGGGAGAGGGAGAGAGAGTGGGAGAGAGAGATGGCATGAGAGAGAGGGACTTGAGAGAGAGGGAGAGGTTGTGGGAGGGAGATCTACTTGAGAGAGAGGGAGAGAGATAGAGGGAGTGAGAGAGGGAGGGAGTGGAAGAGAGATAGAGGGAGTGACTATGAGAGGTACAGGGGGTAGGAAGGGGAGACTTCACAAAGAGAGAGAGGGAGAGGGTGCAGGATGGAGATACTTGAGAGAGAGAGAGGTAGAGGGGGTGGGAGGGAGAGACTAGAGAGAGAGAGAGAGAGAGTTGGAGGGAGATAGAGGGAGAGAGAGAGGGGGAGTAGGAGAGAGAGAGAGGGAGATACATAGAGACAAAGAGAGAGAGAGAGAGAAATCCCTCAACCCTTAAACCTAAACCCTTAAACCCATAAACCCTAAGCCTAAACCACTCTATCCTCACCTTAACCCCTCTACCTCTGCCTTAAACGTAAACCTTGAAACCTAAACCCCTTAGGCCTAAACCTAGAGCCTAAACCTAAGCCCTAAACCCCTCTAACCTATACCCTTAACCCTTAACCCTCTACCCTTAAAATATAAAACCTAAACCCTAAACCCTTAAACCCTTAAACCCTAAACCCCTAAAGCCTCTACCCTCTACCCTCTACCCTAAAATCTCGTCTCTCTCTCTCTCAGCCCTACACCTCTACCCTTAAACTATAAACTGTAATCCCTAAACCCTAAACCCTAAAGCCTAAACCCTCTACCCTCTATTCTTAACCCTTAATCCCTAAACCCTAAACCCTCTACTCTATATGCTCAACCTTCAACCCTCAAACCTTAAACTATAAACCCTTAACCCTTAACCCCTCTGCAATCTACCCTAAACCCTTAAACCCTCTACCCTTAAACCATAAACCATATACCATTAACCTTAAACCCTAAACCCTAAACCCATAAACCCTCTACCCTCTACCCTCAACCCCCCTCTCTCTCTCTCAACCCTACACCATCTTCTCTTAAACCATAAATCGTAATCCCTAAACCCTAAACCCTCTATCCTTAACCCTTAATCCCTAAACCCTAAACCCTAAACCCTCTACCCTCTACCCTCTACCCTCAACCCTCAACCCTTAAACCCTAAACCCTCAACCCTCTACCCTTAACCAAGTTAAAACCTAAACCCTTAAACCATCTACCCTCAACCCTCAACCTTCAACCCTTAAACCCTAAAACCCTCAACCCTTAACTAGGTTAAACCCTAAACCCTTAAACTATCTACCATCTACCCTTAAACCCAATACCCTCTGTTGGATCTCAAAAATGCAAGTTACAAATCTTAAGAGGATGCCAGGCTCTATGATCAAACTTGCAATGTTTTTTAACCAATGAATGGAGTTAACCTATATGGTTGATGACTCCCTACACTTCAGGCTCTAGTAAACCTAGGTGAGTGGACCTTGATAGCTGAAGAATATTTAGAGTTGTATGACTTAGTTGAATTTATGGATCTATCCATAGTGGCACAAAGTGGAATAGATGAAAGCTTGTTAATTACTCCTACTCCTAGTATTAGATTTCAAATGTGAATGTTTGAATAATATTTTATAAAATTCTAAAATGGAATGAGATGAACAATGCCTAATCTTGTTGGGCTAATGGATTCAAGAGGTGAATGATATGTGACTTACTTCCTAACTACAATTCGAATTGCTTAGCACTTGTGACTTTTTATACCTTGTATAAACATGTAAGATTGTAACTATCAAAATATTCTTATCGATCCAAATAATTCTTACTAGGTTATTGTGATTAATTAAAAGGAAATTTTAATCCTTCCTTAAAGGAACCAGTCAACTGAACCACACAAAAGCAAGAAGTATGCCTTGACAAATCAAATACTTCTGATTTGAATAACAAGATAGAACCAAACTGGAGACAATATGATAATTTTATGGATTATATGGCTCTTCTTTAATGATCCAAGTGATAATCCTAGATTATTGTGATCTATTAAAAGGATATTTAATTCTTTGAGAGAAACAAATTAATGAAACCACACAAGAACAAAAAAGTGTTTTGATAAATTGAGTTCTCACACTCCAATTTAAATAATATGAAAGCACCAATCTGGAGAAAGCCAAATAATCATATATTAACAACAAAAAATTGACACCAATGTTGGACAACCAATTTATGCATTCTTCTCTATTATATAATTTCAAAATATTTTTCAATACATAGTATAATGTTATGTTGAGACAACTAATCAACCTGTCCAACTACCTAACTACTAACTCTAATCTCTTGATTTCATTTGGCATATATATATTATTTTTGGGTTATGACCCCTCATATCTATTCACTGTATCTCTTCAGTATTCTTATTCTTCAACAAAAATATTTAATTAATTGCCTTTGGAAAATTAAATATTTTAATCTTCATCTTTCTGTTCTCGTGAAAGATAATAATTATCGTTTTCTCCTTCAATGCTACAATTTTGTGTTGCATTTCCTCTCATTTAATTAGTTGAGTAAAATAATCACCCATTACTTACTTCTCCAGTGGAAATGTTTTATTGTATTTTACAAAAATATAAATTTTTATTTAGAGTAATTTAGTTGCCTCAAAATTTCACATATTTTCACCTCCTTCATAAATAGTTGCACTTTCATATAACTAAGATGTAAAATTATTTTACCACCCAATGGAAATGTTTTATATTTGTTTATCCTCTATGCTTTTCATGGGTAAAATAATCATCCACCTTATAGTCCCTTCAGAAAAATGTGAAACCTATAATTCTCAAAGTAATATTGTTCTTGTGAATGGTGAACCTATACCTGAACAAACACAAAAGAACAATCATATAATTAGCTCATTATGCAAGTTAGATCAAAATTCCCCATGAAATTAGTTTGAAGCATAAAAATAGGAAATAAGATGAAGAACAAAACAATAAAAGCTATTAGATCCTATTCTAATGAGAAAACTCTCAATCCCATGGGGGAATAGGTGCCATTTTGATGTGGAAAATGGCCCTTTCCCAATTCTTTGATGCAAAGTGATGATCTTTGTTGATGATTATGCTTCCTTGAGGAAATTTTCCAATAACCTAGCTAAATTGATTGCCAAAATATGAAATGCTTATGAACTCAAATTCGAAATGCCTATAGTGATTGTGCTCTTAGTTGATGGATCCAAGATTCAAATGAGAGCCACCTATAAATAGAAGAGAATGATGGAGGAAGAGGAAAAATGGATGAATGTGGGATAAAAGACCAACCAATGAGAGAAGACCACTTGTCCACATGTGATTGGAAGAGGAATGAGCACATTTTGATGAATCTTCAAATAAATGTGGTTAGGTGGAATTTGAAATTTGTGAAATGACAAGTTGGAGGGAGAGAATAATGGAGTAAATGCCATTTGGCTCAAGGCAAAGGACATGTAAGAGGCCTTTAATGCATTTTTGGATGTACTCATCCCTTTTTGAGGGATTTTTGAATTTAAGGAATATTCCCTTATTAATGCCAAGTTGAGAGAAAATAAAAGAATTAATAAATTAAATAAAATGATTTATTGTGCAAGTTGCAACATCTAGAGGACTTGATGGATTAGGATTAAGATTAATCGGTATTTGATTAATTTAGATGAAAATTAGCTGATTTGACAATTTGGTTTAGATTTTTGGATTTAAATAAATCAAAATGAGATGAGTAATGGATCTAGATTTAATTAAATAATTTTTTCTTTATTTAACTAAGGAAAGTGGTGTTACATTTAAATCAAATAAAGATTAATTTATTTAATTTAAAGAAGATGACTTTAGATATTAATTAAATGAAGTGAATTATATAATCAAAAGAAGGACTATAGGATTAACTAAACAAAATGATTTATTTAATTAATAGAAATGGATTACTTGATCAAATAAATTTGATTTATTTGATTAATAGAGGAAATATGATGAATTTAATCGAATAAAAATTATTCAATTAAATTGATTAGTAAAGGATATGATGCAAGAAGAAATGATGTTAGTAAGATTAGGATTAGGTGTATAGGATCAAACTGTATATTTTTTGTGTCTATAGTTCTCCATAATATTTTATTCGATCTTTTGTTTGTAGTTTAAGCATATGCATTTGGGCTGACATAAAGCATCAGGAAGACCTATTTTTTCTTCACCAATTTCATCTCTCTCACCAATGAAGTTCCATTGTTTGGCTATCAGTTAGACTCTTCCCGAAACTCCTCATCGACATAACCCTCCCAATCGGAGAGATTTGAAGAATGTGCTCCGATAGTATATGTCACTATGATGGATTTAGGGGTTTTCTCATCACAGTTTTCATTCTTCTTTGTTGTTAATCTTGTCTTCCTTCATTAGCCCTCTACTTTTCTTTATGATGTTCAAGCTATGTGAAATTTATTTATAATATCAAATTTCCCCCAGCATAATGCCCGCCCCATTTGCAGTGTAAACATTTCTTAATCTTTCTGTCATTTCCTCATTTAGGTCATTTCTTGTTGTTTTATTTCTCCTCTGCTCTCGGCTTTATCAACTAGGAAGGGTTGGTGAGACTTTCCTTAAAATCATTATCATCAATGTAACACTCATTGTTGGAGAGACCTGAGGGATTCAACCCGATCATACATGTCTCTTTGATATGTCTCTTTCATCGCTTTGTCCATTCAGCTAAATTGACAAGACTCTCCTCAAAAATTGCTTCATCGGCATGACCTAGAAGGTCGGTGAGATCTGAGGGACTCGATCTGATGATATATGTCTGCCCAACACAATAGCCCATTAGTTTTATTGGAAGGAGTATGTGTTTTTCACTGATGGGGTTTCCATCGATGTGACTTTTGAGCTTAGCAAGACTTGGAAAATTTTCTTCAACTGATTTTCTTATGCCAATGGACCTACATCGGTGGAACGATTGGCTTCATCCTACCCATTCTATAGTATTGTTATCTCTGGGGTCTTTTGATCATTGTGACTTGGCTTATTTCTCCTTGAATATGTTTTAGCCGCCATTCATGGGTTTTTTGATCGATGTGACCCATGTGATCAAGAAGATCTTGAGGGACTTGGTCTAATTGATAAGTTTTGCTGACATAGTTCTTCACCTGCTTTATTGGTGGGAGGCAATATGTTTCTTATGGATGGGATTTCTATCGGTATGCCTTTTGAGCTTAGCCTAATTTGAAATTTTTTTTCCGACAACCTTGTTCTTGCCAATAAGTCCTCTTTGGTAGGACGATAAGCATTGTCTTCTCGATGATGCACATTTGTTATCTTCAACTTGATTTTATCGGTGTGACTTCATCCACCTCTTCTCCATATGCATAACTCTTTGAGAAAAATGGAAATTTCTTTGTCAATCAATAAGACACACACATAGTCTTTCTAATTAGGATTAATTTCTTTTATGGCTCTTGCTTGACTAGGATTAGGGAATGCTTATGTGCAAAGTGGTTTTGTTCATGGAATCATGGGTTATGGAGTGAGTTAGGTCACAATATTTTGCATTTTCTTTTTGAGTTTAAGTGCAAAAATAATGGATGGGATTTTTTGTCCAAACACCCTCTACCCTCTACCCTCAACCCTCAACCTTCAACCCTCAACCCTTAAATTGTAAACCTAAACCCTAAAACCTATACCCTTAACCCTCAAACCCTATACCATCTACCCTAAACCCTTAATCACTCTACCCTTAAACCATATACCATATACAATATACCCTTTACCCTTAAACCCTTAAACCCTAAACCCTAAACCCCTAAACCCTTTACCCTCTACCCTCTACCCTCTACCCTCTAACCTCTACCCTCTACCCTCTACCCAAAACCTCCCTCTCTCTCTCAACCCTACATAGTCTACCCTTAAACTATCTACCCTCTACCCTTGACCCTTAAACCCTTTTAAACCTAACTAAACGCTCTACGCTAATCCCTCAACCCTCAACCCATAATACGTCAACCCTTAAACCATAAAACCTCAACCCTCAACCCTCAACCCTCAACCCTTAAACTGTAAATCATAATCACTAAACCCTAAACCCTCCACCCTCAACCCTCTACCCTCTACCCTCAACCCTTAACCCTTAAACCCTCAACCCTCAACTCTCAACCCTTAACCAGGTTAAACCCTAAACCCTTAAACCCTTTACCCTTACACTATAAACCCTAAACCATAAATGCTCTACCCTCTACCCTCTGCCCTCAACCCTTAGCCCTCAACCCTTAACGAGGTTAAACCCTAAACTCTCAAACTATCTACCCTCTACCCTTAAACCCAATACCCTCTACCCTCAACCCTTAAACCCTTTTAAACCCAACTAAAATCTCTACACTAATCCCTCAACCCTCAACCTGTAATCCCTCAACCCTTAAACCCTCAACCCTCAACCCTCAACCCGCAATCCTCAACCCTCAACCCTCGACCCTCAACCCTCAACTATAAATGTTAAATCCTAAATCTTGTACCCTCTACCATCTACCCTAAACCCTTAAACCCTCTACCCTTAAACTGTAAACCCTATACCCTTAACCCTTAAACCCTAAACCCTAAACCCTCTACCCTCTACCCTCTAGCCTCAACCCCCCCTCTCTCTCTCAACTCTACATCATCTACCCTTAAATTATAAATCATAATCCCTAAACCCTAAACCCTCTACCCTTAACCCTTAATCCCTAAACCCTAAACCCTAAACCCTCTACCCTCTACCCTCTACCCTCAACCCTCAACCCTCAACCCTCAACCCTCAACCCTCTACCCTCAACCCTCAACCAAGTTAAACCCTAAACCATTAAACCCTCTACCCTTAAACCATAAACCCTTAACCCTTAACCCTCTACCCTAAACCCTAAACCCTTAAACCTTCAACCCTCAACCCTCAACCCTTAACCAGGTTAAACCCTAAACCCTTAAACTATCTACCCTCTACCCTTAAACCCTTTTAAACCCAACTAAAATCTCTACGATAATCACTCAACCCTCAACCCTTAATCCCTCAACCCTTAAACCCTAAACCCTCTACCCTCTACCCTCTACCCTCTACCCTCTACCCTCTACCCTCAACCCTCAACCCTCAACCCTCAACCCTTAAACTATAAACCCTAAACCCTAAACCTTGTACCCTATATCCTTATCCCTTAAACCCTCTACCATCTACCCTAAACCCTTAAACCCTCTACCCTTAGACTGTATACCCTATACCCTTAACCCTTAAAGCCTTAAACCCTAAACCCCTAAACCCTCTACCCTCTACCCTTAGCCCTCTACCCTCAACCCTACACCATCTACCCTTAAACCATAAATTATAATCCCTAAACCCTAAACCCTAACCCTCTACTTGAGAGAGATAGGGAGAGGTGGTGGGAGGGAGATACCTGAGAGAGAGGGACAGGGATAGGGACAGGGAGAGAGATAAAGGGAGTGAATGTGAGAGGGAGACAAGGTAGGAGGGGGATACTTGACAAAGAGAGAGAGGGAGAGGGGGTAGGACAAAGATACTTGAGACAGAGAGAGAGAGAGGGAGAGGAGGTGGGATGAAGAGACCTAAGAGAGAGGGAGAGATACATAGAGATGAAGAGAGATTGAGAGGGGGGGTATGAGGGAGAGACTTGAGAGAGAGGGAGGGAGGGGGTGGGTATGGAGAAACCTAAGAGAGAGGGAGAGGGAGAGAGGGTGGGAGGGAAACACCTAAGAGAGAAGGAGAGGGAGATAAAGTGGGAGAGAGGGGGTGAGATGGAGAAACCTAAGAGAGAGGGAGAGGGAGAGAGGGTGGGAGGGAAACACCTAAGAGAGAACGAGAGGAAGACAAAGTGGGAGAGAGGGGGTGGGAGGGAGAGACCTAAGAGAGTAGGAGAGATATGGAGTGGGAGATAGACAGATGGGAGAGATACAAGGAGTTAGAGAAAGACTTGAGATAGGGAGATGGGGTGGGAGAGAGAGGGAGTACTTAGGATAGAGGGATGGGAGAGAGATGGAGGGAGTGAAAGAGATAGAGAGAGAGGGGGAGTGGGGGGAGATACGTAAGAGAGAGGGAGAGAGGGAGAGCAAGATGGGGTGGGAGAGAGAGAGAGAGAGAGAGAGAGAGAGAGAGAGAGAGAGAGAGAGAGAGAGAGAGAGAGAGAGAGAGAGAGAGAGAAGTGGTGGGAGGGAGATACTTGAGAGAGCGCAAGAGGTAGAGGGAGAGAGATGGAGGGGGTGAGAGAGGGAGGGAGTGGAAGAGAGATAGAGGGAGTGACTGTGAGAGGGAGAGGGGGTAGGAGGGGGATAATTGACAAAGAGAGAGAGAAGGAGAAGGGGTAGGATGGAGATACTTGGGAGAGAGAGAGGGAGAGGGGGTGGGAGGGAGAAAGCTAAGAGAGAGGGAGAGAGAAAAAGTTGGAGAGAGATAGAGGGATTGAGAGAGAGAGTGGGAATGGGAGAGAGAGAGGGAGAGGGGTTGGGAGGGAGAGACTTGAGAGAGAGCGGGTAGGAGGGATATTATTGAGAGAGAAAGGGGGAAAGGGGGTGGGAGGGAGATACCTGAGATAGAGAGAGATAGAGGGAGTGAGAGAGAGGGAGAGAGAGAGGGTGTGGAGAGAGAGAGAGAGGAGAGAGATAGAGTGAGTGACAGGAGTGAATGGGAGAGAGATAGAGGGAGTGAGTGACCCAAGAGAGAGAGAGAGGGAGTAGGAGGGAGAGACATGAGAGAGAGAGAGAGAGAGAGAGAGAGAGAGAGAGAGAGAGAGAGAGAGAGAGAGAGAGACAAAGAGAGAAATATAATGACCTAAGAGAGAGATGGAGTGAGAGAGACAAAAATACCAAAGAGGAAGAGTGAGAAAGGGGGTTGGAGTGAGATATATTTATTTAGGTACCTAGGTGGGAGGTAAAGAGACCTGAGAGAGAGTAGTCCAGGTCATGTGGGAGGGAGTGAGACCTGAGAGAGAGAGAGAATTCAAAGAGATAAAGAGTTATCTAGTTAGGGTAATGAGTTAGAGAGCGTATGAAAGGTAAAACCTAGACTATCCATCTACGATCATAAACTGTGCACTCTAAGAATTATCAAAGTTGTCGACCAAAGAGAGAGGAAATTAAGGTTTTGTTCAAAGCAGGGCATTTGGTGAGCTTCAAAGTTGGAACTCACCAAATGACACATCACATTTGGCACAAGTCAAATTTGGTGCTCACAAAATGACCTACTTTGGACGTGTTAAAATTGACTAGATTTTCCAAATTTCCTCATATTTTCATTCGTGTTCCCCATCTCATTTTCACATATTTCAATGCAAGTTTATAGAAAAACCATGAGCGTTAAACTCTCTCTTAGCTATCTAAATATATAATTATTATTTTCATTTTGATTTGGTTAAGGTTTTGATCCATGGCTTCTATTGTAAATGCCTCCATATTTGGTCAAAAACCAACATGTGCTAGTTTTATGATACATGTTTACTCATTCATTGAAATGTGAAACAAATTACATTTTTTGAAACTAGACTCCATTCTACACATGATGAAAAAAAAAAAAATTAATTAGTTTTCAAAAAATTTAGGGGGGAGCACGCTCAAATTTTAGCTTTTTAGGATGTGTCCACTTTGAAAATTCATAAAATATTATATATTCATTAAAAAAATTATCCAAAAGAATGAGGATAAACTACATGGTGTTAGCTAATTTCTCACTGTTGGGATTTTTTAAATTCTAAAAGAAAGTTAATCAAAAAGAGGGGAAACCTCAAGTGCTATGCTGTTTTTTTTATAAAAATAGGACCTATTTTGCCACCCCTTTTTGAGATCCTTAATCTTCATTAATTTAAAATATATATAGTATCTTAGAAACTAGACTTAGAGCACTTAAAATTTTGTTCTTTTTGCATCTTAAAATTTTGAGCATAACAATCTCCATTTTCTCGTGCAAATTAGATTTTGCTGATTTTAGATAAAAAGTGGAATCTTAAGAGCCAAAATTATGTCACAGATCCATGCACTTACCCTCACATGTGAGAAAAATTAAGGCATGTTATCCACATCCAAATCTTGCTCTAAAATTTACATGAAAGGTGATCAACTAGCCAAAAGAGGCAATGACAGATGACATACAAGGACAAGGCTACCTAACCCATTTCCCCCACTTAGTGTAGGACATGAGTTAGCTGATGAGAAGAGCACTACACTCCTTAAGATGTTGGATTTTATCACTTGAAGCCTTACATTCATTAGTAGAATGACCATGAACTCTATGATATGCACAAAATGAATGTTTGTAGTAGAATTTATTTCATGTTCTTGGAGGGAGAGATATCAAACGATCTTAGAGGAGTCTCAAAAAATAACCCTCTTGATCAATAGTAGAATATGTTTATTTGTTTGTGCAAGATGTCATACCTACACAAGACTCTTTAAATTGTGAGATTTTTTTCTCTTGTTTAAAGGAAGAAGTGAAATTCGTCGAATTTGAATTCTAAGTGTTTTGTGTCATGACATTGAGGTTAAGCGAGGATTTCTTTCTTTCTTTCAAAGAATAACAATCAAGACCACTAGTGTCTATCAATTCGGGATGCAATATTATTAAAGTTGGCTTCGAGGAATCTTTTGAAATTGTGTTGATATTGAGCAAAGGCTTGTTTATGTCTTTTGAAGGAAAATAATGAAGGCTATGAGTCTTTTATTGCATGTGAGGCTCTATATGGTTACATATAGCTTGTTCTATAGAACCACGTCCTTTTCCACTATATCCAAGTTGTTTCATAAGCTCATCACCTCTTCCATAATTTTTTTTCATTTCTTTTGGATTTAGTGGTTGTTGATAGTCAGTTTCATCAAAGTTTGTTGTGTATGTTATCTTTTCTTCTAAAGTGTTTGAGGTGGATTCTTTTGAAGGGTCATCCAAATTTTGTATTGACAGTATCTATTTTTATTTTCCCTTGTCTAAATTTTTGTTTATGATCTTGTATTCTACCGTGAATGTAGTTTCAAAATCCAAGGAACCCCAATCATATTCTAATAGCTTTATGACTTCTTCTATGTGTTTTTCTTTATCTTTTTGTTGCATGGGCTCTACTTGTGTAGTTGGTTTTAATGTTTTCAAAGGATTCTCCTTGTTTTTCTCAATGTTCAAACAAATTTTTGGTTCGGGATTGGCCTCGAGTATGTGAACTTTTTTGTTGTAACATATTTCATGATATGATGCAAAGTAGAAGGCACACAATTCATTCTATGAAACCCTGATCTCCTTAAAAGGAGATTATATGAAAGATCATCAGGCATAACATGGATCAATGTTTCTATGTGGCCTTTCTAGATGTAATAGTTAATATAATCACACCAAGTGGTCATTTTCCCACATTCTCCAATCCATTAATGGGTAAAGAGGTAATTTGAATTTTTGATCTATCCACACCAAGCCTATTTAAAAGAATCAGACTACACACATTAAGGGTTGATACATTGTCAAAAAAGGGTTCGATTTATACCTCTTCCCTTGTAGTGAACTATTACCATGAAAGCGTCGTGTTGTTTTTTCACTTCAAAAGGAGGGAGCTAACTTTGGTGGAGAACAATGTCATCATTTATTCTTTGAATCATTGTTGTTGTCTTTCAGTTGTGCATTAGAAGGGATAGGTACTTGTTGTAAGAAATTTTGAATCATGTTATGGTAGTGAGTGGAGGCTTCAATAAGGTCCCACAATGATATATTAGTAGTAGTGTTCTTAAGTTCAACAATATCATACTCCTTTCCACAAGGATGGTCTCGTAAGGTAGGGTTAGGTAGGATAGGATTAGGCAATGGGAGGGATGTTCAAGGTGTTTGTATTGGTAGTGGATTGTTCCTAGTGTTATATGTATGAGCAACATTATTATAACTCGATTGTTATAACACATTATTCTTATATGGTTAAAGGATGAGGATAGGTTTATTTTGAGTTTGTGGTTTTTGCAAGGGTGGATAAGGGTATGTGCAGGATCATGATGGGCCAAAAAGTGGTGATACGTAAGTGATATGATGACCCATGTGGCTGATGACTTTTTTCTACCCAAAATTGATGAAACGAAAAGGGTTTTTAAAGGAGATTCTCAACTTTAAATTTAATAAATAATTATTATTAATTTTCTATTTGAATTATGACTAAAGTCTTGATTGATAGTCTGATTGAAAAACATTTATAGCTTTCAAACAGTATCACATTTTTTAAATATGAAACATGCGTCACATTCTATACTTTGAATACTATAGATTAAAAAAAAAATGAATTTCATGATGTTTTGACCAAGTTAAGGTTGTAAGACATACAATTTTTTTATATTTTTTAAAGTTATAATAAAAAAATCATAATTAATTATTTACTTGGAAAAAAATTATAAAAAAATATGTATCACATCGGGACATGAGGCCTCTACTTATATCTAAAATCTTATAAAAAAATATTATCATTTTATTGTGGTTAGGGTGGTCAGATAGACACCTACTTATTTTTTCCCTGAAATTTAATTAAAACTACATTGAAATTTCAAATTTTCACCAAATATTTAAAAAATAAAAATAAACCTAGTACTTTAGAAACTACATTCAATTTGCTACAGATTCTATTCTTACATGTTTTTTGAAATAATATAGATAACTTATTCAAATTTTTATATGAAGTTTCCTAACTCTGATTTTTTGAATTTTCATCACCACTTAAGGGCCTATTTTTTCCATGATGATCCTGCGCTTACCCATAAATGATAAGTTTAGGATCACGACAGTACATCAAGGGATATCTAATGTGAATAACCTCAGAAGAATTTTCATGATGTCTTAGTTAAGGGGGGTCTAATTTCACTTCATCATCTTCATCTAGGTAAGCCTCATTACTAGTGTTTGAAGGACATGTGTTAAAATTCGCATTGACTTGTACCATGATATCTTCCAAAGGAGGAGAGTTTTTATGAGAACTACAAACCACTTGTTTATGACATTCAAAGGTTGGTTCTTCTAAATTGATTTCATTGCATCCAAGGGAGTTATCAATGGTTGGAATTTCTTGTTCAATAAGGTTTTCCCTAGGGGAAGAGAGACACATAAGATTCTCACCAATCAAAGTATCATCTTCACAACTAGGATAGTAACTAGGAGAGGAACAAATGCGATTATTATTTTTATTTATGTTTTCTTCTTTCACTAGGACATTGTTGGATGTTATGGTTGTGTTTCTGATATGTGGTTGTCATTGATGTCAACACTATTAGAATTAATTTCTTTAAGACTGTATACATCAAGAATATTGAGAAAATTGTAACATAATATGTTGCAGGTTGTCTGTGAAGTAGTGAAGATCAATATGGTGGAAAGTTTAGTATGTTGATGGTGAGAAGTTCTAGATTAAAGGGTTTGTTTTTAGGTGTATCTAGTTTATCCATCGAAATTTTCATAGGTGCGCATGAATATTTGACCAAGTTATCAGTTTATGTGTTCTGACAGTTATTTTGTTACTCTAGTTGGTGTTCCTGGAAGAAGACAATGTGATTCTGGTAATTTGAGTTGTTGTGTATGATCCTGTGATGTTTATTGATGTTTCTAGATCATGATTTATCTATGTTGCACATCTGCATTGATCGTTGTCCTCATGATCAATGATTTTCTCTTGCATGTTCATATTTTTCATGTTCCTGGCCGACAAGGTGATTGTAGCATGTTGTGGATCTTCGAGGAATAATTTTTGAAGGTGTTTTATGTTCGAGGATATTATTTTGGGTCTCTATTATGTTGTGGCTAACCTTGGTAGATTCACATTAATAATCTTATTTTTTTGGGCCGACAGTTTGTATTCATCTTATTATTTTGTTGAAGCCAACATGTAACGAGGTAATTCCTTGTTGTGGATATATATAAGCGATTGTTTGTTCATTTGAATGTGTAACGGTGTGAGCGAGAAAGTGTCTATGAACACATAATGTTCTAAACATTTTGAAGGCAGATCAGAGTGTGAAGAAGAGTGAAGAAGAGTGAATAAGTGTCCATGTGCTTAATCAGAACTATAATCAGGCATTAGCAGATGCTATTTACTCAGTTCAAGATCTTTTATATGGACTTAATCTGAATATTACTATAAGATAGTGAGTCTTCCCTTAGGTAGTAAGCCTTTTTGTAATTGAGTAGTGAACTCTAGGAAGTGTGCCTGAATGCATATGCATTCTCCATTATTCTATACTTTTAACAGAGTATAAACTTGTGGATTAACCTCCACCATGGTTTTTCCCCTAACAGGGTTTCCACGCAAAAATCTTGGTGTAATGTGTGTTTTTGATATGTTGTTGATTTATGCTTTCATGGTTACTAATAAGATTTGAGATTAAAGGTTTACAAATTTAATAAGTTTGACATTCTGTGACAACTGATTTAACCCCCCTCTCAATTGTCTACCCTTGTGTTGCCAACAATTGGTATCAGAGAAGGTTCCTTGGAATAATTTTAATAGCTTGAGGTGGTCTAGGATGGTGACATATAAGAAGGATAGCTCGATATTTGATGGAACAAACTTTTATTTGTGGAAGACTAAAATGGAGTGTCATCTAAGATTCATTGGTGAATCCTACCGGAGCATTACAAGTAATAGGTATGTTGTTCCTCAAAATGGTCCTACTACTACTGCTAAGATTAGAGATGTCGAATACAATATCATGGCTAAGGAAGCATTGTTGAGTACTTTGACTGATTCTAAGATGATAAATGTTATGGATTTGAAGACTGCTTATGAGATCTGGAAAAATTTGGAAAATTTGTATGAAGGTGATGCTAATGTGAATATTTCTAAGCTACAAAGTTTGAAAGGGAAATACGAATTGTTGAGAATGAGTGATGATGAGAATATTACTAATTTCATGCAAAAAGTGAATGAACTTGTGTGTGGTATCATATGTGCTGGTGGATAGTTGGATGAATCAGAGATTGTTGCTAAAGTGCTTAGATCCTTGCCTAATGTATACAAAATCAAAGCTATAGCTATTGAAGAGCTTTAGACTATGAAAAATGTATTCAAAGATATGTTGATTGGTAAACTTACTGCTTTTGAGTTGAGTGAATTCAGTGATTCCCTTCCTAAGATAGAATCTGCATTCAAAGCTACTACTACTAGAAGAGATAAGAAGAGATATGATCCAAGTGAAAGTTCTTCTAGAAAGGTATTCAAGTATGAGGAAGAAATAAGACAGATTGAAGAAGAAGAGAGAGAACTAAATGAGCTTGAAACACTTATTGTCAAAAGAGAAGCCAAAGGACGAGGTAAGTATAAAGGAAAGTTGCATATTAATTTTTTTTCTTGCAATAAGATAGGTCATTTTGCATCAAGGCATCTCGAAAGAGCTCCTAAGTCAAGACCTAAAAATCCTAAATTTCAAAGAAAGTGTTATTATGCTACTGATGAAGGTGTGATAGATGATGAATCTGACAAAGGGAATGCAAGTGAATATGATTTTTTTTTAAATTCTATCAAGGAAATTAATCATGTGTCTATTGAATCTAGTAGTTGTACAAATGTGGAGAAAGCCCTAGCTGCTCGAGTTGAAGAGATGGATGAATGGGTAATTGATAGTGGATGCTCTCATCACATGAAAGGTGATAAAATAAAATTTGTGAGCCTAGAAAAATATGATGGTGGTGTTGTAATATTTGGTGATAACAATGGTGGTATAATCCGTGGTAGAGGATGTCTTTCTTTTGATGGTAGGCATAATACTGATGTTGTTCTTTATGTGCAAGGTTTGAAGCATTATCTTTTAAGTGTTGAACATATGGTTGATAAGAGATACAATCTTCAATTCAAGGATGGAAAGTGTAGAATATTGGAAAGTTTTGGAAATGTGATTGCTTCAGGTACAAAAATGAAAGGTAACATCTTTCACCTAAATACTGCTAGAAAACGTTGTCTGATTGCTCGAGTTGATGAAAGTTGGTAATGGCATAGGAGAATGTGTCATGTAAATTTTGACAATATTATCAAGATAAGTTCTACTCAAGCAGTGAGAGATCTTCCTAAGTTGGTAAAACCCTCTAGTTTCATATGCAAGGAATGTCAGTTAGGAAAGAAAACTAGAATTTCATTTTGGAGAAAACAACATTGTTCAAATAAATTGTTGGAGCTTGTGCATACCGACTTGTGTGATCCTGCTAGAATCAAAAATTTACAAGGTTACATGTATTTTATGTTGCTTATTGATGATTATTCTAGGATGATGTGGGTTACTTTCTTAAGGGACAAATCTAAAGCTCTAGAGAAGTTCAAGATTTTTAAGGCTATGGTTGAGACAAAGACAGGTCTAAAGTGAGATCAAATAGAGGTGGTGAATTCACTTCCCATGAGTTTGATTATTTTTGTGAAGTGCATGGCATAAAGAGACAATTATCTACACCATAGACCCCTCAGTAAAATGGATTTTTGGAAAGGAAGAACAAGACAGTTCAAGATGTTGTTAGAACTATGATGCTAGAAGGAAATGTTCCTCATATCTACTGGAGAGAAGTTGTGAGTATTGCTATTTATATCCTCAACTGGGTATAAATCAAAGTTGATACTGGTAAGACCCCTTTTGAGATATGGTTTGGTAATAAGCCTACTATTAGATATTTCAAAATCTTTGGAAGTAAATACTATATCAAAAGAGATGAAGATATAGGAAAGTTTGATGCTAGGAGTGATGAAGGAATCTTTCTTGGTTATTATACTAAGAGTAAGGCCTACCGGTGCTACAATAAGAGATTGAAGAAAATGGTTGAAAGTGAAAATATTAATGTTGATGAAGACATTGCTAGACCATCTAGAACTTGTGGATATGATTCTGATGATTAGAATGATATTACAAAAAAAGGTCAGACTTCAAATCAAGTTCATATCATTCTGGTGAATCAAGAAGATCAAGAGGAAGGAGAAACTAGTGAAAGTACATAAGAGAGATCACAAGAGCCTCAAGCTCAAGAACATCCTAAGACTCCAAGGTACATAATATTAAATCATTCAGAAAATCAAATTATAGGTGATAAGAACAAAGGTGTCCAAACTAGGAGAAGAATTGTAAAAGAATACTGTTTGATATCAAAGACTGAGCTAAGTAATGTAAATGAAGCTTGCAAAGAAGAACATTGGATTGAAGAAATGGAATAAGAACTACAAAAAATTGAGAAGAATAATACATGGATTCTTGTTCCTAGACCTAAGGACAAAAATGTAATTGGAACTAAATGGTTATTTTATACTAAATTGAATGAGGAAGGAAAAGTTATCAGAAACAAAGGAAGACTACTTTGTAAAGGATATTATCAGATGGAAGGAATTGAATTTAAAGAGAATTTTTCCCTTGTTTCTAGAATTGAAGTTGTGAGACTATTTTTTTCTTGTGCTTCTTACAAAAACTACAAGGTTTATCAGATGGATGTCAAGCCAACATTTCTAAATGGCGAATTGGAAGAAGTGTACATTGAGAAACTTGATGGATTTCAATTGATCGATTAGGGAGATATGGTTTGTCGGTTGAAGAAAGCTTTTTATGGACTCAAGCAAGCTCCTAGAGCTTGGTATGCTAGATTGGAAAATTATTTGCTAAAGCTTGGATTTAACATAGGTACTGCTGATAGTAATCTGTATTTCAAGATTGATGATGATAAAGATTTGATTGTGGAAGTCTTTATTGATGATATCATTTTTGGAGCAGATGATAGTTTGTGCATGAATTTTGTTGATGAGATGAAAAATGAGTTTGAGATGTCAATGATTGGAGAGATGAAATTATTTTTGGGATTGCAAATTAATTAGTTAGATAAAGAGATCTTTATATCTCAGTCCAAGTATGTGAAAGAATTGCTAAAGAAATTTGGTATGGAAGATTCAAAGCCATTTGGTACACCCATGGTGATGAGATGTAAGTTGAAAAAAAATGATGATTCTCTAAAGGAAAATCAGACTAGATACATATCAATGATTGGTGGATTGATTTACTTGACTCAAACTAAACCTAACAACATGAATTTTGTATGTATTGTTGCAATATTTCAAGCTGATCCTAAGGAATCTCATGTGACTGTTGTGAAGAGAATTTTCAGATACTTGAAGGGAACAGTTGATTTTGGCATGTGGTATCCTTAAGATGATTATCTTACTTTGAGTGCCTTTACTGATGCTAATTGGGTAGGAGATGTGAATGATAAGAAAATTACTAGTGGTGGCACATTTTTCTTGGGAAAGAATTTGATTTCATGGTTAAGTAAAATGCAGAATACCATTTCTTTGTCTATTGTAGAGGCAAAATAAATTGTTGTTGATAACAATTGTACTCAAGTATTATGGATGAAATAGATGTTGAAAGATATCAGAGTTATGTATGATGAGCCTATTGTTATTTTCTATGATAATTCAAGTGCAATTAACATTTCTAAAAATTTGGTGTTGCATTCAAAGACTAAGTATATATCTATCAAGTTTCACTTTTTGAGAGAGAAGGTGAGTGAAAAGGAAGTTAGATTGGAGTATGTGTCTACTAAGGAATAGATTGTATACATCTTTAACAAGTCATTTCCTAAGGATACTTCTGAGTATCTCAAAGGGAAGTTAGGGGTGATTACCCCTCCTAGTAAGAACTAAGATGCATTATCTTGCATCAGTTCATGAATTTGACTGTCATATTTTGATTTAGATTAATGTTGTGGTGGATGCTACTCAGGGGGAGTAGTCAGATGATTTAGATATTTGGTTCAAATCTTATGTGTACCTTTTCCATTGATGTCAAAGGGGGAGAAGAGCAATGTGAAAAACTAGGAATATCTGAAGAGAAAAGAGTTAGAACCTAAGGGGGAGTAAGTCTTGAAGTTAGCTATGTTGATGGTGCTTTTCACATCATGTGTTTCCATCAATGCCAAAGGGGGAGATTGTTGGATGTTGTGGTTTTTTTCTGATATGTGATTTCCATTGATGTCAACACTATTAAAATTAATTTCTTTAAGGCTGTATATGTCGAGGATATTGAGAAAATTGTAATAAAATATGTTACAAGTTGTCTATGAAGCAGTGAAGCCCAGAATGGTGGAAAGTGTAGTATGTTGATGGTGATAAGTTAAAGATTAAAGGTTTTTTTTAAGTGTATCTAGTTTATCCACTGAAATTTTTAGAGGTGCAAATGAAGATTTGAGCAGGTTATGAGTTTTTATGTTTTGACAATTATTCTATTACTCTAGCTGGTGTTCCTACAAGAAGATAATGCGATTCTAGTAATCTAAGTTTATGTTTATGCTCCTATGATGTTTATGGATGTTTCTAGATTGTGCTCTATCTTTGCTACACATCTTCATTGATTTTTGTGCTCGTGATCGATGATTTTCTCTTGTGTGTTCATGTTTTTCATGTTCATGGCCGACATGGTGATTGTAACATGTTGTGGATCTTCAAGGAATAAATTTTGAATGTGTTTTATGTTTGAGAATATTATTTTGGGTCTCTACTATGTTGTGGCTGACCTTGGTTGATTCACATTAATTATCTTTATTGTTTTGGGCCGACAATTTGTATTCATCTTATTATTTTGTTGAAGATGACATGCAATGATGTAATTCCTTGTTACAGATATATATAAGCAATTATTTCTTCATTTGAATGTGTAACAGTGTAAGCAAGAAATTTTATGTGTGGGAATAATGTTCTAAATATTTTGAAGGCAGAGCAGAGTGTGAAGAGTGAAGAAGAGTGAAGAAGTGTTCATGTGCTTAACAAGAACTATAAGTAGGCATTAGTAGATGCTATTTAATCAGTTCAAGATCTTTCAAATGGATTTAATCTAAATATTACTGTAAGATAGTGAGTATTCCCTTGGATAGTAAGCCTTTTTGTAATTGAGCATTGAGCTCTAGGTAGTGTTCCTGAATGCATGTGCATTCTCCATTTTTCTATTTTTTTAATAGAGCATAAACTTGTGGATTAACCTCCACCATGTTTTTTCCCCTAACACGGTTTCCACACAAAAATATTGGTGTTATCTGTGTTTCTAATGTGTTGTTGATTTATGCTTTCATGGTTACTAATTAGATATGCCCTTGTGTTGCCAACAATTCTCACAAGCAAGGCCTGCATGGAGATAAGGTAAGGTAATTTTTAATAATGTGTTTATGATCACATCCTCTTGTGCTATAATGTCTTCCCAAGGGGGATGAAGAGAAGAACAAGCAAGATCTTCATGATTCTCAACGATTGTATCTTCTTTCACCAAGATACCTTCACCACTAAAAGGAGAGGTATCAGGAAAAGAAAAATTATGATCATCATGATTATTCATGCTTGTATCATCTTCTATCACATCATTCCTAGAAATGGGAGACATAAGAGGGGATGTAGATTTAAGGAAAGCATCACTATTTTCACTCTCTTGTGCTAAGAGAATCGCATAACTAGTAAATGCATTGAATGAATGACTAACATGCTTATTGAATAACTTTTTCTTTGCAAATTTGGAAAGGATAGATACTAAATTTTTTGAACATTAATCTATGCAAACTCAAAATGTAATATAAATTCTCAAAATGGAATGTATAAATGCAATTTTCATATTTCAAACAAGGTAATTTATCGATTACACTATGCAAGGGAATGTTGTGAATGCAAATTTGGAATGAAGCAATACATGAAATGAACCACTTTAAGCTAGATTTACTAAAATGCATGAAATAGAAGGTCAACCCACTGAAACAGATAACCCAAAACATCAAATAGAAGCACAAAAAAGCAGATTTAAACCCTAAAAACTAGAACTTTAAATTCAATAACAAAGATTCCAGGAAGGGTGTCTTGGTCCTACTAATGAAATTTTAAGTTTCCAAAAATTCAAACAGACAACAAACTACTCAAACAGGGTTTTGAGCTAAAAAACCATAGAGGGAATAAGATGCCAGTAAGGGAATTTTAGTTTGAGTAGAGGATTTTTGTAGAAAAATAGTAGAATATGAGTTGCTAAGAATGTTCCCAAGTTTCCTACTCATGGACCTAATGTTTAGAAACATAAGAGTTTGCAAATGAATGCAAGAAAAGGTGACTAATGACAAGCAATTGAATGCAATAACAATGCAATTAGGATGATTGGCTATACACTTTTTAATTTTTCAATGAGATAAGATGATGCAAGAAAAAACAATGCATCATTTTTTCACTTTCACCAATGCAAATATGAGAAACCCTAGATACAATTTCACTAATGCAAGATGCAATGCAATAATGAATGCAACCTAGATATAGGACCTTAGTGAACTTCAAATCAAAAAAATGAATGTCTAAAATGTCAGGTTCACCAAAATGAACCGTAGAGGAAAATGGATGCTTTATAACTTAGGTCATAGAACACCACTTTTCCCCAACAATTGTTCATTTAAGGAGGAAGGATGCCCTAGGATCCAAAGTTGGATTGAATATCAACACAAAGGTGAGTCAATTCACAACAATGAAAACCTAGGGGGTTCTTTATCCTTTGAAGGATTCACCACCAAGAAAAAGCTTGGAAAAGAAAACATAACATTCAACTCACAAAACCTAGCAATGGAAGTCAAATTATGGATGTAAATGACAAAATTAAGTAACCAAAAGTTAGGATGTATGTACTTAGGAAGTCTAGAAATGCGATGAGGATTCTATAAATGAAAAAATACTATCAAAATATTTTGGGGAGGGCTAAGACATCCTTACTAATGTATTAGTCTTGCTACTATTTTTTGAGGCAGATGTGGAATCTTCAGATTTTGGAATAGAATCTAAAAGAATCTTTGTAAAATACACTTGGGAGGACTAAGATTCCCTTATTGTCAACTTAGTCTCGCTCTAAATTTTTGAAATCTTGGAATGTGATCCTGAGGCTCAATCTCTTCACTTCTTTCTTCTCAGATCTCAGGTCCTGAAACTTCCAGATCTGGCCTGTAGGTGACTTTTTGTGAATATGAAAACTTTGAAATGCAACTTTTTAGCTTTATAAATTTTCAATTCAAATGATCTTCAACCTAAATATGAAAACATAAACACAAAAGAGAGGAAAAAATTATTGATTGTTAGTAATTGGGGGTTTACCTTGGTCAAACCCCTTGTTGGTAATTAAACCTTGGAATGAAATGAAATAATGGAGGGAAATGATGAATAAGCAAAGTGCTATTATATAATTCACCAAACCCTTGTCATGAAATATAAAAAATTCTAGGAGGTGGTTAGCTTGAATATAGATCTTGAATCAAATGAATGCTTGATAGATCTTGACTTGAATCGCTTGCTTGAATCAAAACCCTACATCACAAATGTTCACTCAAAAACACAAATGATGGAAGAATGTCTTTGACGTGATGCTTGAATCTTGATGATGGCTCAAAATACTTGATGAATTGCTCTTGAATGTTCTTGGGAACTCCAATTATGCTATTTGGAATGCTCTCACAAAACGCTTTGGTGAAAATGAGTGAAAGAACCTTCTATTTATAATTATCCATGCTTAATATCCCAAAGTTACAACACAACAAGCCAACATATGAATTAATTGATTAAAGGAGGCTAAATCTTGCCAAGAATTAAAATTAAATCTTAAAAATAACTTAAGGGGGAGTAAGATTCCCTAGGTGGCATCCTAGTCCCGAGGCTTGAAACTCGGGGCACATACTCCAAAAATGCGGCCCTCTAAGGTGCCTTTAAAAAAAGGGTCTCAAGATCATTGGGGGACAAAGATGCCCTAGGTGGCATCTTAGTCCCAACCCAAAAATCAAGGACACACAACCAAAATCATTAAGTTATTATTTATCATTTGTTGGTTGTCAGAATTAGCCATAAAACGATATATTTTTTTAGGCTTGTGGATGCAAAATAGGACAAACTAAGACATAAATAAAGATAAATAAAGCAAGGAGGGCCTAAAAAAGTGTGAAAATGCAATGGTATGAATTTTCCTACACTAAAATAAGTAAATGAAGGTTCAATATGTCTCTTGATCATGTGTTGTTGGCCTTGATCTCATTTATGTCGTCTAAAACATTAAAAAACTTCCTACAAATATATATTTTTAAAAATTTGAAGTAGAGAGAGACACCCACTTAAAACTAAGACTCGATTTCTCTTAGGCTATCGGATCTTCTATTTAAGGTATGAAAACCCAATGATTCAATCCTTACATAACATTAAATTAATCTTTCTTCATTTCTCTTGTAATTCATCTTTGAGAATTCATCAATTCAGTGAATTTAAATTTAATGTATAATTTAGTTGTCTTTGTTTACATAAATATTGCAATCATGAAAAAATTGGTGATTGGATTAGGAAATTGGACTTCTCTTAGTTTCTTTGTATTGTTGATTGGATTATTGGGGTTTACCCTTAAAAAATTGTGCAACTTCTAAGATTATTTTATTAGAATTTAAGAATCAAATGTATTAGTGTAAGATTGTTTTTATAATACCAAATCAAACTTGGATGATAAAGGTTCACATTAATATTAAATTTAAGGATGGTTGGAGGCAAAATATGAATGTCATATACTAAGAGAATTAATTTTTAAGAGAATTAGGTTGAACACTTTAGAGATAAAAATAATAGAAAATGTTCACCTAACACATTGCAGATCTAATAGACCATTATAGACCAACGGTATTTTGGATTTCTTATTTTATCAATTTTTAAAAAAAAAGTTTAATGATTTATTTTTGCAAAATCTAAAAATATTCTTCTAAACGCCGTAAAAAATATAAATCAAAATAGGAAGAAAAAAGCTTTAAATTTTTTTTTTAAAAGGCTGTTTATTAACTTAAGATTATATTAATATCCAAATAAAAGACTTTAAACTACTTAAAAGAGTATGATATAATACAATATATGAGGACAATGTTTTTAAAAGAAATAAAAAATCCAAGTCAATGTATTAGAAATAAACAATCGAAGTCAAGTCGGATCAATAAAGATGTCAAATGATTATGAAAGAGGATTCTAACACAATAAAATATGAAAACAATAAATTCATCAAACTGTTCTTATCAAAATAATAATAGCATATTAGATGACCTATAGTCTTTAGAAATATAGATGATTTTGTAAGTTTTATTTTGAATGGATGAAAAATAGAGGTTGCATTAATGTGTATTAGAGATTCACTTTGTAGATTTTATTAGATTTTAATTATTTTGTTAAAAATAATGATAATCAAACAAACAATTTCCAAAGTTCTATATTAATTATGAATATATATGCAATAAAGAAAATATGAGGAAATTCCAAAAATAAAATTTCTTACTATAATTATATATATATATACATTGTTAGACAATTTTAGTTTTGTAGGTAAAAGGGCAAGTGACAATATTCCTATTGGTTTAAGATGGTACCTTGAGTCAACCAACACCTCTCGATGATGGAAAAATCCAAAAAGTTTTAAGGAAAATAGAAAAACATTTTTTCCCCCTTTTCTATTTCAAATATACTAATGACATGCATTTTGCAGCTTGCTATGTATTAGACAAGGTTGCGCATGGTTACGCATGCTGGCAAGGAGTTGAAAATTTACTTTTCCATTTGTCCACCAGTTATATCTTATTACACCGAAGGCATCCCCATGCTGAGCTTTCCAAGCTCCTTTTTCCGCAGAATGGTATAGATTACAATCTCCCACCATTAAACGA
This sequence comes from Sequoiadendron giganteum, assembly GCA_007115665.2. Lineage (NCBI taxonomy): Eukaryota > Viridiplantae > Streptophyta > Pinopsida > Cupressales > Cupressaceae > Sequoiadendron > Sequoiadendron giganteum. The sequence continues at coordinate 569,670,327 of CM021101.1, forward strand.
ATCTCAGTCGTTCATCATTTTTTGGCCAATTTCCCAACTGTTTACGTACCTTTTTGTTGCTTTCCCTGCTGGTGTTGCTTTTCGCTCCTCCAAACTCTTCGTGCCCAGTCACACCAAAGGCATTCCCTCAGTGAAGTTTCCCACCCTTCTTTTTACTATCAATGGTCTCAAGTTGATTACAAGGAATGTAAGGCAATCTAAGCTTTTATCATCGTTTGATTTGCAGAGTTGAGGACAGTGTTTTGTAGTAATTTATCATCTACTCTCGCCTCCTTGATTTAACAATCCCTACTTGCTTATGCCAATCGACATAGTCACGAGGCTACAAAAAAATCTGCTATGTTAGGGTTTCTAATATTCTACCTGCAGACTTTACACATTTTTCCCTGCTGCATCATTGAGAGACAAACACAATTTGTTCAGAAACTTGAGGTAAGTCACTTGGCCTGGTTTTAGCGAGTTTTTTTTGGAACCTGTACAAGACCAGCTCATTTTTTCTTTAAGTTTAATTTGATTCTAAAAAAATAATGCTGTCTTTCAACTTCGAATGTGTTTGCCTTTTTTGCAGAAAAAATTTCTTCATTAGGGCTTCATAATATTGTTCTTGCAAACTATTCACATTTTTCTCTTGTCCGTTGTTGACATAAAACACAACTTATGCAGAATCTTGAGGTAAGTCACTTGCCCTAGTTTGAAGTAGTAAGATTATTATTTTTATTTAGTCCACCTCCCTTTGTATTGTTTATGTTTCTATTATGTTCCTCTTTATATTCCTGCATTTTCTCACGAGGGTTGTCACAAAAATTGCTTGGAATTAGGTCACCACTTTTAATTTTGCAACCCCTAGATTCATATAGTATTAAGCATCAGGGTTCGAAACTATGTAGAAATGGTTGAAGCTTCAAATGGGGGCTCAAACCTACAATTCAACTCCCACGCAATAATACTGCTTGTACTAAGACTCCCACTTAAAAGAAGATGACAAGAGCTAGAGATGCTTGATGAATGGTTTAGTTTTTGAACCCATCATCTACTGCAATAGCATAGTCACACCCCATTTTTTATCCACTGTCTGGCTTCACAGACAAAAGGAAGCTAAGCAAAACAGGTTAGGGCAGCGACCTGTGGAAGCATATTGATGGCTATCTTGTGTCTGTATCTATGCAAGTCGATTAAATGAATCTTAGCCTTTCATTTAATCGGCTATTTGTTTGGGCTATTTATCACACTTGTTTTTGCAAATTTCCTCACCGCTAGTGGTTTCCGCTCCTTCAAACTCTTCTTCGCTAGTATTGACTTTTCACTTCTCCTTTTGGCAAGCTGTAGCCTGAAAATAAGGTTTCGTTGAGGGTCTTAGATTATGTTTATTATAATGAAAAATACGGCCATGATCCTAATAGTGAGGACATTCAGGTTGAGCATTATGGTTTTCCTCACCTCGTACCACAATGCATTAAAGAGGGAAGAACAAAAAAGGTAGGAAAAATAAATAAAATAACAAAGGGAATGAAGATGACTTCTGGGTCCTCAAGTTCAGTTGTAATGAAATGTAAGGAAATTATCCATATTACAATATAACAATCATTTTCAATATTTTGATATTTTTGATAAAATGGGAATGGAGTAGTGAAATTAATGTGTAATAGAATTCAAAGTGGGTGAAGTTGTTGTAGCTTTTTACTACCCCACTATGTGTCTTACATCCTGTTTGGCTGTTGTACAACTACGAAGTCCCTAAAAACTGAACGCTTCACTAAAGGCCCCCATTTTGATCTTTTGGTGTGGACTCAACATCAAGAGTATTTGGCTCTGAGTTCTAACCCTATGGAATCACATCGCTTGTAATTGTAAAGTTTTTTCTTTTTCTTTTTCTTTTTCTTTTTCTAAAACTAAGTATAGATTAAATTATTAAATATGAGAAAATCCCACTTTCCCTTTTAGTATAATTATTAAATCTGAGAAAATTTTATCTTACATAGAATTATATTTTCCAACAAGTATTTCATTCCTGCCATTGAAATTAACTTTTTCAAAATGCATTATTTCTTTTATAATCTTTCAATCATTAATTACTTGCACACAATGAAGATTAAATTATTAAACAATGGTTGGGCATTTACAACTTACTTTACAATCTATCTTATCCAACAAATCCATCACCAGATTCCTTCATCAACATATATTTGACTTTGTTTTTGAGTGCTTCCCCCTTCAAAATTATATATAATGATCCAATGAAGAAAAAAAGCACTTCCTAATCTTTAAGCACTGGGAATTTCTGTAGATAATACACCATCTACTATCATTAATACTGGTTGAAAGATGTCCATTGCGTTGCAAACAATGGCTAATTCTCTATCAAGAAAATGATTTTTTAAAGTATTTATTTAAATGTAAAAGTGGTATATAATTAAGATTAAAAATTATATTTGAATGTAACTGTGTGAAATTTTTTCCATTAATATTTTGAATCATTTCATAATTATTATGAAAATGAAATATAGTTGTTCCTCTCTAACTTTTAGCTCTTTGAGTTAAACTTTTTGATAATACCTCCTTGCCATAGATCATGTGTGTAAAACACTGATACAGTAATCCTATATGGTTTCAACCAAAATTATAGAAAAAAATCAATGCTTACAGAATGTTTTACTATATTGATGTTGTTCATGTATTTTGATGTAACAATTTTATTTCAAGTGGGTGGAATTTTTTGCAGTGTGTCAAATTATGTGATATTATGAGGATTCAGCTACATGAGATTAACTCAAAAACTATGCAATTTAATCCTAATTATATCACATAATTATATTTTAATTCAAGTAGGGTCTTTAAATGAACACAGGTGGTGTTGATGGAACTTGTGGATGGTTAAATACTGATTTAAAATAGTTTCTTAGTACTCCACTAAAAATCTGAACGGACAAACTAAGGATAAAAATTTCATTGGAAATGATTGTGGCTTTGAAATTTTGTTTTTTGTTGCTAGCTACTAGAAGTATTGCAGATCTTAGCATGATTGGCAATTCATTTTCTATGTATCTTTTTTTAACATTTGGTTTCTTAAGCAAGCTTCTATATATATGTTTTGCAAATAGCAAAGTTGAGCATGATTCCTATATCTTGCCTTTAGAACTTCTTTTTGATAAGATTCATTGTTCAAGGGACACTAAATTAAGCATAGTAACAGTATTGGCTGGAGTGGCAATATGTACTTCTTCAAACGTTAGTGTCAATGCCAAGGGCTTCATGGTTGCTGCAATTTCAATATGGAGCACTGCTTTGCAACAATATGTAAGTTTCAATTAATATGTTATATTTTTTTACTTTAAGGACAATATATTAGTTAATATGGTTTTTATACTATTTATGTTTCATTTGTTTGAGGACTATAATTAAGTACAGAAATGTCTTTTAGATGATCTCCAAACTTTTTTCTCAATTATAGTTGATGTTCTTAATTTTTTTCTAGGGTTGAAAGAGGGAAAAGGTTCTCTTGTTATTCCTTGTCAATAGATGAAAACTTGGTCAAATTTTTTTGTGTTCTCTAATGATCTATTTTTGTACTATTGGTTGATTCATTGTTGCCTACATTCTTGCAGTTTCAGCTCTTTTATAGGACTCATGGAAAACTATATTGACAATATTTATCTTACAAAAAAATTTCATTGACTATTTTCTACCTTCTAGCTAAAATTTTACATTTATTTTGAGATTGCTTACATTTTCTTTTTGGTTTTAAAATTTTTAACACCTATAGCAAGTCCTATGCTTTTTCCAAATATTAGAAAATAAAATTCATATTTCAGATTTTTATACAAGAAGGTTTGCAAAGTCCTTTTCTTGTTAAGTATGTGTTTCCTTTTATGTTTCTCAACATTCACTATTACTTCTCTTGAGCACCTGGCACATGCATTTTTAAATGGGTCACAATACTACCTCTTTGTCTTCTCTATTCTGCCTATCTTCTCTCCCATATTCTAGATTTGTTGGTGATTCCTATGTTCCCTCTTTGTTTTTATTTTTTCCTTTATTTTACTCGTCTTTGGCCATCATTTACTATTTTCTACTAGGTGCTCTCATCCTCTGATATTTCTGATCAAATCCTTTAGATGACTGCCTCAGTTCTTTCTTTCCCATTTCCTCAGACCAACAACTCATAAAAAGGTTTTGAATTGCTTTCAAATCTCTATCCATCCCTGGTATAGGTTTGATGTTCTAGTTTGTGGGATGGATTGCGAAAGAGGATCCAAAAGAACAACTCTTAGAAGGTTGGGTTGAGAGATTCATTAGAAGTCTCCCATAGATTGTATTCATCAATAATTTCAACCTTATTTGAATCCAACCCTTTTGGATTCATTGAACAAGGATTCATATCCATATGAATGTTGGATTTTTTTTCCATCACATAAAATACAAAGCTCCCACCTTAATCTGTTCTACAAATTTTCACCCATTTTACTCAAATATAAACTGCATAACTGATATTTGTAGCAAATGTTATCTTCTAATTTAAATCTATCATACTCTCTTCTTTGATGCATCTTGAGTAACAATTTTTGCTTGTGCTTTACGTATGTATCATTTAAAATTTCCCATTACAATTACTTTAATTTTTATACAATTTCCCATTAAAGTAATAGTTTTTGTTTGTGCTCTATTAAATTTAAGGAGATCCAAATATTCTTTTATACAGCCTAGACTTTTACTAACTAAATATTTTGTGGTAAGCTCTCATGGGTATCCACTCCTGCTTGGTTAGAAAATATATACCTAAATAGTCACGAGAAAAATGATAGTTGAGGCAACAAGTGACAAGAATGCTAATACTTTCCCTGATTTACATTTGGGTTGCAATTGGTAGTGACCTTTTCATTGTAATTTTGATAACAGGTTAAAACATGTATTCTCAAAATGCAGCCTCTCTCCCCTGTATCAAGCAAATTCAGAGATGCGTTAAGGGATCATGTTCCTAAATTTAACATTTACATAGCTCTCATATTTAAATAATATATCAATTAATAAAATTGGCATTACGACTGATTTACTTGTGCTTCTTCATAGGTGGTGACTACTAGACATATGCACTTTCATTTTTCTACATCCCTAAACATGGACCAAATTCGTTGATACCCCATGCCAGCTCAGAAAATCATGCAAGGTCGGTAATTCTAAAGAGTGCTCTTTCTAAGACTTCTATTGTTGGAGTTGATTAGATTTATTTTTAAGGGGTAGAAATAATTGGTACAGTTATGCAAGGTGTGTACTTTATGTCTGTCTATGTATTGATTACAACACTTTTGAAGGGTTAGGGTATTTATATACTTCAACAAGACGGCATGCATCTCCTAATGCACCAAAGAAAATTGGAAAATTTGCAAATTCCAAGATTCTTTTCCGAAGACATGATGGAAATTTCAAAAGTTATGTTCCTATAAGGAACTCTAGCCAAGGATGATGGTGTAATATATTCAAGCCATAATTATTTCTTCAGATTGGGTTGTAGTATTACCAGCAGAGTCTTGTTTGTTGAGGATGATCACTATTATAGCTCTTGAGAAAAAGGAAGGAATACTTTAATCTTTTTGTTGTATTCATTCAAATATGGAACAAAATAGGTACATGCATTAGTTGATATAATTTGACATATCATATTATGATAGGATTGATTTTCCTTGTGATGTTTAGAATTTGCTCTAGTCTTACAAATTACGCTCTAAGAATAAAGGCTAAGAATATTACAGCTTTAACATGTTTTGTTTAATTTTTTCTTTGATGTTTTTGAGGTCTGTAGATATGTTTTTGGTCTATTTAGAATAAAGGATAAGAATATTGCAACTTTCTGTGTCTGAAAAATATGGTGTATGTAATGTTTGTTGGCTCATTCATTCATGTATGGCCACCTTTTAGCTTCACCTTTCTTTCTATCTAAAAATTATGGTGTATGGTTATCTTATTTCTCTATATTTCTTAACACTTCTATAGTTCTTTAAGCAGTTTATTTTTACAAATTGGTAGTTTAAAACTCAACATAACTCTTCCCATCTATTAATAAATATATTTAACAAAATATATAACTTTATTGTCTTCGGCATACCCATTACACCCCAAGGTGCGATTGCTAGTTTGTAGTTTTTTGTACATCTTCTAACTATATTTGGAGAGACCATGTGCTCCAATACTGTGTCTTCAATAACCTTCTCCACTACGGCTAAAAAAATAGGGAAAAAAATTATGATAACAATTTGTGTGTTTACCCGATAGACCAAAGAATTATAGATGAAATGAGCAATGCCTTGACTAGGAAGTTCAAGAGTGAGTGAATTTAGTAATAATTCATGTCGATGAATTTTTTTTATATGGCAGGTTGTCGGTTTTGGCATTACATTTTCCAAATGAATTCTCATGAGAGTTTTAATGATAGGTGTATAAATTCAAATTCCACAACTTTTTCCAGTGTCCTCGCATGTGCGGTAATGGGAGCTTTGGACTAGTGCATGACATTCACCAAAACATAATGGAAGGTGCATTTTGTCAGGTATGGTAGGTACAAAATCCATGGTAAATGCACATGTGAACTGTGGAGGTGTGACCAAATTTATGAACTATTTAAGAGCCGCCTCAAACAGGTGTCATCTAATGGAATGAAATGTTTGCAGGTATGCACAAAAATGAATTTAATTAAAGGGCTTTAGAAATTTTTAAGCAAATATAGTTCTAAAGTGTAAATCCAAATCACTACAACCTTTGCCAGTATCCTTACAACCTATGCAAAAATAGTACTCTTGGAAAAACATATGGGCATCCATTGAAGCATAAAGGATAGAAGAAGGCCTCCATAGGTTGTAGTTGCAATTGTTTAGGTAGACATAGCACATAGATTGTTTGAAAAAAAGTATCAAACTGTAGACATGCAAAATCGACATCATACTTCTAATGTTCCTCATTTAATTAAATAAATCAGTTTTATTTAAATAAATCTTTTAAAGTTCTCCGATTTAATTAAAATAATCCAAATATTTAATTAAATCTCTAATGTTCTTTATCTTCTCATTTAATTTCAATAAATCCAAATATTTAAGTTGAATGTCACAATCAACTAACCTCCATTAAAATTAATCAAATCATGATTAATACTAATCTAATCGCCTAATTCTCTAGATTTTGCAACTTGCACAATAAATCAATTTATTTGATTTATTATTTATTCTATTATCATTCAAAATGGCATCTTCAAGGAATATGCTTCAAATTTAAAACAATCCCTCGAAAAGGACTTGTCCTCCAACATGGCATTAACTCCTCTTACATTGTCTCTTACATGTATCCCACTTGGCATTTAAGTCTCTTTCTTCTCCCTCCAACAAGCCAACTTTCAAATTTTCAAAATCCACCTAGTAGCATTTATCATGCACAATGACCAAAATGTGATCAAGCTTCCTCCATTCACATGTTGACAAGTGGCGTTTGGCCATTCTTGAAGATTAGTCCCACATTCATCCATTTTTCTTATTCTTTTCTCAATCTCGTCTATAAATAAGAGGTTTTTTTCCTCGTTTGACCATCCACAATTTGAGTAAACTCAATATACTCAATTTCATCCTCAAGCCATATTCGATTCAGTTAAACACTTTGCTTGGATCCCAAACACTTGAAAACAAACATTCACAAAAAATTCAAAATTTCAAACCCTTTAGGAAAAGAAAATACCTTTGACGAATTTGAATGCTCATGCTTGTCCTACGGATTTCTATCCTTAGAGGCATCTAAGTATTTGAATTTAATCACAATTTTCTTTAACTAAAGTCAACATTAGGAAAATTTTGTCTTGATTTCTTTCATTGCCACATAATGGACTTTGTGGGATGAGAATTAGTTAGGACATTAGAAATCTAGTTTGAAACTTAATCAAGAAATTGCTTGTGGTAAAAGGAAGTCACTAAGAAAATATAAGAACAATTGAACCACACACATGTGTTCTTCCAAATTATTTCCCGCAAAATCAAAATCCATAAACCCAAGTTCAAAATTCTTAGTCCAAGAGCCCATGAAGAACGTTTTTCAAAGCTTCATGAGGTAAGAGAAAGGTTGGTTTACAATTTTTACAAGAAAGCTTCAAAGAACAACCATAACTTGTATGAATTTTATTGTTAGCAAAACCCCATTCTCTTTCAAAAAAATTATTTTCTCACATAGGAAGTGTCAATCGTGTTCTTCAATACCAGGGTCTTGTAAGAATAAGTTCTACCTAGGTCTGGTTTAGGATCAAAATCATCACTCTCACCCATCTTTCAACCATCAAAAAAAAAAGATTGTCTCACCAACAACTCTTGAAAATCTTGGAAACATCATCCATGCTAGACTTTTGGAAAATCAAAATCATCTTGTTTGGTTAGATATATGGGGATGAATCCTTCTCCGCCTATTTGATCAAATTATCAAATCCTTATGGAAAAATTTACCTCTTGATAAAATCCAAACATCTTGCGGTTTAGGAGTTCATTATCCAAAATCATTTTGTTTGATTAGAAATGTCTTGATGAATCCTTCTTTAGACCTTTAGTCAAATTATCATCTTGTGCACGAGTCTAGTCTAAGACAAAGTCCAACCTCTTAGAGTTTACAAGTGCACTATCTCAAATCAATCAATCCAAATAAAACCCTAAAGTCTAGTGTCTCCTCCAAGGTTTCTCAAGAGTTCAATCATCCACATCATCCATTTTTTCGTGTACCACACCCCATCCTTTGATCCTTAATCATCGTAGTTATTCTCTTTTGTGCCTAAAGTTAATTCGATCTAAAGGACTACACATTATTGAAAATTGATCCTTCTTTTAAGGTGCAAACAAGATCATAACACAAGAAGAATATGGAAATTACCAAGGAAACATCAACTTCAAGTCACCTAAGACAAACTGCTCCTGAAATGAATCCCGCAAGCAATCTCCCTCTACCATCACAAAATCCTCCAGAGGAGGGTCAAGTAGAGGACATCACCAATAATGTCTTAGGGATGACACAAGATGAAATCCTTGAGACGGTCCAAAATCCTGAAAATCATTGAATTTTTAATGCCATGATGAGGTTATATCCCTCCCAATACATGCTGGAATTGGCCAAAGAAGGGGCTAAACTCCCTTCCAACTATGACCTAAGAACTCTTGTGGAAAAACCTCTTGAGATCATGCCTCTAATCCAACCCATAACTCCATGTCAAAACATCACCCAAAAAATTTCATAAATCACATCATGCATTTCTCCAACTCCACCAATCATTAGTTAGGGAAGCTCATTGCTTCATGCCCTTCAAGGACATCCCCTTGTAATTAACCAAGAGCTAGATGCAAACACCATATTGGGTCAATCCATCCTAGTAAATCCATTACACCCATATGTTTCGCTCATATTTCATAATCATGCCAATTCAAATCCTCCTTTCATGCAACACTAGCTTGTCCTCCTGACGCACAAGCCTCTCTCCCTATGATCTCACAAGAAGGTGATTTTTTTGGAGCAGGAGGAGTCTTTGATCCCTCGTCATCATCTCTCCAAGAGAATGCACTGCCCATCTTTCCACTCCATCGAGCTACCACTTACATCCATATCACCCCTTGGGTTGGGTCTTCCTCCTTTACCCACCATCAATCAATCAAATCAAAGAAATCTCCCTATCATCAAGCAAAGCATCATACAAAATCCTCTCATGTTGCCATCAATATCGCAACAACAGGTGAAAACCATACAAGCAACCCCAACAATCAACACATCCACCATTCCTCAAATCTCTCAAAGCATGGTTTCCCAAGGGCCAAGCTTCTTAATAATGCCATCCATCACTCAAAACATGACTGTTCCACTCATTACAATGGTCAACACCATTCTTAATACACCACCACCACTACCAAAACCCAACATGGCAAATTCATTTGGCATCACATTGCAAGTTTCTCAACAAGCCTCCTATCAAAAGGCACTCCAACAAATACAAAATCAACAAGCTACACAATTAGCTGCCTAGCAAGCACAAGTGAAATTAGCAGCACAACAAGCACAATAGGAATAGCAAGTTGCCCAAGACCAAGCCTTACTACAACAACAACAAGTTGCCCAAGTTGTGAAAGAAGATAAAGCCGCACAAGCTGCACAAGCTGCACAAGCAACCCAATAGGCATATTCTCAAGCCCAAGCTCAGTATCAAGCTCAACAAGTGCAAGAGCAAGCCCAATATCAAGAACAATTGCAAGCAGTTGATCAATAAGCCTATCAACAAGCATTGCAAGATTACCAAGAACAATAGCTAGTGGCTCAACAACAAGCCCAACAACAAGCTTTTTTGGCACATCAACAACATGACCAATAACAAGCATTGTTGGCTTAGTAGAAAATGCAGGCATCAATTGCATATCAAAGCTTGCAAAAAACTCCCATCAACACCTCCCCTTGTCAATCAAACACCCCAACCATCTCAAAACACGTTCACTCCACGTCCTAATCTGCAAGATGATGTGACAACACAAATCAAACTTCTCTTGCAGCAAGTGCTTGATCTTTAATCAGTAAAAAAAATAAGGAAATTTGACAATCTGTCTCCCGATCCTTTTGATAGGAGCCTTGCAATGATACCATTCCCAAAGGGATTCAAAATCCCCAAATTTGACAAATATTGTGGATTGGGAAACCCTGAAGATCACATCAGGGAATTCCAAGTACATTGCATGGAAGTTTCTTGCAATGATACATATCTGATGCGGTTGTTTTCTCGGAGCCTGGTTGGTCCCACCATGGAGTGGTTCTCTTGTCTTCCTATGGGCATCAGAACATTCCAAGAAATTGTAGATGCATTCCTCAAGAATTATGCATTTAGCATCAACACAGATGTTAGTCTCAAGGAATTATCGATGCTCAAGTAGGGAAAGGTGGAATCATTTGCCTCCTTCCTACAATGATAGTGATCCAAGGCCAATCAGAGCAAGTGGACCATGCCAGCAGAGCAAAAAATCTGCACTATCATTGCTAATCTGGACAAAAACATGGAATTTTATCTGAAGATGTAGTGCATCACCACATATGAATAATTGATCCCCAAGGTTCTCAACATTGAAAGGGCCCTTATTACACAAGGGGGCACACCTACATATCCTAAACATCAAGATAGTCGCCCATCCACCAGCTGTAATGAGAAACCTTGCACATGGGTGAAAAATAGGAATGTCACCAATTATGGAGTGGTTGATGCCAAGGTCGTCATCAATGCTCCAAAGTAGAATGTCCAAACACATCATCAACCATAGAAAAATAATCACAATAACATGCAAGCCAATGTGGTAACCCAACAACCACCCCACAATCAAGTCAACAACCTCAATAATCAAGGAGAACCACCTCCATGAAACAAGTATCCCCCCAAGAGGAAATTCACTACCATTGGGGAATCAATCGAATCCATCATGAAGAAGTTGGTCAATGAGAACCTCATCAAAATCCCCACTTATGATAATTACCAAGAGCCCCAAGTGAAACCACACTAGTACAATGAAAATTTCCTTTGCGATTATCATAAGCTCAAGGGGCATACAATTGCCAATTGCATGAAACTAAAAAATGTCATCCAAGACCTCATCAATGTCAAGATTATAAATGTTGAGCAACCAGCTAATAATCAAGATCTAAAAATATACACAAATCTGATGCCCGATCACAACCAAGGAAACAACAAAAGGAAGTACAAATATGGCAACATGAGCTATGTATACGAAGGAGTTGTCACATGCCTTGATGAAATGGTCACTATTGTTAGCATCAAGGGAGCCAAATTTTATTGCGGAGTCACCACACGCAGTGGGAAGGTCACCATTTTTGAGGCATCATAGCCAACTAAGACCTCCACCTCAAATCATAAATTCATCCCTAATGGTTACAATATCCTTGACTAGTTAAAAAGAACCCCTACTCAGATCTCTATCATGGAGTTACTGAAGATTTCAGCTACCCATACAAAAATCCTTGAGGAAGCATTGCCTTCATCTACCATCTCTGCCAACCTTGATATAGAGCAATTTCAATCTATGGTCGGTAATATCACCACTGTGGGTCTCCTCACATTCTCTGATCAGGACTTCCCCACCCAACCATATCACAACCATGCTCTCCACCTTGAAGTCCTGCTTCACAAAAATAAGGTCAAAAGGGTCTTTATGGATGGGGATGCAAGGCTCAACATTTATTCACTCATGCTTATAAAGAATCTTGGAATATCTGAAGATTCTATTCAAAAAGGTAAGGGTATCACAATCAGGGCTTACGATGATCAAGAAAGAGTGTCTTAGAGAACTATTCATCTTCCTATTCAATTAGGGCCAACTGTTATGGAAACTACCTATCAGGTACTTGACTTTGACCTATCATATAACATTCTCCTAGGGTTTCGTGGATTCATGGGATGTAAGCAGTTGCATCGACCTTCCACCAATGTGTCAAGTTTTCATACCAAAACCAAGAGGTTACAATCCATGGTGATCCTAAACCCTTTACCTACTGCAAAAAATTTGAAGCCAAGTAATATAAAGTACCCTAAGTCCCAAAGAACAATGAAGGCGCCTCAGCTACATATATAGACCCATCCAATATAGCCTCCACTTTTGGGGCAAAGACACCCGCCATCCTTGACATATCTGACATCAAGCTTATAATCCAAGATAATGGGTGTGGCAAATATAGAATGAAGAGGGGAGCCTTTGTAGTCAGGAAATTACCTCAATCCTCTAGATATCATAGACAACCACAACCCACCAATACAACAACTCAAACCCTCAGAGCAAATCCTTCCTGATTCAAGAGTTGGAGAGATCTAGTCCAAGAAGTGGTGGACGAGTGAGATGTATCAAGTCTCCTCTATTAGGATGAAAGACCTACACTAGCCCTTCCCATGGATGATGCCAACAGAGGACTTCAATTAATTTTGGGTATGGGATATAATATAAATGGAAGTCTTGGAAAGCACAACAATGGTCGACTGGAGCCCATCATCGTTGAGAAACAAATGAAAAATACTGGCCTTGGGTGTACCCCTCCGAGTGTAGCCATACATGGCAGAAGTCCCTCGGTTAGAGTAGTCAAGAAGGCCCCTCAGCTATTGATAGTCGCCCTTCAATTACTCGTGTGTATAGGTCTGCCCTTAGATAACTTCACTTTTGACATAACTGATGTGTGTAGCAATAGTGGTGAGAAGGATACCACAACTAGCTTACCCATTCTTTTTGAAGACTCCTCCCTACTTATAATTAACACCCTATCTTTTGACTCAGACCACCAAATTCACAAAATAAACTTGGTCTACCGCCAACTCATCGATTATGACCAATGAGGACCACAAATTCTGGATATGTTCAAAAATGATGAGGTGCTCTCAGAGTTCATGGGATTGAGGGATGTAATACCATATGGAGATAATAAGGCAGGATTTGGCATCACACTAGACTCTCAAGCCTATTATAGGGAGAGAATTGAATCCTTCAGTCACAAAAGTGAGAAATTGACAATAATCTCAAGGTCCTTGAGTGAAAACAACACTGTGGCACTCTCTGACCCAAAAATAGTAAAAATAAAGGACACATCTGATGGCAAAAACCTCTCTGAGGTGTCGAAGGATGAAGGATTCAATCTTCCCCTCAGTGCACTTCATCAAGAAAAATCAACAATACTAGCAAAAAAATGCAATCTCATCAACCTAGGAACATAGGAGCTACCACACATAACCTTCTATGTTGAATCACTTCTTACAGAAGAATAGGAAATCTTAGTTGCATTCTTGGAAGAAAGAAATGTAAAATTTGCATGGACTTATGCTGACATGCTTGGGCTTGACCCAGAGGTAGTAGTTCATCACTTGGTTGTATATCCCGAAGCAAAACCTATGAGACAAAAACTGAGAAAGATGCATCCCCAAATAGCCTTTCTATTAAAAATGGAATTACAGAAACTCTTGGATGCCGATTTAATATGCCCAATTGACTATCCAGAATAGGTGCCAAATCTAGTACCTATTTGAAAACCCACTGGGGGCATCCGCATCTACACTAATTTCAAAGATTTAAACAAAGCATGTCCTAAGGATGACTTTCCACCACCCAACATCAAAATGATAGTGGATATTACGGTCGAACACGAGATGCTATCACTAATGGACAGGTTCTCGGAATTTAACCAGATCATTATAGGAAAGGAGGACCAGCACTAGGCAACATTCACATGTCCATGGGGGACCTACTACTAGAATATGACATCGTTTGGGCTGAAGAATGCAGGAGCCACTTATCACAAAATCATGACATTAATCTTTCATGATATGATCCATAAGACTGTGCAAGATTATGTGGATGACATATTGGCTAAATCAAGGAACATACAGGACCACGTATCAGCTTTGAGCTCCATTTTTGATAGGTTGGAAAAGTACAAGGTCTGACTCAACCCAAAGAAGAGTGTCTTCAAAGTGCAATCAAGTAAGCTCCTAGGGTATATCATGTCAATGAGAGGAAGTGAGGTAGATCCTGCCAAAGTCAAGGTGATCCTCAAAATGGAACCACCCAGGACACTAAAGCAGCTAAGAGATCTACAAGGAAGGCTCTAGTCTATCTGCAGATTCATAACACAATTGGCAGATAAACAAATCCCATATTCTCATATTCTCCACAAGGGGGTAGCATACAAATGGGATGAAAAATGTGACCAAACATTGAAAAAAATCAAGGAATACCTACTCACACCACCAGTTCTGATGTTGCCAATCCCAGACAAACCATTAATTCTATACATATCAGCAACAATGACAGCTCTCAACACTCTCTTAGTTGAGCATGACGAAAATGGAAGGGAGAGAGAAATATACTACATCAGTAGAACTATGGTAGGACATGAGCTAAACTATACTCCTATTGAGAAATCTTGTCTAATAGTCATATTTGTGGCTCAAAAGTTCAGACATTACATGTTTCCTCATCATATCAAGCCAATCGCAAAAATAGATCCATTCAAGTACCTACTCTCCTAAGCCACTCTCACAGGATGGAAAACCAAGTGGGTCATGATATTAATAGAGCATGACATTGAATATGTAGAGCGCAAGGCCATCAAGGGGCAAGAAATTGTGGATCAACTAGTAGAGGCACCTATATATGCAAAAAACCCACTTATCTCAGAGTTCCTTGATGAATCAATTTTTAGCCTAAGTGTAGAAGACCACTGGAAGATGTATTTTGATGAATCCTATACACAACACGAGTCAGGGGCAAGAAATTTTCTTCAGCATTCCCTAAGGCAACTACATACCCAAATCCTACAAGTTGTCACTCCCATGTATGAATAACATAGCAGAGTATGAGGCTCTCATCATAGGCTTAAGGATTGCAATGCAATGGTAGATTATGGCCCTTAAGTTATATGGAGAGTCTCAGCTCATAATCAATCAATTAAATAATGAATATTAGATGAAGGATGATAAACTAACTCCATACAAGAAATTGGTGGAGAGCCTCAAAGAGTCATTCATTGATATTACATTTGAACAACTACCCAGAGAAAAGAATAGAGCAACATACACAATGACTACAATTGGATCACTCTTGGAAATCCCACACAATGTCCCAAAATATGAATTCCTCGTAGAGCAGCTTCTCGTACCAGTATTTGAGGTACCAAAGTCTAAATTCATGTGTGAAATTGTTGGTCCCGATGATCCTTGGTACCATGACATTTACACCTACTTGAGAATAGGAGTCTTACCCACTGACATAACCCCCAACCTCAAGAGAGATTTTCTCAAAAATTCTTCATGTTTTTTTATCCTAGGAGAAACCCTCTATCACAGGAGCATCGAAAGGGCCCTCTTACGTTGCCTAAATACTGAGAAAACCCTAATTGCTTTAACTGAGGTACACAACAACATTTTTGATTCGCACTCGAGCGATATGACTTTGGCTAAGAAATTGTTGAGGACTGGATACTATTAGCCCACGATGGAAAATGAAGCACATGAATTTATCAAAAAAAATTGTAGTGCTAGCAACATGGGGACCTCATCCATGCACCAGCTCAGGAGCTCCATCCCATTATCACACCTTGGCCCTTTTCATAATGGGGGCTTGATCTTATCAGGAAATTCACCCCCACCTCATACAATGCCCATAAATTAATCATCACCACGACAGAGTACTTCACAAAGTGGGTTGATTAGCCATTCCCATGACCTACATAACTGGAAAGAAAATATCTAAGTTCATCCTGAATTACCTTATTTATCGATACGGTGTCCCCCAAGCCATTATCTCAGATAATGAGACAACTTTAAAAAATAAGGGTGTCCGTGACTTTTACCAAAAATTCAACACCCAACATCGCTTTTCCACTTTATATTACCCCCAAGTAAATGACCAAGCAGAAGCCACCAATAAAACCATTCTAAAAATAATTAAGAAAATAGGAAATGACGTTGTTCATGACTGGCATCTATAGCTAAATCTCACCTTATAGACTTATCACACTAGCATCTGCACACCAACAAGTGCCACCCCCTTCTCCCTAGTCTACGGATCAGAAGCCATCCTCCCCATTAAGATCGAGCTCCCATCCCTGAGGATATCACTACAAAATATCATTACAGGTGAGGAATACCGGGTTTCACAACTAAATGACTTAGAATTACTGCATGAATGACGTATGGATGCCCTAAATCACCTGCAAGTCTATTAGAATCACCTTAAACACAACTACAACAAGAAAATCTGGAGGTGAACCTTCCAAGTCGATGCACTTGTACTAAAGGAGAATCTGAAGAATGTGTCAAATCTAGAAAGCAAGGGTAAATTTGAGCCCAATTGGTTGGGACCTTTCATCATCAGATCGAGCTATAATTTAGGGGCATATCAACTATCAACACTAGAAACTGAACCTCTATAGGAGCCCATGAACAATTCCCATCTCAAAAAGTTTTATGCCTAATCTTTTAAGGGTAAAACTAAAAAATACAAAAATCCAAAAAAATCAGAAAAATGATTAAAAATAGTAAAGAAAAAAAATTGTCCTCTAGTGAAAACCACTTCGGTGGCACTTTTGGACAAGTACCTTGGTGAAAACTTGGAAAACAGGTGTCAAGCATAAATAAATCACTCTCCATCCACCAGGATCGTCACGACTTAATTCACACACTCACTTACCCATTACATCTTACCATTCATCGCATTTCATTAATCCTTCATCCATCCATCTACCTCTATACCATAGCTTGATCTTGTGTTCGTATCATGATCCACCCTAGTACTACTTAGCATATTCCTAAGGTTAGTATGTCCTACCTTTATCGAAGTAGTCTATCACATCATCTTGGGGGCATGTTCTTGTACCTACATCAGATCGGATTTGTGTATATTCTTGCGATCTTCCTTAAAATCAAAAATCCAAAAAAATATTCAAAAAATCCATCAAAAAATTCAAAAACATCAGAAAAATCCAAAACAATCCAAAACAATCCAAATCATCCAAAATCCAAAAACATTCGTAAAAAATTTCTCAAAATCCCCAAAACAGCCTCAAAACATCAAAAAACATCCAAATATTTGAAAAAACCCAAAATGGTGCATCCATCTCATCTCGCTTTCACCTGCAATAATCATCCGCTCATAATAAATCATTGTCGATTTTATCCTTTGATAAGTCACACAAAAGCAAGTCTAGTAGGCTCAAAATTGAGCACCTAATCATCAAAGTCTCAAGTCTAGGTCAGTAATTCAGCAAGTTAATCAACTCGGAGTATCAATAGCTTATCATCCAATCAATCTCATCATCACCTGATCACAACATGTCCTAGGATGCATCATTCCTACAATGGAAATCAACATCAGACATCACCGTAGTTTAGTTTTGGCTAGTAGTGTGAAGAACATTATCTTGTTTGTTTACTTTATCTTTGTCTTTTGACTTATCTTATTTTTTGGTCATTCCAATGACCTCTCGATAATGTCTAATCAAAACTATTTAGAGAGAAAGGAATGGGGCAATGATCATTATCTTTTTATCTATTGTGCCTTTTGGATATCCTTGTAAAGTAACTTCGTCATGTGTGATTTGTTTAGTTTGTAGGGAGGGTGTTTTAGGTGTCTTGTTGACCACATAAGAAGGCTTGTTTTTTTTTTTTTTTTTGGTCTGAGATGTCTAGGATATTTGAGCTACATTTTGAATAAGGTTCTATATGTCAGGTGTGAACAAGGGTACTCCTATCTGATTGTCGAGTCAAAGTCCATCGCACTAGGTGCAACACCATCTTGGTTCTTTATACTTTGATGTATCATACCTATGTGTGTTATCAAACATAAGGAAAGTTATGCTCTTTCTCTCTCCCATCCTTGGATAAGTAATACATCATCATCATTCATCGTCATACCTAATAAAGTCTCGATGACTCATAGACTTGTTGGAATTTTTTGCATCTTCTTAGATTCAAGGGTTGATCCCTCTCATTCTTCTATCCTCTTTAACACTAACATGGTATCATTTCATCAATGTATCCATCTTTCATTCATAAAACATCTACACTCTCATATTCATGCATATCATCGTAATAAGTAACATCATCCATCTCACATGCATTGCATCATCATTTAAGTTGTTTAAGATAATATAGATTTGTTATTCTAAGCATCTTACAAACGTCTTGTTTGCATCATCATTATCATATAGATCTGTTAGTCTAACCATCCATACATCCATCTTGAACCTCTTTGTCACGAGATTGACCCTCAAATTGAATTTTTCACTAAATCTCTCGAGGGGACAAAATGTACCAATGTATTTCTTTTTGTTGGGGCATCCAAAAAATCATAATTTTTGTTAATTTCGATCTTGGCGGCATCATTCTTTGAATCAATGCAATAGGTACATTTCTTCAAAGAGGGGAAAAATGTAAACATGCAAAATCGACATCATACCTCTAATGTTCCTCATTTAATTAAATAAATCAGTTTTATTTAATTAAATCTTCTAAAGTTCTTCGATTTAATTAAATAAATCCAAATATTTAATTAAATCTCTAATGTTCTTTATCTTCCCATTTAATTTAAATAAATCCAAATATTTAAGTTGAATGTCACAATCAACTAGCTTTCATTAAAACTAATCATGATAATGCTAATCTAATCCCCCAATTCTATAGATTTTGCAACGTGTACAATAAATCAATTTATTTGATTTATTATTTCTTCTATTATCATTCAAAATGACATCTTTAGAAAATATGATTCAAATTTCAAAAAGTCCCTCCAAAAGGACTTGTCCTCCAACATGGCATGAACTCCTCTTACATTGTCTCTTACATGTCTCCCACTTGGCATTTACGTCTCTTTCTTCTCCCTCCAACAAGCCAACTTTCAAATTTTCAAAATCTAACTAATAGCATTTGCCATGCACAATGACCAAAATGTGCTCAACCTTCCTCCATTCGCATGTTGACAAGTGGCATTTGGCCATTGGTTGAATATTAGTCCCACATTCATCCACTTTTTTAATTCTTCTCTCAATCTCATCTATAAATAAGAGATTTTTCTCCTCATTTGAGCATCCACAATTTGAGTAAACTCACTATACTCAATTTCATCCTCAAGCATATCTATTTTCATCCATTTTATAAAGATCTTAGCTAGGTTATGCAAATTTTTCATCATGGAGTTCAATTGAATCTTCATCAAAGTGCATCACTCATCAACATTGCATCATAGGAGTTGAGAAAAGGGCCATTTTCTACACACAAATTGGCACCAACTCCCCCATGGGATCAAGAGTTTGATTTACATTGAATAGGATTTGATAGCTTTTCTTTATGTTTTTTTATCTCATTTCTTGTTCTTTGAAATTGTAATGAATTTCATGGGCAATCTTGATTCTCACTTGCATTTGATCTAATTATGTGTTTGTTTCTTATGTTTGTGCAAGTCTAGGATTGGGGTTCACACAAACAAATGTGGTTTCAGGGGCGATCATGGTTGCAGTTTATGTACGTGGCAGGATTTGCTATAAAAGCTTTTAAAACTCTCATGAAAATGCATTTGGAAAATGTAATGCCAAAACCCACAAACCTCCATATGAGATAGGGTCTAATGTTGGTGGTCATAAACCCCCTCACAAAGAATAGTAGGAGGCTACTAGAAAATATTAGGCTTGCTCTGGAAATAATACGAGTTGTTTTAAAAAAAATTGGCGAAAAGTGTAATTTTTTGTTGTAGAAGGAAAATAATAGAGTCGTGTGTCAATTTAGAAATCCATTGATGGGAACACAAATAACAGATAATTAGGTTTGAAACTATCTCATAAAAGCAAAAATCCCTCACAAAAAGATTCATATAAGTGGAAAATCAGTACACAACCAACACATAGGAAACAATTTGCCTAAAAATTAGCATAAAAGTAAATAAGTCAATAGAAGTGAAATAGTAACACAATACAAACAAAATTAGAAGCAACAAAACAACAAAATTTACTGGTATATTTCTAGTATATTATATGTGTATTCTTTTGTGTGCTATCCACTGCTAACTATGCAAAATAGTGTATCACCATTGATGGCATTTATAAGAAGGCCAAATGGAGATTACAAAAAAATGTAATCAAACAAAATCCGATATTTGGTAGAAGATATAATTTTATACATTGACGGTGACCAAGAGTAAATGCAGAAGACAAATCCCATATTTGATAGTGGACAATGACCTCACATGATATGCAATATCACTATGTCAGCCTACAGTGATAAAAGCTACCCTATAACCAAAACACTACATTGAATGATGTTGGGGAGAGATAAGGGTTGATTTTTCATGCACTCTACGTAAAAATAGTTTTTCAATTGCTGGCGAAAATTCTTATTTTCCATTTATCCGAAAAAACTCTTATTTTATGCCGTGTGACAATTTTTAGACTGAAAACTTAGACTAAATGTAACCTATCCACTAAATTAATCACTAGGGGAGAAGACCCAGTAACTGCCAGCTCCATGCTCACTTCACCCCCCAAAAAACAATTAACTTTGACCTAGTACAAAAATTTATTTGAACAAATTAAAGATTACAACAACACCAATAGCTACTCATAACACAATGAGTAACTCACCAATCATAATAGACAACTAAACATGCATTTTCATTTATAAATAAAGTCAACTTGCACATAAAAAGGCTCATTTGCAATTTAATTTAAAACTGTTGAGAAATTATGTCTCAACTTCCAGCTTGAAGTCCTCGTTTTCATGCCTTGGTGATTTTGTGTTGTTTGCAAAGTTCTGGCAAAGGCGGAACCAGGATGGAACTTGGCATTGTTTTGTTTGCCTAAGTTCTGGGTCTCTGGCGGAGGCGGAATGGGGATGGAACTTGGCATTGTTCTGTTTGCCTAAGTTCTGGGTTTCGGTTCTCGTTCCTGCTCTGACTCCGCTTCCTACCGTCTATTGTTTCTCGCTTCATAGGTTCTGGCGGAGGTAGAACCAGTTTTGGAATTCGGCAATGTCCATTTGCCATGTTCTTGTTTTAGTTTCTGTTCCGACTCTGGGTCCGACTCCTGCTTTTACGATCTGGTTCTTCTAGATGTTTGGATTCTCCTCAGGGTGTTTTCCTTTGCCTTGTCCTGGTTCTGGATTGTTGTTTCTTGTAGTTGGCAGAGGCGGAACCGAAACTGGATTGGTTCCTGATCTTGGAATTTTGGTAAAGTCTTGTTCCTGTTTCATCCCCGGGTCCGACTCTGACTCCGATCTTTTGTGTTCCCGTTTTGGTTTGACCCCGAGTTGAATTTACCTGGTCAGAACTATTTTCGATGAGTTCCTCTTTGTCGTGGGTGGACGCGGAACCGAATTGGTTCCTGAACCTATAATTTCAGTGGAGTCATGTTTCGACTCTAGTTCCGTCTCCGACTCTGACTCCGACTTCGACAGTGTGTATTTTCGGTGGAGTCCTGTTTCGACTCCTGCTCCAACTCTGACTCCGACAGTGTTAGAAATGACTTGAATTCTTGGTCATGCCCGATGTCTATTTGACCGTTTTGGTTGCTTTGTTAGCTGCGATTGCTGATGGGTCTTGGACGTGTGGCATCTGGTTGAATAGTGATTGGATGGACACCAATATAGTTATTGTGGCAGTTGCATTTGTCAACGAAGGGTGGCAAGCTCAACCATTCTGATTAATGGCTTTGAATGCAAAGTCGGCTTGTTCTAGGAAATCTGTCAGAATCAACCAGTTGCGTGATTTGAGGATGTACTTCATTGCTCTTCTGAGTTGGTTACATATGGATGAGAGATATGTCATTTCTCAGAGGTTAGACAAGCCAAGAGTTGAGTCGTAAGTTGCAGAGCAAGTTTGAAGTTGCGAGTTGAAGAACAGAAGGATGTGAATTCTTGAGGAGGGTTTTGAATTGTATGTTGTAAAACATTGTAACAGTGAATTTGAAACTCTCTGGGTGATTGTGAGTTGAACAAAGAAGTCTGGATATTTTATGTAATCGATTCATTATTTTAATACAATAGATTTGACTTTGTGTGGTGGGTTTTTTACCTGAAAGGGTTTTCCCACGTAAATACTTTGTTATCTTTGTTTGCTTATCTTTCTGGTTTCTCATTGCCATGGTTGTATGCATCTCTATAAGTTTAAGAAACCGTTAGTTTTTCATTTTTGCTTCTCTCCCCTGTAGTAAAGGTGTTAAGGGAATGTATTTTGCACTGTTGGGTTAGTAGATCCACATTCTTTTCCCTTCAAAGTGGTATCAGAGCTTGGCCAGTTCGTGTTATCCTTGCTAGGGAAAATTAGTTTTTTGCACTAATATTGTTTCAGTGGGAGACTTGCATTGTTAAACTTGTTTCTATTGTGAGATGGTGAGTACATCTAGTAGAATAGATATTGAGAATTTTAATAGCAGCAACTTTGAGTTATGGAAACTCAAGATAGAAGACTTGCTTGTGGATAGAGACCTCTGGATTGCAGTGTCTAGAACTAAGCCACAAACTACGACCCAAGAAGCTTGGGATCTTGTTGATAGAAAAGTAAGAGGTTTGATTAGACTGAGTCTTGCCGATTCTGTGCTCTTGAATATTCATGAGGAAACGTCTGCAACTTCTTTGTGGAAGAAACTTGGTGACATTTATCATGGAAAGTCCTTGGTAAATAAGTTGTTCCTGAGAAAGAAGTTGTACTCCTTGAAGATGGATGAAGGTGCATCTGTTGCAGACCATCTGAACTCATTTAATATGAGTGTTACTCAATTGGCATCTGTAGGTGTAAAGATTGAGAAGGAGGATCATTGTATGCTCCTGTTGTGTTCGTTACCTGACAGCTAGGATCATCTTGTGATGGCTATTGGAAGCACAACCACTGCTGTCAAGACTGATGATGTGGTTGCTTCGCTTCTGTCTGAAGAAATACGAAGCAAATCTTCTGAGATGGCCAAAGATGCTCTTTCTGTTTGAGGTAGAACAAAGGAGAAAGGCAAGAAGAAAGACAACAAGTCGAAATCCAAGTCTAAAGGTAGATCAAAGTCTCCAGGTAAAAAGTTCAAGGTAAAGTGCTGGAACTGTGGACAACCTAGTCATATTAGGAAGGACTGCAAGGAGAAGAAGAAGAAGAATGCTTCTGACAATAAATCTTCTCAAAGTGATGCAGATGCCTTCATTGCAGCAGCCTTGACAACTCAGGCGTCAGATGATGTTTGGTTAGTTGATTCAGGTGCCTCTTTTCACATGACATCCAATAGAGATTGGTTCTCAAAGTATGAGAAGTATGATGGTGGAAAGGTATACTTGGCAAGTGATTCAACACTAGAGATTGTTGGCAGAGGAAGGGTCAGAATTCAGTTTCGTGACAAGGGAGTCAAAGGAATTGGTGGTGTTCTTCACATCCTAGGTTTGGCTCAAAATCTTCTTTCTATTAGTAAGTTAAATGATGCTGGTGTAGAAGTTTATTTTTCTAGTAAGGGATGTAAAATGGCTAGAGGTGCAATGGTGTTAGCTAAGGGTGTTCGTACTGGCACTCTGTACAAGCTAGATGCATAACCTGTTCTTTGTAACAGTGCCTCTATAAAGTCATGTAATTCTGCACCTATAGAGAAAGATGAAGACTCTTCACTATCTGCAAATGCTTTGGAGGTAAAACTCCCAGCAGAGAAGACTATGTTATGGCATCATAGACTTGGTCACATAGGTGAGAAAGGTTTAAAAACCTTGAAGAACAAAAACCTTGTAGAAGGGCTTGATGATTGTAACCTTGAGTTTGATTTCTGTGAACATTGTATCTATGGAAAGCAACACCGTGTTTCTTTCTCCTCTAGTCCTCACAAATCTTTTGGTATACTGGATTATGTTCATTCTGATGTGTTTGGTCTAGTTAATGTTCCTTCATTATCGAAGTCTAGATATTATGTTTCTTTTATTGATGACTATTCGAGAAGGGCATTTGTATAATTTCTTAAAAGTAAATCAGAAGTGTTCAGTTGGTTTAAAGAGTTCAAATCTTTGGTAGAAAATTAGACTGAAAGGAAAATAAAGTGTTTAAGGACAGACAATGGAGGTGAGTTTTGTTCTGCAGATTTTGAAAGGTACTACACTGATCATGGAATTAAAAGGCATAAGAAAACCCCCTACACTCCACAGCAAAATGGAGTTGCTGAAAGGTTGAACAGGACACTGATGGAAAAGGCAAGGAGTATGCTGAGTGGTGCTAGTCTGGAGCAGAAGTTCTGGGTTGAGGGTGTTGCTACAATATTTTATTTGATAAATAGATCTCCCTGTTCAACTCTTGTTGACATGACACCTTTGGAAGCATGGTCAGGTAAGAAACCCTCATTAAGGCATGTTCAAGTATTTGGCTGTGAGGCATATGTTCATGTGCCAAATGAAAAGAGATCAAAGTTGGATAACAAGGCTATGAAATGTATTCTCATCGGCTATGGAGTTGGTGTGAAAGGATACAAGCTTTGGAACCCTGTTACTGAGAAGGTTTTGTATAGCAGAAGAGTGATATTTCGTGAGCTGAACCCTTTAGTAAGTGATCAACAGTGTGAGACAAATCAAAGTGATAAGAAGAAGGATGCAGTTGAGATTCCCCAAACTCTAGAAAGGGAAGAGCTACATGGTGTACCTAAGATTGAGGAGAGCTCAAGCAGCTCTGGAAGTTCTGATGATGAAGAACAACGTTAGCCTCTAAGGAGATCTACATGAGAAAGAAGGCAACCAGAAAGGTATGGTTTCTCTATGTTAGATTCAAATTGTGCTTATGCCTTAATTACCAACATTGATGAGCCTAGGACTGTGAAAGAAACAATCAACATGGCTGATTCAAAGTCTTGGCTGGAAGCCATGAATGAGGAGATGGATTCCTTGAAAAAGAATGATACCTGGAAGTTGTTACCACTGCCTAAAGGGCGAAAGCCTGTTCGCTACAAGTGGATATTCAAAAGGAAGACAGGCCTTGATGGCAGTGTGGAGAAGTATAAGGCACGACTGGTTGCAAAGGGTTTTTCCCAAGTTGAGGGAATTGATTATGGAGAGATCTTTTCCCCTATAGCAAGGCTGACATCCATCAAATTTTTGTTGTCATTGGCAATTGTGTATGACTATGAAATTGAGCAGATGGATGTGAAGACAACATTTCTCCATGGTGAGCTGGAAGAAGAAATCTACATGTCCTAGCCTGAGCATTTTGTTGAAAGAGGTAAACAAAATCTGGTTTGCAAGTTAAATAAATCTCTCTATGGTCTAAAGCAATCTCCTAGAATGTGGTACCAAAAATTTGACACATTTGTGTTGTCAATTGGGTTTGTTAGATCAAAATCTGATCATTGCATTTATTATAAATGTGAGAATGATCGTGTGCTTGTTATTACTCTGTATGTGGATGACATGTTATTCATTGGTAATAGCAAGGAAATGATTTCTGACCTTAAAACTCAGTTGTCTGCTAAGTTCGAAATGAAAGATCTTGGAGCAGCAAGGTACATTCTTGGGATGTAGATAACTAGGGATAGAACAAGCAGAAAGCTTTGGTTCAGTCAGAGTAAGTATGTGAAAACCCTTCTAGAGAGGTTCAGCATGACTTATTGCAAGCAGCTAGTTGTTCCAATCATGCAAGGATTGAAACTATCTGCTGAAGACTGTCCAAAGTCTGCTACTAAGATGAAGGACATGACTAGTATGCCTTATGCAAGTGCAGTAGGCAGTTTGATATATGCCATGGTCTGCACAAGACCAGACATTTCCCAAGCAGTGGGAGTTCTAAGCCGGTTCATGGCAAAACCAGGGAGATCACATTGGGATGCTATAAAGAGAGTGTTCAGGTATTTGAAGGGTACTTTAGATTATGCTTTGTGTTATCATGGCAATATGGTTGCATCACAAAGGGCTCTTTGCATTCAGGGATATGTTGACTCTGATTGGGTAGGGGACATTGACAACAGAAGATCCACCAGTGGATACACTTTCATGCTTAATGGTGGAGCAATCAGTTGGATGAGCAAGTGACAAGCTATAGTTGATTTATCCACGATAGAGGCAGAGTACATGGTAGCAACTCATGCTTGCAAGGAGGCAGTGTGGCTGAGGCGTTTGTGTTCAGACATTGGATTTAATGTTGAGCAGATTTCAATCTACTGTGACAGTCAAAGTGCCATTTGTTTGGAAAAGAATCCAACCTTCCATGCCAGGACCAAGCACATAGATGTGCAATATCACTTTGTAAGGGATATGGTTAAAGATGGAAAGGTCAGTATGGATAAGGTTGACACCTTGAAGAATGTTATAGATGTCTTGACAAAGCCGGTTAGCACAAACAAGTTCAGATGGTGCACAAAATCGATGGGCCTTGGGGCCTATGATAGATAGTAAGGTTTGATGTTTTGAGGAAGCTGGAAGTGTTCACCAAGTGGGAGATTGTTGAGAAATTATGTCTCAACTTCTAGCTTGAAGTCCTCGTTTTCATGTCTTGGTGATTTTGTGTTGTTTGCAAAGTTCTGGCGGAGACGGAACTAGGATGGAACTTGGCATTGTTCTATTTGCCTAAGTTTCGGGTCTCTGGCAGAGGCGGAACTAGGATGGAACTTGGCTTTGTTCGGTTTGCCTAAGTTTCAGGTTTCAGTTCTTGTTCCTGCTCCGACTCCACTTCCTACCGTCTGTTGTTTCTCGCTTCGCAGGTTCCGGCGGAGGCAGAACCAGTTTTGGAATTTGGCAATGTCCGTTTGCCATGTTCCTATTTCGGTTTCTATTCCAACTCCGAGTCTGAATCCTGCTTTTATGATCTGGTTCTTCTGGATGTTTGGATTCTCCTCGGGGTGTTTTCCTTCACCTTGTCCTGATTCTAGATTTTTGTTTCTTGTAGTTGGCGGAGGCGGAACTGGAACTGGATTGGTTCCTGATATTGGACTTTTGGTAAAGTCCTGTTCCTATTCCATCCCCGGGTTCAACTCTGACTCCGGTCTTTTGTGTTTCCATTTTGGTTTGACCCCGGGTTGAATTTACCCTATCAGAACTGTTTCCAATGAGTTCCTCTTTGCCATGGGCGGATGCAGAACCGAATTGGTTCCTGAACCTATAATTTTGGTGGAGTCATGTTTCGACTCCAGTTCCGTCTTCGACTCCGACTCCGACTCTGACAGTGTGTATTTTCGGTGGAGTCCTGTTTTGACTCCTGTTCCAACTCTGACTCCAGTAGTGTTAGAAATGACTTGAAGTCTTGGTCACACCCGATGTCTGTTTGACCATTTTGGTTGCTCTGTCAGCTGCGATTGCTGATGGGTCTTGGATGTGTGGCACCTGGTTGAATAGTGATTGGATGGACACCAAGATAGTTATTATGGCAATTGCATTTGTCAATGAAGGGTGGCGAGCTCAACCGTTTTGATTAATGGCTTTGAATGCAAAGTCGGCTCGTTGCAGGAAATCTGTCAGATCCGACCAGTTGCATGATTTGAGGATGGACTTCATTGCTCTTCTGAGTCGGTTACATATGGATGAGAGATATGTCATTTCTCAGAGGTTAGACAAGCCAAGAGTTGAGTCATAAGTTGCAGAGCAAGTTTGAAGTTGCGAGCTGAAGAACAGAAGGACGTGAGTTCTTGAGGAGGGTTTTGAACTGTATGTTGTAAAAACATTGTAATAGTGAATCTTAAACTCTCTGGGTGATTGTGAGCTGAACAAAGAAGTCTGGATATTGTATGTAATCGATTCATTACTATAATACAATAGATTTGACTTTGTGTGGTGGGTTTTTTACCTGAAAGGGTTTTCCCACGTAAATACTATGTCAGTTTTGTTTGCTTATCTTTCTGGTTTCTCATTGCCATGGTTGTATGCATCTCTATAAGTTTAAGAAACTATTAGTTTTTCTTTTTCGCTTCTCTCCCCTATAGTAAAGGTGTTAAGGGAATGTATTCTGCACTGTTGGGTCAGTAGATCCACATTCTTTTCCCTTCAAAAACATGTACTATTACAAATACCCCCACTTGCAAAATTTTATCCCTCTTTACTTTTTATATTTACAACTACACATGCACACTTAATGGTGCTTTACATGACATTATCACAATCTCCTATTAACTCTATGGGATTTCAAATGCACAGTCTTCCACACACTCCCTGGCAGATATATGTATTTACTTCATTTCTTGTAGGTACCTACACAATTAAATACAGGTGTAAGGCTCCCCAAATAAACATCAAATCCAAATATAATGCAGAATTCACTCACATCATCTCTAAAAACCTACGTAATTGGCATGTACAAATTCAAATGTTCAAACAAATTCAAATTTCAAACTCAACAACTAAATTGAATACATTCAATTGCCACATTCAAATTCCTAAATAAGAGGGGGAAATCAACGAGTGTCTCTGCAAAATTCAGAGCATCGATAGACATCCTCTACACATTCCTCTTCAATTTCAGGTTGGTACTTCATACATTCTACTTATAGTTATTTTCATGAACTGTGCATTTAACATTTATATTTATGCAGTGTCTTCTTACTTTCATCAACTGTGCATTTAACATTTATATTTATATTTATGCAGTGTCTTCTTACTTTCATCAACTGTGTATTTAACATTTATATTTATGCACTATCTTTTTACTTTACTTTATAAGTAAATGAAGGGTTTTTTTGTTGTCTTTACAAGATCTGCAAAATGAATTCTCCTAAGTTTTGCAGAAATTCTTTTATATCATTTACTATGTTTCCTTTGGCTGTCCAATACAATAGACTACCATTTGAATACATTTCCTTTGGCTATCCAATACAATAGACTAGCATTTGTCACATTCTATGTCTCTTGTTCATTCAGAAAATCGATATATATGTGTGTATCATTTGCCTATCCTTTGGCAATGCAAACAATGGTATTGGTAAATCATTTTCTTCTGCATCTTATTGAATTTGTAAAGGAATGTGTACAATGTTATACCTATAAAACACACATTAAGCAGTGTCTTTCAAATTGTAAATGAATCTGTGCAATGTTTTATACATTCATTTACAAATTATGTGTCTGTTGTCTCTTGTTCATTGAGCAAATTGATATATATGTCTATTTCCTTTAACTATCCTTTGAAAATGCAAACAATGGTACTGGTTAATCATTTCCTTCTGCATCTTTCATGACCCGTGAAGGGTTTATTCGATGATTGAAAAATTATTACTGCTTGTTTATGAAATATATCATTCCTCTTACATGCATTTTCGCTGTGTGCTATTTGATTTTGATGAGTCATGGTGCTATTTTTTTCTCCCAAATTGCATGTATGTATGCATGCACATACATACATACATATATACATACATGCATACATATATATATATATAGATATGTATACATATATGTATATATGTATGCATGTATGTATATATAAAATTGTCTGCCCATGGTGTGAGGTAACAACAAACATCATTCTCCTTTCGAAGTGTATGTATGTATGTATGTATGTATGCATGTATATATATATATGTTGGTGTTTTACACAGGGATCTTTTTGGGGTAAATGATTTCCTCTCCTTGTTTGTATCATGATTTTGTGTGCGAAAATGATAGGGGAATTTCGTGGGTTTGAGTACATGTCTGCACAAAATGATTAATGGTCTGCATCGAGCTTTTTATAAAAAACCCATGTGAATACGACCATAAATCGGCAAACCCATTTAGTATACACCATTTTTGTGAAAACCCTTGCTTTGTTTTTCCAAATACGGGTTTATTTGGGGTTAAATGATTAAATAGCACCTGGTAAAGTCAACTGTCTCATGATATTGTCTCCACAAATGATGAGGAATTTCATGGGTTTGACCACATGTTTGCAAATTAATCTTATGAAACCCTTGCTTGGAATATTCCACATCTGTCTGAAAAAGCACTTTTCAATTCCTACAAGTGAGGAATTATTATTATGAAACCCTTGGTTAATTTCTTGTGCACATTTCTGAAAACCCAAGTGTGTAATCGATCTACCTCTATTAAAATTAATATCCTATTGTTGTTGAATACAACACAATTTCTTTCATTTTCAGTACAATGTGCTTTGAACATTGATGGAAAAGAATGGGGTACCCACCAAAAAAAACATTAGTCATATGCTTAAATCGGACCCCAAATGAAGATTAATTAGGGTGTAATGTGTTTGGTGTCTGCTGCTAAAGTAAGGAGATTAATATGTAGGAGTGATTTTTAATAGGCACGAAAATGATTTGAAAATGAATTTTTAAGGTGCCAATGTGAATTAGACCATTGACTTTTGAGTGGATTTGAATGATATAATAGTTTTATTTAAAGGTTAATAGTGACACATTTAGCACTGTTTTCTATGTTTCACTATATATCAGTCTAATTATATGTCCAGGATCACAGTTTTTTGACTCTTTATGGCTTACAATGTACAAGATCACTGGCAATCATGGCACCAGGGCAAAAGAGGAAAAGATCGTCTCGAAGGTGCTCGATTAGAGTACCTCATGGAGTGACATTCAATGTTCCAGATGTTGTTGATGAAGATACAACAGTGAACATGAACAAGGAAGTTATTTCTAAAAATGCACAATAGACAAATGAAAATGATGGTTTTGAACCTGTTGTTCATAATATTGAGGTAGAAATGGAACTGCCACCTACTGACGATGTGACAACCCCAGATCTGAGCATGAAAACTTGGTCTATGGATGACATAGAAAAAGCCATTGCAGATGTTGAGGACAAGCGAATGTCAATCAGAGGTTCAACGATCAAATGGGGAATCTCGCTTAGCAGTTTGCGGGCATGGCTCAATGGTGTGACATCTACAAAAAAAAGGTGCCCCTAAACAATCCTAACTGACGAAGAAGAAGCTGAAATTGTGCAGTGGTGTAAAGATATGGCTAATATTGGACATGGCCTTCAAGTGTCACAACTTAAGTCAACTGTGGCCCAAATGGTTGGAGTAAGGCCTAACCCATTCACAAATGGGATACCAAGGAGGTCATGGTGGGTTGGGTTTCGTCAAAGGCATCCTGATCTAACAATTCAAACACCTGAAGGAGTGGACACAGATTGAGCTATTATGCTACACCCAGAAATAGTTTCTTCATTCTGTGATAACTTGGAGGATTTGTACAACAAACATAATAATGGGCCCAACAAAATATGGAACTGTGATGAAACAGGTGTGCAGGCTGGCAGAAACTATGCAATGAGAGTTATTGCAAAAATAGGGATGAAATGTGCTCCATAATTGATTGCTAAAAGTAGAGAATGGATCACTATTCTAGCTTGTGTTAGTGCAGTAGGTCAAGCTATACCTAGTTACTACTTGTTCAAGTCCAAAAGGAACATTAAAAACTATATTGTTAACTGTGAGCCAAGGGCATGCATGGAAATCCAAGAGCATGCTTGGATGACCAAAGAATTATTTGTGGAATGGTTAAAACACTTTGCAAGAAATGTCCCACGAGGGGTCTCACCATCCAACAGACAACTTCTCATCTTTGATGGTCATGGCAGCCATGTTGCATTCAAAATGATTGAAGAAGCAAAGACTATGGGAATAGATCTGCTCACACTTCGAGCACATTGTAGCCATAAATTGCAGCCCCTTGATGTTAGTGTGTTCTCACCATTTAAGAACTACTTCAAACAACAAAGGAGTATATGGCTCTCTGAAAATCCTCAACTTGAGATTGGAAGGGTAGAGTTGGCAACACTTGCCAACAAAGCTTTTGCACAAGCTTTGACCTCTAATAACATTGCAAGTGGTTTTCGAAGAACGAGAATTTGGCCATTAGATAGACATGCACTTGACTTCGATATGGAGTGGAGCCAAGCCAAGCTTCCGTGGTTGAAGAGGAAGGAACCACATTGGGAGCAGAAACAGAGGGTGATACAACTGATGATGAGGAATAGTTCATGGCAATAGAAAAATGTTTGAGGATAGCAGGTTGGAATGAGGATCAGATTGGACAATTTGTGGACACCTTTTCTACAAGCATAGCCCCAAATCCAACAAATGAAGAAGGATATTGCCCAGAAAACAATGAGACAACATAAATTGAGACAACTACAAATGAAGAGAGTCTCAATCTGCCATCTAAATTTCAAAATGCAACTTTGAACCTAGGGGTACATCTCAATTTTGGTCAAGTGGATGAAGGGTTGTCCATGCCATCACCACCAGATATTGATCTTGAAGATGTCATCCATTACTTCACAACTGGGAGAAATTGGGAGGCTGAAAATGATGACGAGGATGGACTCGAAGGTAATGACTCAAGTGATGAAGAGGCTGACTATGTGCCATGCACAAAAGTCAATGATCAGCAACCAGCAGGTAGGAGAAGCAATTTTTTACAACTCCCAATGAAAAGGGTGCACCAATCATCTAATACAGGTCACAATGGGGTCCTACGCCTTAGTAGGTGGTCTCAAATTTTGACACTAGATGATTTCTTAAATTTGCTGAATGAACAAGAGGCACAGAAATGAAGAAACCAAGAATTGCAACAAAGGAAAAGGGAGCAAATAGTTGAAAAGAAGGTAGAAAGAGAAGCAATCCTCGCAGAGAGGGAGGCCAAGAGATTGGAGCGTGCTGCAAAAAACCAAAAAATTGTAGAGGAGAATTTGAGGCAGCGACAACAAAAGGAGCTTGAAAGGGAGCAAGCAAAGATTGTTCGACAGTTTTGACGGAAAACCAAAAGCAGGCAGAAAGAACAGAAAGAAACATAAGTAAGAGTACTCCTACAACTCCTCTTCCAAGTCAACATCCGATTTTAAGGGACATGGTTAACATTTTTGCTCCAGCCTTTACTTCTCTTAGTAGCATACAAAATGGGTCTTTTGAAGGCTACTCTCCATAGTTACAACTCACTCCTGAGGAAAATCATGCATTGCTTGCTTATATCACAAGTGCCATACAAAACAATCCATAATCCTCAACATATTCTCCAGTTGATGCGGAGTCAGTTGACCCCCAAGGACACACCACTTCTTAATTAGATCTGTGGATGTCTGATTATGATTTTTTGCTGTCAAATTTTTGACCTCGAAGTGTGCTAGAGTGTTTTTTGTTCAACCGAATGCTATTCTACTGTATTGGATAGCCAAAGGATAGTAGTCTATTGTTTTGGGAAGCCAAAGGATACTACTGTCTAATTTTATAGAACTGAATGGTAGTTTGTAGTCAACTATATACTTTGATGTATGCCAGTGTCTTCTTTTGTAAGACTGAAGACTCCTTGTCTTCTTTCCAACTTTTCAATCATCATGTTTATGGTGTCTTAATCATGTTTAAAGTTAATGATATATGCTTTTGTGATTCAAAATCAATTTTTTGTTGGTTGTATTCATCTATCATTTTGTTGGATATGTGTTTGTTGTATTCATCTAACTAACATTGTTGAAAATATAAATATATACATATATATATATGTATACACAACTAAGTATATGCATACATATATATATTACTATACATGTATATGTAGCATATCCATAAATTGTAAGTGTAAGTGTAAGTGGAAATCAATCTAATTGTAAATTGTAAGTGTGATTTTACAATGAATAAGAAAAATGAACATCATATATGAACACAATGTTTACCAGGTCACAACCAAAGTATACATGCTCTTATAATTTGACATGCTCTTTACAACCTTCCCAGTTGTGTATACATGCATACATATATGTAAATATATATATATATGTATGTATGTATGTATATACATACATACATTCATACATATATACATACATACATATGTGTACATATGTATACACAACTAAGTATAGTATATGCATACATATATTTATACATCTATATGCAGCATATCCATAAATTAATATATTTGAAATTATAAAATTTTCAACACCTACACTTGGAAATCAATCTAATTGTAAATTTTAAATGTAAGGTTACAATGAATATGAAAAATGAGCATTATAAATGAACACTATGTCTATCGGGTCATAGCCAAAGTAAAGTCTTGAAAGACTTTACCTGAAATGTAATCTTGCAATTTGACATGCCTTTAAAACCTCCTAGCCATTTTACATGCCTGCAAGAACAAACAAATATAATAGAACAAACAAACATGGAAAATAGTTATTGAAATAAATCAAAAGACATACTAGTTACATAATAATATAGAAAAATAATTGAAACATAGAGCCATTTGAACAAAAAATCCTTAACTATTTGGTGTGTTGACAAACACATTTACCAAACTGCCCAACCTGAACATTATAGCACCACCTCTCCTTGTTCTCTCGTGCCTGCAAGAAAATATTTACAACCACGGGTAGTCACAACTAAGGCTAGTAACATACAAACATCATACAACATTTGAAATAATGCATGTACAACAACACATAATTAATCAAGTTCAACATATTATAAATTCCATATGGAATAGATAA
Organism: Sequoiadendron giganteum; assembly: GCA_007115665.2. NCBI lineage: Eukaryota > Viridiplantae > Streptophyta > Pinopsida > Cupressales > Cupressaceae > Sequoiadendron > Sequoiadendron giganteum. The sequence continues at coordinate 569,705,257 of CM021101.1, forward strand.
ATATATGTGAAACATATAAATGTTAATAGAATTGTATACCAAGATTTATTCAACTTATATTCATTGTTTCTCATCAACCTTGGATATATGAGGAATGTGCAAAGGATGCCATTGAATGGTCTGTAGTATGAAGAGGATATTACTAGGGGAGATTAATTGTGAATGTCATTGGCTACTATCCCTCTTATTTAGAAATTTGAATCCGACAATTGAATGCATTCAATCTGATTGTTGTGTTTCAAATTTGAATCTGTAGCTGTCACTTACGTAGGTTTTTAGAGATGATATGACCGAATTCTACATTATATTTAGATTTGATATTTATTTGGGTAGCCTTATATATCTATGATTTATTGCATGTTTGTATGCATGCATACAGTCATACAAACATAAGCATTCATGTAAACCTTCATAGAAACACAAGCATACATGCATGTATTCATATAATCATATACATACATATACATTGCAAGAAATCTTTGATATACATTGCAAAGAAAAAAAGCACCTAAATGTGTCACTATTAACATTGCAAGGCATTAATAGATCAAGAAATAGTAAAAAAAAACACATAATCCCAACAAGACACGGGGTTGTACAAACTCTACGTTGGTCTATGGGGGAAGAATCTACTTTAGGTGGCATATTTGCGCACAAGAACTGCCTTGGGCCGTATCATAATCGATGCTCCCACAGTGGTGGCTTACGAAATTGGCAAGGGACAAGAACCTTGGTACTCTATCATGTGAAATCACTCAACTACTTGGTAGAAATGGCGGCAGTTAGAATGCCAGAACCCTCATCCCAAAAACCATGTGAACCTCAAATCAGGACTAGATTCACATGTGTAGAATCATAAGGACTGATCTAGATTGGATTTGGTATGGCCTGAATCGACGGACTCGGTTCTCAAGCAATCCTTATCATTATAGGATTAAGGCTATTAATAGAGGGACAATATGTTGTCCATTTCTACCTCTTCACAATAGATCCAAGTTTTCCAAGAAAAGTAGGATGGTATTCATGTTCGGAGTTGACTGCCATTGCACTAAGGAGCCAATAATGGCCCTACACTGAAAATGGATTTTTAACATTCTAGACCTAACAATAAGGAATGCAGTAGTTGACATGGTATCTATGGTTTTGTCTCTTGATCATCGCTGCTGTGACGGCCAATTCTACGAGCTCATACTATGTGCATTAGTGGACATAACCGAGGCCAGGGAAGTCGTGATTGAGCGGCTCGACAGATTCATAGAAATTGGTAACGCTGAGGTAGTAGCCAATGCCATTCTAAACCTAAGTGAAGAGGGTTGGGTGAGCTTCCTCAAGTACTATTTGAACCCATTAATACTGAATATGGCAGCTGATGATTCGGAAAATGATGAGGAGGAAGTGGAATCCGGTGAGAATGATGTGGACGAAGATGCTGGAAGTGCCCGCCAGGCTGCAACTGATAATTTTCATATTGACGCATGGGAAGTATTTAGAGCAAGAGTCAAAAATGCCAACATGGATGCCTTCTCCAACTTCATGCGATCCGACTTGGCTTGGCTCAATGGGGTCCGCTTGGAACGGTCGACTAGGATTGGAGACATCCTCGCAACAATTTTTTTACTGATAGAATGAGTGGTGTTTGTAATCTTGTTCTTGGCTTGTAAAAGCTAAATCTAAATGTACATGGGAGTTACCCCCTTTGGTAACACTTATCTATAAAATTGCTCAAAAAAAATATTTAAATAAAACTATTCTATCATCTAAATCCGCTCAAAAGCCAATGGGTCTAATTCACATTGGCACCTTACAAAATCAATTTCTTGCCCATTAAAAATCACTCCTACATATTAATCTCCTTACTTTAGCACCGAACACCAAACACATTACACCCCAATTAATCTTCATTTCGGGTCCGATTTAAGCATATGACTAATTTTTTTTTAGTGGGCACCCCATTATTTACCATCATTTTACAGCTCCCGCTCTATCGAAGGTTCTCACGGCGATGGAAGGTATATATATATGTGTATACATACATACCTAAATTCATAAATATATACATACATTCATAAATAAATATATGTATGCATATATGTATGTATGTATGTGCATACATACAGACATACATACATACATACATTCATAAATATATATATATATATGTATGAATGTATGTGCATATATATGTATGAATGCATACATATAGACATACATGCATACATACATACATTCATAAATATATATATGTATGTATGTATGTATGTATGTATGTACATACAGACATACGTATATATATGTATGCATATATGTATGGACATACATACACACACACATATATATGTATGTATGTGCATACATACATACATACATACATACATATATATATGTGTGTGTATGTATGCACATTCATACACACAAATTAATATGTGTGTATGTGTGTATGAATGTGCATACATACATACATGCATACAAAGATATATATATATATATATATGTATTTATGTATGTATGTGTATGTGCATACATACATACATACATTCATTGAGCATATTGATATAGATGTCTATCCTTTAACTATCCTTTTCAAAATGCAAACAATGGTACTGGTTAATCATGTTCTTCTACATTTTATTGAATTTTTAAAAGAATGTGTACAATGTGCATACATACATATGTACATACACATATAACCCCAAACAAACCAGTATTTGGAAAAACAAAGCAAGGGGTTTCACAAAAAAATGGTGTATACTAAATGGGTTTGCCGATACATACATACACTTTGAAAGGAGAATGATGTTTGTTGTTACCTCACACCGTGGACAAACAACTTTATATATACATACATACAGACATATATGTATACATATATATATGTGTGTGTATGTATGTATGTATGTATGTGCATGCATACATACATGCATACATACATACATATATGTATACATATATATACATACATACATATATATATGTATACATATATGTATGTATGTATGTACATGTATGTATGTATGTATGCACATACATACATACATGCAATTTGGGAGAAAAAAATTAGCACCATGACCCAACAAAATCAAATAGCACACGACAAAAATGAGTGTAAGAGGAATGATATAATTCATAAACAAGCAGTAATAATTTTTCAATCATTGAATAAACCCTTCACGGGTCATGAAAGATGCAGAAGAACATGATTAACTAGTACCATTATTTGCATTTTCAAAGGATAGTTAAAAGAAATAGACATATATATCAATCTGGTCAATGTACAAGAGACAACAGACACATAATTTGTAAATGAATGTATAAAACATTGCATAGATTCATTTACAATTTGAAAGACACTACTTAATATGTGTTTTATAGGTATAACATTGTACACATTCCTTTACAAATTCAATAAGATGCAGAAGAAAATGATTTACCAGTACCATTGTGTGCATTGCCAAAGGATAGGCAAAGGATACACATATATCGATTTGTTGAATGAACAAGGGACACATAATGTAAAATGACAAATGCTAGTCTGTTGTATTGGATAGCCAAAGGAAACGTATTCAAATGGTAGTCTGTTGTATTGGACAGCCAAAGGAAACATAGTAAATGATATAAAAGAATTCCTGCAAAACTTAGGAGAATTCTTTTTGCACATCTTGTAAAGACAACAAAAAAACCCTTCATTTACTTATAAAGTAAAGTAAAAAGACAGTGCATAAATATAAATGTTAAATGCATAGTTGATGAAAGTAAGAAGACATTGCATAAATATAAATGTTAAATGCACAGTTCATGCAAATAACTATAAGTAGAATGTATAAAGTGCCAACCTGAAAATGAGTGTAAGAGGAATGATATAATTCATAAACAAGCAGTAATAATTTTTCAATCATCGAATAAACCCTTCACAAGTCATGAAAGATGTAGAAGAACATGATTAACCAATACCATTGTTTGCATTTTCAAAGGATAGTTAAAGGAAATAGACATATATATCAATCTGCTCAATGTATAAGAGACAACAGACACATATTTTGTAAATGAATGTATAAAACATTGCATAGATTCATTTACAATTTGAAAGACACTGCTTAATCTGTGTTTTATAGGAATAACATTGTACACATTCCTTTACAAATTCAATAAGATGCAGAAGATGGGTTTGCCAATTTATGGTCGTATTCAGATGGGTTTTCTATAAAATGGTCGATGGAGACCATTAATCATTTTTTGCAGACATGTGGTCAATACCCACGAAATTCCTCATCATTTCTACATGCAATATCATGATACAATCGACTTTACCAGGTTGTATTTAATCATTTAACCCCAAAAAAACTCGAATTTGGAAAAACAAAGCAAGGGTTTTCGCCAAAATGGCGTATAGTAAATGGGTTTGCCGATTCCCTATTGTAAATGGGTTTTTTATAAAAAGGTCGATGGAGACCATTAATCATTTTTTACAGACATGTCATCAAAACCCACGAAATTCCTCACCATTTCTAGAGTCAATATCATGATACAATCAACTTTACCAAGTCGTATTTAATCATTTAACCCCAAAAGAACCCATATTTGGAAAAACAAAGCAAGGGTTTTCGTAAAAATGGTGTATACTAAATTGAGTTTGCCGATGTATGGTCGTATTCACATGGGTTTTTTGTAAAAAACTCGATGCAGACCATAAATGGTCATTTTTGGCAGACATGTGGTCAAACCCACGAAATTCCCCTATCATTTCTGTAGACAAAATCATGATACAATCCACTTTACCAACCTAAAAGCGCGCAACAAATTTAGGAGAGGAAATCATTTAACCCTAAAAAACCCATGTGTAAAATAGGAGCACCATGTCCTAACAAAAAAAAATAGCACAAGGCGAAAATGCGCATAAGAGGCATGATTTATTTCATAAACAACAGTAATAATTTTTCAAACATCGAATAAACCCTTCACAGGTCACAAAAGATGCAGAAGAAAATGATTAACCAGTACCATTGTTTGCATATTCAAACGAGAATGATGTTTGATGTTACCTGAGGGCATGTGTGGAGCCATGGACAACAGTCACTGTTACCTTCCATCGTCATGAGAACCTTCGATAGAGTGGGAGCGGTAAAAAGATGGTAAATAATGGGGTGCCCACCGAAAAAAACATTAGTCATATGCTTAAATTGGACCCAAAATGAATATTAATTTGGGTGTAATGTGTTTGGTGTCCAGTGTCCGGTGCTAAAGTAAGGAGATTAATATGTAGGAGTGATTTTTAATGGGCAGGAAATTGATTTTTTAAGGTGCCAACGTGAATTAGACCCATTGACTTTTGAGCGGATTTGGATGATAGAATAGTTTTATTTAAATGTTATTAGTCACATATTTAGGTGTTTTCTAAAATTTTTAATGGTGGTTTTAGGTGGCAGGGACTGGACGACACCTCTAAAAGGTGTCTTTTTGACCACCTTGCACATATCCAATGCTCCCACACTCTAACAAATTGCCCAAAATCCAAAAGCTTGGTTATAAGCTCTTAACTCGTAGGCGAAAAAAACCCATAATTTTTTTTTCCGATTTGACACACGGTTCACATTCTATGGTTGCACGAAGTTAGCCCTGGCAGATACTCAGTCTTCTCCCCTACCCTTCAAAACATAAAATGGAGTACATTATTGAACATGGGTTACATATGAGTTGCTATCAAATAATAAATAAGGAGGGTACATGAAGATAAATGGAGTCCTCCATTATTAAGCATGGGTTACGTATGGGCGACACTGTCTATGCCGGCTACAAATTGCACCGCCTGACAACCCATATCCTTCCGCCCCCGTGTTTGTCAGAATTTCGTACTAACAATTTAACTAACAATTTAAACCCCCACACAGTTCCAATAATATTTTTTCACAAACGTAAAAAAAAACATCTAAGTTAATTTCTTTTGGGTAAATATAATATAGATTTATATTTTCGTGATATATTTTTATTATATATAATATAAATTATACATTAACAAATAATATAAATATAATATTTTTATATTATTTTTTAATATATATTTTATATTATATATAAAAACAAGGGCTTTTATACATAATATAAAATATATATTAAAAGATAATATAAAAATATTATATTAAAAATTATATTATATAAAAAGAGGGTTTTTATATTATATTAAAAATTATATTGTATAAAAAAGGGGTTTAAATATTATATTATATAAAAAGAGAGATTTTATATAATTTTTAATATAATATTTCTATATTATTTTTTAATATAATTTTATAATATTAAAGTCCTCGCTTTTATATATAATATAAAATATTTATGGGGACTTTTATATTATAAAATTATATTAAAAAATAATATGAAAATATTATATTAAAAATTATATAAAAACTCTATTTTTATATAATATAATATTTAATATAATATAAAAATCTTCTTTTTATACAATATAATTTTTAATATAATATAAAAACCTTCTTTTTATACAATATAATTTTTAATATAATATTAAAACCCTCTTTTTTATACAATATAATTTTTAATATAATATTTTTATATTATCTTTTAATATATATTTTATATTATGTATAGAAGCTCTCGTTTTTATATATAATATAAAATATATATTAAAAAATAATATAAAAATATTATATTAAAAATTATATATAATAAAAATATATCACGAAAATATAAATCTATATTATATTTACCCAAAAGATATTAACTTAAATGTTTTTTTTACGTTTGTGAAAAAATATTATTAAAACTGTGTGAAGGTTTAAATTGTTAGTTAAATTGTCTGTATGAACTTCTGACAAACACGGGGGTGGAAGGATACGGGTTGTGACAGATACAGGCGGAGCAATTTGTAGCCGGCATAGACAGTGCCCGTATGGGCTGGTGTCAAATAATAAATAAGGAGGGTACATGAATATAATGAATTCATAAATAAAAGTCTGCAATATTAATTGTTCGAGCTATCCTCTGTTTGATTGATTGAACTGGAAATTAAACACGTGAATGCAATTACTGTGGTCGTTGGGATTGCATTTTCCAACGGTAAGTAGAGAACAGCCACGATATACAATCACCGTCGATTTGTTCCAATTGTTAAAATAATTACTTATGACGAATAAGCAACGATTCAGATCACAGTTTAATTTTGAATATGACCCAGTTTATTTTTCTGAGAAGTAAACACTGTAGCATTGGGAAACCAATAGCGGTAAACACTGAGTAATCAACTGTTTTTCATGGCGTTTACAAACTTTCTGAAGTTGATATAAGACGATCCTCCTCTCACTGCAGTCCTTGCCATATTCTTCAGCGTACTCATTTTTTCCTTTATCTCAACACCTTCTTTACTATCTAGCAACCTCTCGACTGTCTCTTGGACCTCACGTTTCTCTATGATCCCTTCGTTGTTTGCATTGAAAGCCAGCCCGACTTTCCACTGATCTACAACAAAGGAACTGTCTATAAACTGGTCTGCAAAATAAGGCCAGCAGATCATTGGAATACCCATGACGATGCTTTCAAGAATTGAATTCCATCCGCAGTGCGTGACAAAGCAGGCTACAGAAGGATGAGATAAGACTGCCAGCTGTGGAGACCACGATACAAAGCAGCCAAGATGTTTGGTGCGTTCCATGAACCCGGAAGGAAGAACTGCAGGCTCTCCATTCAGTAGATCGCAGCGCAAAACCCAGAGAAATGGTCTCTGAGTGGCCTCCAACCCCAGAGCAAACTCCTCCAACTGTTTTTGGTTCAAAATAGCTATGCTTCCGAATGCCACGTATATCACAGACTTTGGACGCTGTTCGTCCAGCCACGATAGGCACTCCATTTCCTGTGGCCAGAAGCCTGTGCTCATTTCGCCCTTTGTCCTTTCAGGTTGGGCCTCAAGAAAGTGCGAAGGAATTAAGGGGCCTATGGGATGTACTTGGTCTTCTTTTGCAAAGGAATTGATAATTGGAATTTCAAGTTCATACAAAGTATTGGTAATAAAGAATAGCCCTTTTGCACTTTCAATACATCTACGAACCATCAGAAAAAGGAACTCCTGATCTTCGCTTCCTGGAATCAGCCATGGAAACTGAGTAGAACAGATTGGGGGCGCTGAGGGAACGTATTCGACCATACGATGTTCTGTGGGTATACCTGCGACCACAAAATCAGAAACGAAAAGTTTGAAGAGTATTCCTTTCAAAAAATACTACAAATATAATACACGAAATGTTTCTTACCGTGGGAAGTTATTATTCCGGAAGAGATGAGACTTGGAGAACGATAGAAGGTAGAGTATGTGGCAGTAAGCGCTGTCCAAAAGACGCCTCTTGATATATCCAAGTGCTTGGTAGCCTCTAATACCCAATAGGCCGAAACCAGGTCTACAATCAGGCAGGTAACGTCGAGTCCCTCCTCCTCCTGGATTTCATCGATCAGTTTAGAAAGTAAAGGCCCACAGGTCTTCTCCATTGAACTCGTCATCTTCGTAAACTGATTTCGGCTTTCATGGGGATCTAGTCCATCAGAGATTGAGACTAAGCGAATACCGATTTCTTGAGCCTCTCTGACAAATCCTGAGCCTTTGTTGTTATAAGCTGCCACCATGCGTTTGTGTTGATAGTCTGTGTTGACAAACATGATAGCAAATTCCTCCTCGACTGCAAGCCTCTTGGCCAGCTGAAACATGGGATTTACGTGGCCTTGTGCAGGAAAAGGGACCATAACCGCGAAGGGCTTCTTGTTTAAACTACTACCCATTGGCAATCTCAAAAACACTAAATAGCAATTATAAATGACCAGGAAGAACAATAACTAGAGAAAAGTATATGCCTGAACGTTGGGCTAATATTGCTTTATATAAGGCCCTCAGTACGGTATAAAACAAAGGCATATACAGTATAATCACGGACACAATGAAGAGGGTATCTTCAGGGGTCGCTAACCTATATTATAGGAAAATTATAATCGCATTATTGCAGATTAGAATGGACATATTGGCAGAAATGTCTATCATTAGTGCAGGCTGAATGGCGTAAGCTGCCAAAATTGTCGATGCATCTCAAGAATCCATATAGTAAAATCCACTTCAGGTAAAGGTTCGCGTTACGTACTAAGTAACTTTCGACAGTGATCTCCATTAAGAAATGTCTATCATTATTGCAGGCTGAATGGCGTAAGCTTCCAAAATTGTCGATGCATCTCAAGAATCCATATAGTAAAATCCAATTCAGGTAAAGGTTCGCGTTACGTACTAAGTAACTTTCCACAGTGATCTCCATTAAGGGATAGAATAAAATAAACAAAACTTAATTGCTATGTCGGTTTATGTCATAGTTTAGTTATTCCAGAATGGCCTTATTTTTTAGCTTCTGTTCTCGTTCATCCAAGGTTTGTTTAAGGGTAACAGTACGTGCTTGAATGGCATCTTTTATTATATTTAATACCTTACTTATTTCGAAGTAATCTTGTAATTTGTTTTCTCATTTTTGACGAGTAATTCAACCGAAAATGTCTAAGGGAGAGGGTCCGATGGTGGTGAGGGTTATGTTGTGCGAGAGGTCCATGTCAATAGGTTTCACATGGGTCAATCTTTTTTCCATATTCAAGAGAATTCATTTGACAAACTGAAAAGAAATCAATCAAATTTTTTTTTCTTCATGTTTTTCAAGTTTTTTGACTGCTTTCCAAAATTCATATTTTATGAGTTCTAAAGTGGCATGGACCAATGGTGGATGTGTGGTATGTGTTTGCTCGTTTCCCACCACACCAGTCCTGGCGAACTTAACTCGCATTAATTGCACATTTATTACCCCACTCCCCTTTGTCGTTGACCTTTTCCCATTCACTTCGGCATATGTTTCATTTGCTAGGGTTGTTTTGTGCTTCTCTGCTATGATATTCATGCTTGGTGTCTACACATTAAGTTGTCCATTAAAGGATCAATGGTGGTGTAGTTCATGATCGACAGTGGTAAGGCTGGGGGTGAGTCATGGTGATGCATTTTTTGCGATTTTTGTATTTATCAACACTTCCATTGTCAAAGGGAAACATAATTAACTTGTGCATTCACATGTGAGGTCTTCCAACCTCACAACGGTGAAATCTATTCATTGCATGATTTTTTTTCCAATTTTGTCGCATATTTTTTTGCAACTACCTTGTGACCAAATTTTTGAAATTTTGTTTGTTTACCTCTACAATTTCAATAAATATATTGATAGTATTTGAGATTATGACATGCTCGCCTCTTAAGAGTTTCTTGTAACTATATTATGGCCAATTGTGTACACACACATAGATGTGTGTGTGTGTGTACACATAGTTGGTCAAGAAATATAGGTTTGCTAAATTGCAATATCATTAAACAATCAATACATATTTGACATTTCATTTGTCTACGCTTACAATTTTGAGAAGTATATTCACAATATTTGAGGTTATGATAAGGTCAACTATTAAGGGTTTCTTGCAACTATATTATTGTTGACTATGCATATATTTATATGTATATATGTGTGTGTGTGTGTGAGTCTATGCACATATTCAGTCAAATAATATATAATTGCTATTGCAATATCTATAAACAATGTACGTAGCTCATGTTGTTAAGGGTATCATGCACCTATCGTATGGACGACTATGTGTATATATATGTACATACCATAATTTATGGGTTTCATATGATGGATTCTTAATGGTTTCATGCACCTATGGTTTGTCGACTATGTCCTCCACTATTTTGAACCCCTCACACAACATTACTTGCTCGCCCATCATCCTCTCTGCCCTTTCGATACTACATTCACCTTTGTTGGTATGGTCAAAATTTTGTTATCAATTTACATTCATCTATAGGATTTAATCCTAAATTGGTAATAGTTTAAGTTATCTAAATTTATATATTATATTAATATTAAAAATATATGCATGGCATACATACATACATTGTATACATGTATATATATGTATGTATGTATGTCATGCACACATGCATACATGCATACACATGCATACATACTTGCATGGCATACATACATATGTATGTATGTGTGCATATATCAAATACATACATACAATACACATATGTATGTGTGTATGTCTTCCATACATACATAATATGTTTGTATGCATGTATGCCATGTAGGATAGATGGTATGCAGTGTTCAATTGTATACATTATTCAATGTATGGTTATTTTTCATGCATATCTTCATTTTCTTCAATAACATTTGCATACATTCATATCATTCCTCCTATCATCCTTACTTTACAATTGCTTTAAAAATGTGTAAATTGCTATGCCATTTGCATACACACATACATATATTTGGCCAAAATATAGGTGCACGAAATCCTCAACAATCGAGTATATGATAACCTCCAATAACATCAATATAAATATAGAAATTATAAGTATACATATATATGGTAGATATATATATATATATATATTGTTGTTTCATATAGCCTTATTCATTTACATTCAAATGAATTATATGTATGCTTTAGTTGTTCTTCCACTATTCTTTCTTTTACAAGTATGAAAATGTTGTTTCAATTTATATCATAATGGTGTTTGAAGTTATATTTAAATATCATAATGTTGTATCAAAAAGGGTTATAAATATTTGTAGCATTTTGATGTTTCAAGTTATATATAACCCCTAAACTTGTTATATATAACAATTAGTTAACATGATCACCTAAGGGTTGTGAGAGTTAGAATTGGGGATATGTTGGTATAACATGCATCACTTATTATGTATAACTAGGGATAAGAGTAGACAGTTGGGGCCCCACTTAATAACAATATAAGACCCAACTTTTTTCTAATTCTCTTTATTAATTTGATCGGATAGGTACGTGTATGAATATATTGTTTCAATTTGTATCATACAGTTGCTTGAAGTTATATTAAAATATCATAATGCTACTCCAAGTTACATATAACACCTTAACTGATTATATATGTGTATGTATGTACATATATATGTATTATGTATACATATATGTATGTATTTGTATATATTTGTATGTACATAGATAAATATATAATCAGATAACATGATCACCTAAGGGTTGTAAGAGTTAGAAGCATTCTCCAAGGTTGGCTATACATCCTACAATTTACAAATTCAAACTAGGTTAGCTACTTAACATTCCCACGATGGATAAGAATTAGAAAGGACCAAATATACATTTAATTAGGACCCAAACAACATCTTGGATCAAACACACACTTCCTTAATTTGATGCAACATCTTTATGTAATGTGTAGATACTAGGTCAATCAAACCTAATGAAGACACCAATGATCTTTGAAGTACATGCATCTCCAATAAGATGATCACACATGGATCAACCAACACACTTCAATAGACATTTTAACATCTCTAAGAAACCTTTAGGTGTATCCACAACAACTGCAATAGTCTTCATGCACAAAACATTATTCACCAATCCAACCGGACCAGCCAACAACACATAAAAGCTCTAGAGAAATTCTTTCAAAGCACCAAATAACAAGCACATTTTTAGAATACTAAGAAAATTATTATAAATCATCTCCCAGATCTACAAGATCTGAAAGAAACCACCAGAAGATTGTGGAGAAAAACATTTCTCCTAGTCGACAAACAAATAGTTATGTCAAACTGGTTTACATACTAGTGAATATATCTTCCACTCTCCATCGATCTAGAAGAAAAAACTTAGGATGTATTATCCATTGAAGCTTATGAACAATACCGCATATCCACATAGGAATAAGATGAACATAGAAGAAATGAAAAGCACAATATCATAGCACACTCAGAACACACACTCAACACTACCTTCATTATTTCCTAATTTTCTCAAAAGCACTTGGCAAAAACATAACTACAACTTCATAAATGTAGATCCATTTACTCTAAACACTTCTATAGTATCTAAAATTACAAGTACTATATGTAATGAAACTAAACTATGTTGACATCAATGACAACATTAATGAAAACACCACCAGACACATCCATACTTTCAAGATGGATAAGTATAAATACAAGGTTCATTCATTTATTTTCATCCTAACAACTTGAGTATTCATTGCTAAGGAAAGTTTATGAGATCAAGAGCAATTCTTCAATAATTTGGAGCCATCATCGAGATTCAAGCATCATATCAAGGATATTCTTGCATCATTGTGTTTTTGGGCTAATATTTGTGGTGTAGGGTTTTGATTCAAGCAAGCAATTTAAGTCAAGATATATCAAGCATTCATTGGATTCAAGATCTACATTCAAGCTAGCCACCTCAGACAAATTTGCAAATCTCATAAAAATAAATAATAGCTTGATTGAATTGGATTCAAGATCATTTGAAGTGAAAATTTGCATCGCAAAGTTATCATCTTCACGAAAACTCCCCTTTAGGATAGATCTAGAGGTCTCAAGACAAGAGATGAAGTGCAGACATTGGACCTCGGGAGCACATTCAGAGATTTCAGAAATTCTAGATGGGACTAAGTCACCACCTATGGCATCTTAGTCCTCCATAGGGTATTTTTTAGTGATTCTTTTAGATCTAGTTCTAGCATCCAAAGATTTTGCATCTGCCTTGAAAAATAGCAATGGGACTAAGACAATAGTAAGGGTGTCTTAGTCCTCCCTATCATATTTTGAATTTTTTTTTACATTTTAAGAATCCTTATCACATCTTCAAACTTCCCAAGTACACATACCCTAACTTTCTATTGCATAATTTCATCATTTACATCCTTCATTTAACTTGTGTTACTAGGTTTTGTAGGTTGACTGTTATCTTCTCCAATCTTTTGCTCGGTGGTGAGCCCCTCAATGTTGAAAGAACCCCCTCCTAGGTCTTCCCTATTAAGAATTGACTCACCCTTTGGGTTGATAGTTAATCCAATTTGGGATCCTAGGACATTATTGAAATTAGAAGTACAATAGGGGCACTTCAACCCCCTATTTTGTCCTACAGTTCATTTGGGTGAACCCGACCTTTTAGAGCATTCACTTTCTAATTCGATGTTCATTAAAATCCTAGATCTAGGTTGCATTCATTCTTAATTTGCATCTTGTATTAGTGAAAGCACATCTAGGGTTTCACATATTTGCATTAGTGAAAGTGGATATAGGTTGCATTTTTTCTTTCTTGCATCATCTTATCTCATTGAAAAATTGAAAATTTCATTGTCAATCATCCTAATTGAATTTAAGAACATTGTTATTGCATTCAGAATTTAAAAAAATAGCATTCAAATTTGCATCCAATTGCTTGTCATTAGTTACTTTTTCTTGCATTCATTTGCACACTTCTATGTTTCTAAACATCAGGTCTGGGGGTAGGTATCCTGGGAACACTGTTAGCAACTTAGAATTTGTTGTTTTAATGAAAAAAACCTCTACTAGGACAAAAATGTCATTCCTGGCGTCTTAGTCCCCCAGTCAATTTTTGGCTCAGAATCCTATCTTTGTTTTTTTTGTTTTTTGTTCCAATTTCTTGAACCTCAAAATTTCACTAGTAGGACCAAGAAACCCTTGCTAGGATCTTAGTCCATGTTGACTTTGAAGTTCTAGTTTTTAGGGTTTAAATATTCTTTTTTGTGCTCCAGTTTGATGCCATTGGTCATTTGTTTCAGCTAGTTAAGTTTTTATTACATGCATTTCATTAAATCTAGCTTAAAGTGGTTCATTTCATGCATTACTCAATTCAAATTTTTCGTTTATAATATTTCATCTTTTAGGTTGTTGCGCTATGCAATTAGCAAATTACCTTATTTCAAATACAAAAATTGCATTTAAAATTTTTACTTTAGGTCATTGAATTGCAATTAATTTACTTTATATGATAGAATATTTTCTTTCAAAATATGTAGCTTTGATACATGGTTAAAAACGGATTGCATAAGTACAAAATCCCCTCTACTGAGTTCAATTTACATTACAACAATGAGGTCATTAAGAAACATTTTAGTCATCCTTCTACTATCTTTCATAGTTATGAGAGCATCTTAGAGAAAGCAGATCAAACCATTGGAAAAATCCTTAATATTACATTTCCTATTGGTGAGGATGGTATGAAACAATAGGATGCAAGAGTAGACAATCATAACAATAATAATTGTTCTTCTCTCGATACCTCTCCTATTAGTGAAAAACGTATCATGGTGAAAGAAGACACAAGCATCG
The DNA here is from genome assembly GCA_007115665.2 of Sequoiadendron giganteum. NCBI lineage: Eukaryota > Viridiplantae > Streptophyta > Pinopsida > Cupressales > Cupressaceae > Sequoiadendron > Sequoiadendron giganteum. Next base: position 569,720,463 of record CM021101.1, read on the forward strand.
AGAATCTTGATTGTGCCCATCCTCTTCCGCCTTTGGAAGATATTAGTGAATGACAAATTTTTAGGGGAAAAAGGGGGTTCTTTAGCACTTCTAGGGTTTTCACCAAAAAGGAGAGATGTCTTTCACACAAAAAAATTGGAGGGTTCATTCAAGACACGTTTAAATGTGTGATGTGTGTGTGATTTGAAATGTGTCTAAATGTTGCAAACTAATGAAATCAACTAACTATTGAATTCAAAATAATGTGATGCAAATGTATTGAAAATACTATGTAAAATAAACTAAAATGTATGCAAATAGTAACATAACTTAATGGAACATAATTGGAAACTCAAGTGTGATGTTGAGGAGCTCTGAAATCTTCTAGAATCTATTGTTGAAAGCCACTGGAACACTTATGCCAAGCTGGGCGACTTAGTCCTGCTTCAGGGAAACTTTTTTGGAACAAGTTTTGGGGAAATGGGCATCAAAATCTGTAGAGATCACTTTTTAGGATTGGTAGTTGGACTAATTCACCAATGATGGTGACTTAGTCCACCTATGAATTTTGGGAATCTTGAGACTGGAATATGTAGCTATCAACTTGTACTTTTGTTTCTAACAGAGAACCGGATCTAAATCTTCAGATGTTGACTTGTAGGTTGTCTTCAAGCTCTTTTTTAGGGGTTTTTTACTTTGAATGATGTTGATGGAATGTTGACACCTTTCTACACCTCACTCTTTGACAAATCTACATACAAAGCCTGCAAAACACACATGCAAAGAGGGGAAAAGGGGTTAGGCTTAGAGAATAGGGTTTTCCTTAGTCAAACCCCATTTTGGTAATCAAACCCTAGATAATGAAATGAAATGTAAAGGGAAAGATGATTGAACAACATGCAAGTGCAACAACTCACCAAATCCTTGATGGAGAAGTCTAAAGATATGCAAGTAATCAACTCCAATGGATTGATGCTTGAAGTGCTTAGAGGACAATATCATGCAAGAATATTAAAATAATTATGTTTTTTAAGCGTGATTGGACTAAGTCGCCAGAGGTGGAGACTTGGTGGACAAATAGGGAAAATTAACTATTTTTTCAGGAATTAAAGTATGATTAATGTTGTTTAATGGGATTGTCTTTCAAAACATTCTTAAGTAGGGCTTGCATGTGCATTAAGGGGTCATTTTATCATAAGAAAAGGGTCAATTTATTGATAACAAGCCTAGGAAAGTGTGAGAGTTTGTTACAACTCCTTACAACACTTTGAAATAAGGCTTGGTAAGTGATAAAAGAGGTCTTTTAGGTGAATTATGATGAAAAGGTCCTAGAAAAGTGATAAAATGTGTTACAACAATTCACAACACCTTTGCAAGACATCATTAGGTTTTTATTGATTTTCAAGCATTCAAGGGCTAATGTGAATGTGTTGGCCACATTACAACATTAAATCTAGGAAAAATCAGGCCAAAGTCCATAGGAAACGCCCAAATGAGTGAAAAATGTCAAGGATAAATTTTTTTGCGACACATTTAGCCCCCACCTTAGTGAGATGATGAACTTGCTTCAAACTCACACTAAAGTATCCAAAACATGCACATCGAGAGGGATCCATATGTACTCATGTTAGCAAGATGAGACAACAATAATCAAGAGGGATGATCAAAGCCCCATGATCAAGATCCCATGGCAGACCAAACATTAGCACAAAATATCACACAAGAAAGTGATGAGAAGGAATGAAAAGAAATGGAATGTTAGATCAAGCTTCGACCATTTGTCGAGCTAGTTATTGATTAGATCTAGGCTATTTTTCTGGAAAGATGTGTACTCACTCTAAAGTGATGGAACTCATTGTTGTCCATTAGGTGAGAAGGCTATAAAGGTGAGAAACATACACTCATGGCTAGTATGCACTCAAACACATGTAGGTGGCTATGGCGAAAGTCATGCCGTTGGTTGGGCTTCCCGCTTAACTATACCAAAGTTATACCTTGTGATAACTTAAATAAGGCACCACAAAAGATAAGGTTTTTGAGCTTCATGAGATAGGCAAAACTTCATATTCTTGGAGATCATGAAGAAGCGAAAGATGGAACCATAGGCATGCAAGCTATGTTATGCAAGGTGTCCATATATGAAAAGTGCAAAAAAGTAAAATGTAAAAGATTGTTTAAAGGATTCTTGCTTAGTTCATGTGAGTTCTTTAACTTAGGGAAAATTGCATCTAATGTCTTCAAGAGAGGACCAATCATATAATAGAAAATTCACAACTTAGGGGATGCATTGTGTTGTATCAAGCCACTAAGAGGAATGAAATATGCTAAGATAGATCACATTCATGAATTACTTTACACCCAATGTCATCCACAAAGCAACAAATGCACCATATGAAGTAATAAGGTTGCACCAAGAACAAAAAAGAAAAATGAAAAAAGAAATAATACCAATGTATGCCCCCATTTTAAAGGAATTGTGAAACATTGTACTATGAGAAATTACTTTAAAGTAGAAAAATGAAAAGTGCAAAAAGAAAGAGGATATGAGAGCCATCTTGGAAATCCCCTATTCCAAGTCATATGTTTTTGAGTAAGGCTACGTCATACGGAGAAAAATAAATGAAAGGGAAGGGGTTTTCCTCAAAATGGAAAACACCAAACACATAAGGGATCTATGGATTTGGGGTTAATATGTTCGTTGCTGCAATGTTTGTTTAGAGAGCTCAGAATTGTCATCATTCCCAAAATACATAGAACTGGAAGAATTACACAAAGAGAGTGAAAAAAAAGAAAATGAAAGAGTCATTTTGGGTTGACATGGAAGGGACATAGGGTGTCTCAACACTTTGCATCATCCCCAAAAGGACAATAGAAACAAATGAAAAATACATAGAAAAAGAGCCTTTTGGGTCAATATGAAAGGGACATTTCAGTCTCAATGCCTTGCATCATCCCCAAAAGGATAAAAAAAGCAAAGTAAAAGAACAAAAAAAAAGATCCTTTTGGGTCAATATGAAAGGGACATTTCGGTCTCAATGACTTGCATCACCCCCAAAAGTAAGGTAAAAAGTGAAAAGAGAAAAAGAGAAAGATATGCACAACATATAGAAGAATGAAGGTACAAATAGAAAAATGTCACAAAGAGAAGGAACATCAAAAAAAATAGTATGGGGAACATGTTACACACATACAAAAGAAAAATAAAGTGCAAAAGACTATTGAGGAAAATGCACGTCAACCACCTAACAAGTTATCCACCTCCCAATATTTTTTAGTGTAAAGTGCAGGTGGGCATTGGCTATAGGGACACGAAAAATTGCAGGACTAGCATCAAGGTCAATGCTCATCCTAGGATAATTTTCATGCAAGCTCATGGAAGAGGAAAACAATGTGTTAAAATTGTTATGCACCTCTTCATCTATTTTAGAAATCTCATCGTCATTGTCATCTAGATTAATGACAATAGGAGGGAAAATGATGATGTCAGTTGAAGTGTGCAACTCTAGTTGTGATGGGGATATAGGATCATGTTGCGGTGGTTGGGGGGAGGATCATCGTTCATTACTTTTGTCAAGTGTGGATTATTATTTTCTTTATTTTCTTCTTCATGTAACTTGTGAGCAAGAGCACAACGTTGATGCCTACGCTCCCTAGATCATCTATTTCTTTTGATTCTATTGCCAAGTTACGTCTGTGAAGGAGAGTATTGATCAATCATAGATTGTGTTTCATCCCTAGGGGTAGGAAAGAAAGGAACCATGGAAGGTTGTTCATCCACTTTCTCCTTTGCTTTGTAAACTTGTTTTATGCGAGGAGGCAAGATAGAGTTGCAATCTCTAGGTCTCTTGGATGATGTAGATGAAGTTTCAGGTGTTGGTTGCACTTGGTCTTGTTCAGGTTGAAGCATGGTTTCATCAAGTATGGGTGTTCCAGAAGTGGATGGGGACATGTTGCAAAGATATAATTCTGTAATTTTTTTTGCTTTAAATTTTTGATAAGCCATGAAAAAGAAATATCTTCTAGGTGTGATGGGTTCCATTGGCTTGGGCCAGAAAGCTTCTAAGGAGAAGTTTCCTTTGGAAGACAAGGGGTTAAAGCTTCTATGGTGGAAAATAAATATATCATTGTCAAATGGAAACTTTAAACATTTGTGAAGAATCGAAGGGACCACTTTCATGGAGTGAAGCCATGGATGGCCTAGCTGTAAAGGAAATTGGTCTGACTGGGGGATGATGGAGAATGTAACATCCAATGGTTTAGGTCCTATTTGTAATGGGAGGATGATCAATCTGATCATAGGGTAAGAAAAACCATTGCATGTTTTGATCCATCATGTAGGTTTATCATAATAATATTGATAAAGGTCATGTAATACCAAAAAATCCTCAGTGATCACATTCTCTCCACATGATGGATCCATTAATATCCCATTAGTGGGCTTGTCATAGATATGACCAACTATGTAGAGAGGACCATCGGGAAGATTTTTAAGTATGTCTTGAGAGGAGAAAGTAATATGAAGAGATTTATTAGGTTGGCCCTTACAAGAGATAACATCTATCATACCTACCATTTCATCCATAGGAGTAACATGGGTCACATGTGGAATAAGATCAAAATTTTCATCATACATATCAACATTCATAACATCATTCCATGGAGTTTCACTAGCTTTGACAAATGAAATTTTATGTTTAGGCATAGGGTTAGTGAAAATTTGTTGATTTTGCTTGGGAGGGGCAACAAACTTATTGCTTTGATCATTAAAATGGGCAATAGATAGACGACTAGAATCAATGAGGTCTTGGACAAGGTGCTTAAGATGCTTGCATTGTTCTGTGTCATGTTTTTTTTGTCTATGAAAATGGCAATAAGCTTTGGAGTTGAAGTTTGGAGCTAAAGGTTTGGTAGGATCGCATGCATGAACAAAAGGTAAGGTAATCATTTGTTGCTATAAAATTCAAGACATTGTGTTCTGGAGAGTGTCATGTAAACGTGTGCAATGTCTTTTGGGATCTCCATAGTTAAAAGGCACTATGGTTTTAACAACTACCAGTTAGTTTTTGACAGGTTGAGGGGATGGTTGAGGAGGGTTAAATTGAAAGAACCCTTTGTTTTTCTTTCTAAATGGTTGGGAATTGGTTTGGTTGGAATTTTTAGATTTCTCAATTTGACTAGAAAGTGGATCGTGTATTGAGACTACTAATTGAATTATGATAATCACAAAGGGATGTCAATAAGTGCATGAAGGAAGGTAACTTCATCATGGTTATTTTGTCTTGAAGGTGTGCTAAAAAATATTCTATAAACATATTTTGAAGATTTGGGTCATGAATCTTGACATTGATTTGGAAATAAAGCGATTGATAACTTGAGATAAAATCTATTATATTTTCATCATTGTTTCATATAAATCACATCAAATCAGCCAAGGTATTTTTGGGAGTCATATGAACTTGGAAATGATTGAAAAAGGGAATTAAAAAGTTCATTAAATGAATGAGTTGAATTGTTCAATAAAGAAGAAAACCATTCCAAGGTAGTATCTTTTAAAGTTCTAAGAAATAGTTTAGCTAATAGTTTATCATCAAGGGCAAAGTCACTACACATAGTAGTGTATTCATTAACATGGTTAGAAGGATCTCCTTTCCCCTCATATTTTTCAAATCTAGGTATTTCTATTCCTTGTGGAATCAGGGTTCGCAAGATTTCCAAGGATAATGGGTTGTTGCGAACATAGTAGCTGGGTGGGCTATTCTGGTTTTGATTGATGGTAGAAATTTATTGTTGCATGGATGAGATAGCTTGGAAAAGTTATGTTATGAGAGGATCGGTGTAAGTGGTGTGAGGGGGAAGGGAAAGTGGTGATGGGGTGAGTGTAGTGGTAGGGCAAGTGAAGGGAATGCTAATGGATGGTATGGTGGAAGAGGATAAAGCATGTGATGCAACATAGGAGGTAGGAATACGAGTAGGAATACCAAGGGAAGGAATCACATTGATAACTTGTTGCATTGTGGTTGTGAAATTAGGGGAGGCATAGGTAGGTATGAAGTTGATGGTTGAGGGAGGAGGAGTTTGAGGTCATCCATCGCTAACCACAATGTTTTCTAATTGAGAGACACTAGAGGTGGAATGAACATGTTTTTGATATATCTCAACTATTTTATTCACAACGTCTAGGCCTTTGTTAGTGTCAAGCATACGATGGATGCTATCTATATTTGGAATTGTAGTAGCGGAAATGGTTTCAAGGTTCACTTGATGTTGCAAGTGTCTTAGGTCCTCATGAAGGTGAATTATCTTATCTTGTGGTATATCATCAAGTTTATGTTCAGTACGCATGCTACCTGAATGCAAAGAGTTACTAAGGGTGGTTTCTAGTCCTAGTGTACTATTATCAATACTAGGAGTGGAAGATCAAGATAACCCAAGATCTACAACAAGTGTATTATTGTGAGATGCCATGAGTCTTGAACTTATTCTCACTAAGGTATCAACAATAGGACACCAAAAAATCATGCAAAGTTTTCTAAATGTGGGGTGGATGCAAATGCAATACAAATAAAGGACACTAAAATGCTGATAACTAAAATTCTAGAAAACAATACATAAATGTAGAAACAAAAAACCAAAATGTAGAAAATGTTCTGAAAATGCCAAAATTTATAGTGAAAATTGTGTAGGTGGACTAAGTCTCCTAGTGTGGCGAATTAGTCCCAACAATGATGTTTTTAGCAATTTTTAGAAGTTTTGAATGGTTTTTATGATATTTAGGCTTTTCCAATGCAACTTCATAATGAAAATGCAAAAAAATTGTACGTTTTGAATAAAATGAAATGAAAAAATTCAAGCTATATGAGATTTTTACTAATGCAATTTTAAAAACCTTGGAATGCAAAACACTTCAAAAACCCTAATGCAATGTTGATGCAAGCTTTTCCTAGGATGCAAATGCACTTGAAATCAGAAGTTGACAAGTGTTCTAAAGGCGGGTTCACCAAAATGAACCAAAAAATTTTAGGAGAAGAAGGGGGTTCTCTAGCACTTCTAAGGTTTTCACCTAAAAGGAGAGATGTCTTTCACACCCAAAATTTGGAGGGTTCATTGAAGACTAAGGGTTAAATGTGTAATGTGTGTGTGATTTGGAATGTGTCTAAATGCTACAAACTAATGAAATAAACTAACTATTGAATGCAAACTAATGTGATGCAAATGTATTGAAAAGTCTATGTAAAATGACCTAAAATGTATGCAAATTGTAACAAAACTTAATGGAACAAAAGTGGTGCACCTGGAAACTGAAGTATGGTGTTGAGGAGGTCTATTGTTGAAGGCCATTGGGACACTTATGCCAAGCTGGGAACCTTAGTCCTACTTTGGGGAAACTTTGCCAAAACAGGTTTTGGGGAAATGGGTGTCTAGATCTGTAGAGATCACTTTCCAGGCCTGGTAGTGGGACTAATTCACCAATGATGTTGACTTAGTCCACTTGTAACTTTCAAGAATCTCAAGACTGGAATATGTAGCTATCAACTTGTACTTCTATTTTTGATAGAGAATCGGATCCAAATCTTTAGGTGTTGGCCTGTAGGTTATCTTCAAGCTCCTTTTTAGGGTTTGTTGAGTTTGAATGATGTTAATGAAAATTTGACACCTTTCTATACCTTACTCTTTGAAAAATCTGCATACAAAACCTACAAAACACACACACAAAGAGGGGAAAAGGGCTTAGGGTTAGAGAATATGGTTTTCCTTAGTCAAACCCCATTTTGGTAATCAAACCCTAGAGAATAAAATAAAATGTAAAGGGAAAGATGATTTAACAACATGCAAGTGCAACAACTCACCAAAACCTTGATGGAGAAGTCTTAAGATGTGCAAGTAATCAACTCCAATGGATGGATGCTTGAATGCTTGATGATTGAAGATTGCTTGAGAAGAATGAATTTCTAGGAGATATAGAGTGAAAATGAGGGGAAAACCCTTTATTTGTACATGGTTCACTCTAATTTCCTAAAAATAACTCATCGAAGGCCGAACTTAGGGTTTAGAGGACAATATCCCGTCAGAATATTAAAATAATTTTTATTCTGAAGCCTAATTGGACTAAGTCGCCCAAGGTGGCAACTTGGTCCCACCAGGGTGAGTTTTCTCTTTGTCAAGAATTAAAGTGTGATTAATGTTTTTTAACAAGATTGTCTTCTGAAACACACTTAAGTAGGGCCTATAAGTGCATTAAAGGGTCATTTTAACATAAAAAAGGGTCAATTTATTGATGAAAATCCTAGGAAAGTGTGAGTTTGTTACAACTCCTTACAACACTTTTAAATAGGGCTTGGTAAGTGATAACAAGTGGTTGTTTGGGTGAATTATGATGAAAGGGTCTTAGAAAAGTGGGAAAATGTGTTACAACACTTCACAAAACCTTTGAAAGACATCATTAGATTTTTATTTTTTTTCAAGCGTTCAAGGCCTAATGTGAATGTGTTGGCCACATTACAACATTAAATCTAGGCAAAATCATACTAGAATCCATAAGAAAGGCCTAAATGAGTGAAAAATGTCAAGAATAAATTTTTTTGTGACACAATTAGAAAATAAGAAGATGAGATCATAGAAACATTTCTAAACATCACCTTACCTAGTCTCAATGGGTATGTCCAGGATCATGATGGGCCAAAAATTGATGATATGTAAGTGATATGATGGCCCATGTGGCTGACGACTTTTTTTTTACCCAAAATTGAAGAAACAAAAAGGGTTTATAAAGGAGACTCTCAACATTCCACCAATATAGATTATGCTTTAATTTGAATTTAATAAATAATTATTATTCATTTTCTATTTGAATTATGACTAAAGTCTTGATTGAAAAACATCTATAGATTTCAAACTGTATCACATTCTATGCTTCACATACTATAGGATTAAAAAAAGAAAAACTAAATTTCATGAAGTTTTGACCAAGTTAATGTGGTTAGACATATGAGTTTTTATATTTTTTAAAAATTGTAATAAAAAAATCATAATTAAAACTATTTACTTGGAAAAACATTATAAAAAAATATGCATCACATCGGGACATGAGTCCTCTACTTATATCTAAAATCTTATAAAAATATACTATCATTTTATTGTGGTTAGGGTGGTCAGACAAACACCTACTTCTTATTTTTTCCCTAAGATTTAAGTACTACTACATTGAAATTTCAAATTTTCACCGTATAGATATTTTTAAATAAACCTAGTAGTTTAGAAACTAAATTCAATTTGCTATAGATTATATTCTTACATATTTTTGAAATAATATAGCTAACTTATTCAATTTTTTATGTCAAGTTGCCTAACTCTGATTTTTTGAATTTTCTTTGCCACTTAAGGGCCAGTTTTTTCCATGATGATCCTACACATACCCCCATTCATCCCTTTCTTGTGAGGATATTTTAGTGAAAGAGGATGATATCATAGATATCCATGACAATCAAAATTTCCCTAACATCCCTCCTCTATGCAAAGAGAATAGGTTGGTGTTAGAAGAAGCACCTATCGAGAGTCATGAGAATCTTGTTCCTCCCTTCCCCAATGCTCCTACAATTTGGAAAGATCTATTTGGTAACCATGAAAATAATAGTTGTCGCTCTATTGATTCCTCCCCTACTTGTGATGAAGCTATTTTACAAAATATAACCATGGAATGTGATGAACATCTTACAAGCTCTCTCACTAGGGTAGATGGTGTAACACAAGAGAATGAAACCTTAGAGAAAAAGGATAGAGTCATGAATAATCATAACAATAAAACAGAGCCTTCTCCTAATATCCCCCACTATTGATGAACAAGATAATGCATCCATCGATAACTCCCTTACATGTGATTAAGTCATCTTGGAAGAACTGACACTTGAATGTCAAGAACATTTGGTTTGTAGTTCTCTTAAGAACCCTCCTACTAGGGAAGATATAAAGGTGGAAGATAATGAGAACATTGAAAATAGTAATTCCTTAGATGAAGATGATGAAGTACCATTAGACTCCTCTTCACTAAGAGATCATTAAATCTTATCCACCCTCTCAAAAATCACAAGTTCAAAACAAACCTGTCCTTATCCTCGAACCATCCACGAACAATATTTCACACCAACCGAGTTACAATACTGTTGGTCATACATAAAACAATAGGAATAATCCACAAGAAATAAAATCACCTTCAACATCCCTCATATTGCCTAGTCCTATCTTACCAGGTCCCCTTAGTTTTCCTTCACAAAGTGGAAAGGAGTATGATCTTGTTGAACAAATTAAGAATAATCTCGCAAAGAATACCTCTAGGACTTGATTCAAAATTCACTTAACTATCACAATATTCTTCAAAGTGCCCTACAACAAGTTCCTATCCCTTTTAATGAATAATTGGATGACATAGCAGCAATGATTCAAGGACTAAATAATGACATTATTTTCCACCAAAGTGAACTCCCTCCTTTTGAAGTGCAAAAACAATATGATGCTTTCATGATCATAGATCAACACAATACAATAGGGATAAATAAAACCCTTGTTGACAATGGCTCGACCTTAAATGTGTGTAGTGAAAACCTTTTGTATAATCTTGTTGTTGATAAATAAAAAATCCTACTTGTCTCTTCATCTATTAATGGATCTGATAATGTGTGAAATTAAATGCTTGGTGTAATCACTTTACCTATTAAAGCTAGAAAGGCCACACTAGAAACACTGATTCATGTTATGCCTCATGATCTTTCATATAATCTTATTTTAGTAAGATCACAGATTCATGCAATATGGGGTGTTTTCCACTCTTCATCATAAAATTAAGTATGTCTACAATAAAAAAGTGTACACACTTGAAGCTGTCCCTAAACCAAACAATTGTTTGAACATTGAGAAAAATAAAGTGAATCCTTTAAACACATTGATACCAACTACACAAGTGGAACCCATGCAATAAAAATCCAAATAAAAACATATTGAGGAAGTCACAAAGCTATTATAATAAGATTGGGGTTCCTTAGAATTTGAACCTACATTCATGGGACAATACAAGATCATAAACACAGACACTGAAAAAGGAAAAGAAAATGTAGTAATTGTAGAAAATGTTTTGGCTCCTTAATTCTTTCTTACACTTCTAGGGTTTTTCACCTAAAAGGAGAAAGATGGGCCAAAATGCTTATGTTAACATTCAAAGATTATGTGTTAATGGGGGTGTGAAGGTGTCGAACTATGATGTCTAGGTGCAATAAATGAAAGAAAGATGACCTATTGATGCTAAATTTAAAGAATGTGAAGTGCTAGAAAACACAATGTTGTATGAAAATATTTACACAATGACCTAAAAATGTAAACTTTAACAAACAAAAAAAGTTGGAAATGAAATAGGTGCACCTGGAAGTGTGTTGTAGACTTGAAGAAACTCTGAAATTCTGAAAATACTAATTTTTATGTCCGGTGGGACACTTATGTCAAGCTGGGTGACCTAGTCCTTTCTTAGGGTGATTTAAAAAACCTATTCTAGGGGCTGCTTCAGCCAAATGGGTATTTGGATCCACAAAAATATCTAAAAAATATGCACAATGGGACTAGGTTGCCACAACTAGGGGAAGCGTCCCTTTTTCCTTTTCTAAAAATATGATGGTGGAAACAAAGGCTCTTGATTTGCACTTTGTATTCCTCCAAGTGTTCGGACCACAAACCTTCATTGTTGGTCTATAGGTGTCTTTTTATGTAGATTATTGACCTATCCAACAAGGAGATTCCCTAAACAAGTCTTCAACCCATTCTTGAATGATCTCCAAAATTCCAAGATACCTGAATCTAAAAATACACAAAGAGAGAGAAGGAAATGTTGATTGTTAGAGCATGGGGGTATTCCTTGGTCAAAACCCTTTTAGATAATTAAATCAAATGAAGGAACAAGATAATGCAGCATGAAATATGAGACAAATGAACTAATACCTTGTCGTGATGATGGATCTTTAGTTGCAACAAAAATGGAGAAAGATTCAGTCTTTGAATGCTTTTGAAATATGCCTTGATGAATTAGAATGCAGAAACCCTAGCTTGCTTGAGAAGAGTAGTGGATTGAATAGTGAATAATGAGTGGTGTGTTCTGAATTAGGGTTTAGAGGCTTGTATTTATAGGAAATCCACCTAAAACGCCCATTATTTTATCCTCAAAGCCGAATGAAGGAGAAATAAACTAAAACCTTAACTTTTCCCACTCAAAACCTCGAAAATAGCTCCAATGGGACTAGGTCACCACCTTGAGTGACCTAGTCCACCTGGATAGGACTAATTTGCCTAGATGCATGACTTAGTCCCACAGGGGCCCTTTTGCTAGCTATATTATTTGGGAGTGAAGAAATCAGGTTGTTTTGATGGTTTTCTTAGATATTTGATCAAATTAAGCATCGAGATGCACCATAGGGGCCTATAAATGATGATGAAAAGGGTAATTAAAGGCTAAAATTCCAAAAATAGGATCAAATTAGGCACAAAATTGTCCTTTTCTTCAAAGGTATATATATTTTTGGCAAAAAATTTAGCCCCCACTTTAGTGAGAGGATGAGCTTGCTTCAAACTCACCCTAAAGTAAGAAAATGGTGCCATTGATACAAATGGTGAAGAATGAAAAAGATGAAGGAGATAATCAACCCCCTAGGATTCAAGATTCTATGTCAACTCGACGAATGTGTAGAATGACACATTCAAGGGTGAATGATTTGCAAAAAAATAACATATATGATCATGCAATGACAAGAACTAGAAGGATGAGAATAAGGAAAGAAAAAATATGGAAAGTTGGATCAAGGTTCGATCATTTGTTCAACTAGTTGTGGATCAGATCTAGGTTGTTTGTCCAAAAGGATGATGTATACTCACTCTAGGGTGACAAGACGTTTGGTTGTCTACTGATTGAGAAGTCCCAAAGAAGTGGTTTAGTGAGAAATTCATGCCAGTGTGTCGGCTTCCCACCGTATAATGAGAAAGTCATGCCAGTGTGTCGACTTCCCACTGTACAATGAGAAATTCATGCTAGTGTGTCGGCTTCCCACCATATAATGAGAAATTCATGCCAGTGTGTCATCTTCCCATCATACCAACCATACCAAAGTTACCTTGTTGATAACTTTGATAAGGCACCAAAATGCTTGTGTAAATTCTTTTGAATATTATGTGAAGATTTTGTTGAAGGGGATTTTTCTTAGTTCATGCGATGTCTTCTTCTTAGGGAGAATTTGTGCCTACTATCTCCAAGAGAGGACAAGTCAGGGTGTTAGATTGTTATCCATGGGATGCCTCATTTGCATCAAGCCACTCTAGTTGATCGTAAACTCTTGGAAGGCATCAAACCCAATGACACCACCAAGAAGAGGACACATCACAAGAAAAAGAGAAATCATGCCATGAAATTTTGTAAAAAGATGTTGTGTATATATGCTCCCACTTTAAAGCGGTTGCTAACACAATTACTGTGAGAAATTTCTTTAAAGTATCCAAGGATAAGGGTTAAGAATATACGAGAGCTAACTTGGAAATCCCTATGCCAAGTCATATGTTTCCAAGTAAACTACATCATGAAAATGTAGTATGTCACAGACAAGTCAACTTAAGACATGTTGTCCACATCCAAAGCTTGATCTTATAAGTTTATGAAAGGTTAAAAACTAGTGAAAAGAGACAATGACAAGTGACATATGAAGACAAGGCTATTGAACCAATTGCCCCCACTTAGTGCAGGGCAAAGGTGAGCCTGGAATGGATGACGGTATGTTGCTCCTCGTGATAGATGCAAGACATGCAATAGTGAGTGTGCTATGATCCTACAACTATTACATGGCAAGGAGAAGCAACTAATGTTATTTGTGTGCGTAAGGAAATAAAGTTTCAACAAAGTTGGCCTTAATGGTATAAACTTTTTCATAGATGTGAGTAATGCCATTTTAACTTGGTTGGTGTGAAACATTGTTCTTAGGTTGGGGAAATATTAGAGGATGCTGACGGGGTCCAATAGTAAATGGGGATCTAATGGATACTTGTGTATGCATAACCTTAGCAGGCTTGGGTTGATATATCTATAAGAAAGGGCAATTGAGGATCATCTTTTTACCATTGCCCAAGGAAGACATTGTTGGCCTTACCGTTACACCAAAAGATCAACTTGTCAATGCCTGACACAAGAGTCACTTAAGATCCATGGGAGGCAGTTAAACTATGTTGCGAACCTGAAGGGAGATGTTGGTGGTTATTCCAACAATCCCCCCCTCAGTGTCACCCATGGGGATCGAACCTCTGACCGGCTCTAATACCAATTGTTGGCCTTGTAATTGCACCAAAATATCGAATTATCAATGCTTGATACAAGCATCAGTTAAGATTCACGGGAGGCGGTTAAACCATGTCACAAACTTGAAGGGAGATGTTGGAGGTTAGTCCAACAAACATTATTATTTCTTGAAAGGAGTGCAACCATGTTGCTTTTTTCTTCCACCATGATATCTTCCCTAGTAGGAGATTATTTAGGAGAACTAAAAACAACATGTTCAAGACTTTCAGTGTTTGGTTCTACACTATTGAATTCATTGCAAGTAAGGGAATGATCTATGGTTGAAGTGTTGATTGTTTCATAATATTCTCATGATTTGCATCAATTGGATCTTGTAACATCATAATATCATCTTCACTAATAGGAGAGATATTAGGAGAGGGGAGATTGGATTGTTGTGATTTTTGATGGTTGCATTCTTTTCCTTTAAGGTGTCATTTTCTTGTGCCATAGTATCTATCCTAGGAGGAGATATTTTTGGAAAGTGACAAACAATAGGTTTATCACATGGCATGATTAGAGTTGGTAAAGTAGCTTCATTTCTCATAGGATAGGCATTAAGAGAAGGATAACAAGGAATTAGATGGTTACCAATGATTGGACTTATTTTTTCAAATAGACCCTTCCAAATGTGAGGAACATTAGGAAGGAGAGGAATAATGCTATAACTCTCAAATAATTTGATTTATTTATACCAACATAGCCCTAGTTATTAAAGCATTATCACAAATAGGGGAGGTGTTGGGAGATGAATGAAGGATAGGTAAGGTAGTAACCATGATTTCAGCTTCATGTGTGATAAGGTCTTTTTAAGGGGGAGGAGGAGGAAGATAAGCAGGACCATCACGATCTTTAATTCATTGTGTCTTCTTTCCACAAGATACCTTCATCACCAATGGGAGAGATATCAGGAAAAGAACAATTATGATTATCAATGTTTGCATACTCTTGTGGAAAATATTTAGTGGATAAGTGAGGAGAGATGAAGTTGTTAAGGGAATCATCTAACATGTCCAAGTCATCACTACTAAAGGTATTAAGAAGGGTGTGAGTGGGTTCTTGTGGTGTTGTTAAAGTGTTGTTTTCATTTTTTAATGAATGTGATCTAAATGAACTAGGAACTAATGTTGAAAATGAAAATTGCAAAATTGTAATACTATCCATAAGTGCCATGAATTCTATGAAATGTAATAGAAGCTATGCAAACTTAAAATGAAATGTAGAGATATAGGATGAAATGAAACTTTTAGATGTTAAACAATACAATAAACTGATTATACTAGAAATATAAAGTTGTGAATGAAAAATGGTATTTAAGAAATGTGTGAAATGGACCAATTTAAGCTAGATTGAGTAAAATTCATGTAACAAAAAGACAACCTACTGTTATAGATAGATAATGGCACAAAAAAAAAGCTTAAAAATAAGGTTTGAAGCCCTGTAAATGGTAGTTTCAGGGGTCTAAAGGGACTAAGTCACCCAAGGTGGCGAGTTAGTCCAGGTAGTGATTGTTTTTTAGAATTTTTTTTATTTTTCTATTTGATTTTGATGGTGTTTGGGTTGTATGATGTAGACCTAAAATTAAAATGCAAAATTTTGATGATTTTGAATGATATGCAATGCAAAAATGCAAGCTAGATGAGCTGTTCACTAATGCAAATTTTAAAACCCTAGAATGCAAAGAAAACAATGCAAAAATGTAATGCAATGCATTTTTAGGATGATAAAGAACTCCAAATTAGAGAAAATGGGATTCAAAAGTCGGGTTCACCAAAATGTAACAAAGATTTTGGCTCCTTAATGCTTTCTTACACTTCTTGGGTTTTTCACCTAAAAGGAGAAATATGGGCCAAAATGCTTATGTTACCTTTCAAATATTATGTGTTAATGGTGGTGTGAAGGTGTATAACTATGGTGTCTAAGTGCATTAACTGAAATAAATATGACCTATTGATGCTAAATCTAAAGAATGTGAAGTGTTGGAAAACATAATGGTGTACATGAAAACATTTACAAAATGACCTAAAAATGTAAAATTTAACAAAATAAAAAGTTGGAAATGAAAGAGGTGCACTTGGAAGTGTGTTGCAAACTTGAAGGAGCTCTAAAATTTTGAAAATACTAATTTTTATGTTTGGTGGGACACATGTGCCAAGCTAGGTGACCTAGATTTGTAGAAATATTTGAAAAATATGCACAATGGGACTAGGTCACAACAACTAGGTAAAGTCTCCCTTTTTCCTTTTCTAAAAATTTGAAGGTGGAAACAAAGGCTCTTTACCTGCACTTTTTGTTCCTCCAAGTGTTCAGACCAAAAAACTTGATTTTCGACATGCAGGCATCCTTTTGTGTAGATTCTTGACCTATCCAACAAGGAGATGCCCTAAACAAGTCTTCAACCCATTCTTTAATGATCTCCAATCTTTCGATACCTAAATCTGCAAACACACAAAGAGAGAGAAGAAAATGTTGATTGCTAGGGCATATGGGGGTTTTCCTTGGTCAAACCCCTTTTAGATAATTAAATCAAGTGAAGAAACAAAATAATGTTACATAGCATGAAATATGAGACAAATGAACTAATACCTTGTCATGATGATTTTTCTTTAGTTGCAATGACAATGGAGAAAGATTCAACCCTTGAATGCTTTTGAAATATGCCTTGATGACTTACAATGCATAAACCCTAGCTTGCCTGAGAAGAGAAGTGGATTGAATAGTGAATAATGAGTGATATGTTATAAATTAGGGTTTATAGGAAATCCACCTAAAACACCTTTTATTTTATCCTCAAGGCCGGGGTGATCCCACAATAATGAGTTACACTTTTTTGCAAAACTTGACATTTTAATCAGTATTTTTCACTAAATCTTCACTTTCTTACACCTATAGCAGCTAAACCATTAAGAATTTGAAGATGAAGCAAACTAGTGATTTGTGATATTTTGTGTGTAGATTGTAGTTATATTTAAAAATTAAAATAAAATAAAATTGTGAATCCTGTTATGTAATTTTTAATAACTTGTTTTTTCTACAAAACAACATTTTTTAAAAATGATGTTTACTTTGGCCCACATAACTTTTTTTATAGAAAGGATACAATTCTAATTTTTGAAATACAAATTTTTCACCCCAATATCTAGTGCATGGATATTTTTTCATTATTTTTTGTTGCATATGTTTTTTAATTAATTTTCCAAGTCAGAGTAATTATAATTTGGACAGAGGTGTACTTCGTCCCACATAACTTTTATTGTATGCATTTGAATTAACTTATTCTTTTTTTTTTTTGAAATAAGGACATCAATACCTAGTGCACATGTATTTTTTATAATTTTTTCTCTATTTTCCTATTTTTTCGTATGTGTGAAACAAAGACCTTAATGTTCGTTGAAAATCCTACATTCAGAAGAAATAAAAAATAAATATAATAATCAAATTAAATATATTTAAAATTATACTTTTTGGGAAACTTATAATAAGGGCTAAATTCTTGCAAAACATAAATTTTGAATAACTTCATTTGATCTCCCAAAAGGTAAATCAAAAGTGGTTTTTTATCAACATTTTGATAGGTGTAGAGGAGACTTCATTATAGGTATGGTTTAAATATAATGGGGTTCTATCCAAGAGGGTTTGATCTAAGGGGGTTTTATCAAACCCTATTTAATTAAAATCCTTTAAATGGAACCTTTAAAGGCTTAAATCATTATTGTTAGAATCCAAGATCACCTGCATGCAATAACCTGTTACATGCAAAAGACATGCAAAACCAACTAGATGTTTTGCAAACCTCAAAGTGTAAAATGCATTATCAGAATCTCAGTTATTACAAAGAGATCAATCCTTATGAAGGAGATCAAGAAACCCTAAAAGGGAAACCCTAAATGAAACCCCAGTGTGCACACTTAATAATTAATAAATAATTATTAATGCGCCTAAGTTTAGCTTAAGCAACTAAATGAATAAGTGACTTAATTAATTAACCAGTATGATATAATTAATTAAGCATAATAACTTATTACTTTAACACCCCCCCTTAAGATGAACTTAGGAAGAAGCTAAAACACTAGAATAAGATGCATGCAAGCAAAGATGGGTCCCGGCAACTAGGCCTGATCAGGTACCCATTTACAAATGCAAGAAAGAGGTAGAGGAGGAAAACCCAGTGGGACAAAACCCCCCTACAATGATATGACATGCTGTAAAGAAGCACTGGAAGAACACTGTAGAGTAACACTAGAACCATAATTTGGCAAGCAAGGAAGGATACTTCTGTCTACACGAAACCATATCGGAATCATAATGATGCAACAGTAGACCCGATGCCACAGAACACTCGAAAACTCCAAACGGGAACAACGCTGGAATCTATGAAGTAGCAGTCGATTATTAAATGAAGTATCACTGAAAATGAAGTGCAAAGATGCAAGTGGCACTCTCCCAACTGTCAAAAAATCCAAGTAATCTCCAAAACACCCATCGGGCCAAATCTGGATTAATGAAAAACTTGGGATAGATATAGAAAAAAGTGCATAGACAGCAACATAAAGCTCCTCAATACCTTTCCAACGCCGCAAAGATAGCGAAAATAAGAGATTGTGGCAAAGAGTTATGAGCTCGGAAGCATAAAAAGTACATCTGACTTCAAACAGCAATAAATGCAGTAAAACAGGAAAATACTATAAAATAAACAGCACCACAAGATAGTGCTTGGAACCAGCTTTCCGACAATATCTCGTTTGCCCGATTTCGATACCGTATGCCCATGTTATGCCAAAAACAAAAAAATTGCTCTTTTAGGGCAAACTAGGGTTAGGAGGGGCAAGGAGGGGCCGTACGGACGCTGATGTCATGCTGATGCCAACGGTTCACGGGCATAAATTTGACGGCCTGCAGACCGTCGTCGCAAAAAATGGGCCTCCCTGCAGAAAAATTTCGGCCCCTGGTCACCCATGTGACCCTGGGCACAGAGCAGGGGGCTGGGGCGGAGCAGGTGGTTCTCCATGGGACCAGCAATCGAGGATGAGAAGCCCTCAAGGGCTGGCGGAGCTGGAGGTGGCATATGGGCTGAGTGCCGCCTGGCGGCGGCGGACCGGTGACCCCCTGGTGGCCGCTCAGTGGCCGCCGGGTGGCGGAATTCTTCCGAATTGGAGGCGCAAGAACCGATGCGCAGTTTTCAATTTTTTCTTGATTTTCGTGAGAAGAACTGCCTTGGAATGCATGCTGGGGAGGCCGTACAGCTTCCCTGGCAAAATTTTTTTGCCTCAGAAACCAACTGCTCCAAAATGGATGATTTGACAGGCGTTTCTAGGGTTTTGGGGCACTGCGAACGCAATGGCGATGTCCGTTTGAGCCCATAGTGTCTCGAAAATTTGGCTACCCCCAGATCTTGCAAAAAAAGATGCCTGTGGAAACCCTTGCACTTGAAACTCACTGAGAAGCCATATCTTCAGATCACGAATAGGCAGCGGCAGGTCTGGAGCTCTGATACCATGTTAGAATCCAAGATCACCTGCATGCAATAACCTGTTACATGCAAAAGAAATGCAAAACCAACTAGATGTTCTGCAAACCTCAAAGTGTAAAATGCATTATCAGAATCTCAATTATTACTAAGAGATCAATCCTTATGAAGGAGATCAAGAAACCCTAAAAGGGAAACCCTAAATGAAACCCTAGTGTGCACACTTAATAATTAATAAATAATTATTAATGCGCCTAAGTTTAGCTTAAGCAACTAGATGAATAAGTGACTCAATTAATTAACCAGTATGATATAATTAAATAAGCATAATAACTTATTACTCTAACAATTATATTATCCAAAGATATGTGATTTCAAGAAAACATCAGGATGTCCCAAAAAGTGTAACCCATTATTGTGGCAACACCCGCCGACATGAAAGACAAATAAACTAAAACCTTAACTTTTCTTGCTCAAAACCCTAAAAATAAATCCAATGGGACTAGGTCGTCACCTTGGGTGACCTAGTCCACCTGGATAGGACTAATTCTCCTAGATGGGTGACTTAGTTCCAGAGGGGCCCTTTTTCCAACTAGATTGTCTAGGAATGAAGAAATTAAGTTTAATTGGTGATTTTCTTAGATATTTGATCAAATTAAGCCTTGTGATGCACAATAAGGGATCATAGCCTATAAATGATGATGAAAAGGGTAATTAAAGGCTAAAATGCCAAAAATAGGATCAAATTAGGCACAAAATTGTCCTTTTCTTTAAAGGTATACAATTTTTGGCAAAATAGTAATGTCAACACAAAATTTAGAAGACCATTTGAAAGCATCCACCTCAACCACTTTAGAAGAAAAAACAAATTAAACAACAAAATTTGACGAGATAGACTATCAACAACCACTAAACCCAAAAGAAATGAAAATAAATTATGGGAAAGGGTACAAGGTTATGAAACAACTTGGATATCATGGAAAAGAATATAGTGCTAGAGAACAAGGTATTCGTGTCCCTATAGAACCTAATGCATAATAAAAAACTCATGGTCTTGGTTATTTTCCTATGATAGAAATCAAACCATCAAACAAACCTTCACTCAATATCAACACTCTTACAAAATATTCCTCTAAGTCGAATTTAACAATAGTGCATTCTGAATTGATAGACACTAGTGGTCTTGATTGTTATCATTTCCAAGAAATAAAGAAATCCTCACTTAACATCAATTTCATCATGCAAAAAACTTATGATTCAAATTTCATAGATCTTAGACCTTCCTTTAAAGAAGAGAAAAAAATATCACAATCCAAAGAGACTTGTGTAGGTATGAAAACTAATACTATGCAAGAGATATCTTAGTCATAGAATAATGACATATCCTCTACTTTTGATCAAGAAAGTATCTAGTTGAGACTTCTCCAAGATCATTTGATATCTCTCCCCCCAAGAACATGAACAAAATTTTACTACAAGAATTCATTTTGTGCATATCATAGAGTTCATGTTCATTCTACTAATGAACGCAAGAATTTAAGTGATACAATTCAACATCTTATGAAGTGTGGTGCTCTTCCTTTTGGAGGAGTAGCTAATTCCTCTAATTGATATTGAATTTTACATGAGCATGTTTTACATCAATCGTTTCACCTCACCCTTGTCTTGCACTAAGTGGGGAAAAGGGATTAGGTAGCCTTGTCCTCGTATATCACCTATCATTACCTCTTTTCGCTAGTTGATCACATTTCATGTATATGTAAGAGCAAGCTTGGGATGTGGATGAGATGCATTAAGTTGGCCTGCATATGACACATTCTCATATCTTCTTCTACTTTAAAGAAATTTCTCACAGTAATGGTGTTAGTAACCATTTTAAAATGGGGGCATATATCAACACTCATGTTTCATTGTGTGATTTTATTTCTTCTTGCGATGCATTATTTTCTTGGTGGTTTCATTGGGTTTGATTTCCTCTGAGAGTGTGATATTTCTTTGACTTGTCCTCTCTTGGAGACATTAGGCACAATGTTCCCTAAGAAGAGACCTTGCGTGAACTAAGTAAAATCCATTCGAACATCCCTCTTTCTTATTGCATTTTTTTCTATGTACCTTATTAAAATCATGGAGGTATGACTTTGATATGGTTCCCTTGGGGCTCACCTAGTGAACAATTAGCTTCACTAGCCCTTGTGAGCATGCATTTTTTTGTCCTTATTAAAGTCATGGGTGTATGAATTTGATATGGACCTCTTGGGGCTCACCTAGTGAACAACTAACTTCACTAGCCATTGTGAGCATGTGCTTTTGTTTGCATAGTGGAAAACATGTTCCACTTGTAAACCTTTTCAGAAAAATAGCCTAGACCCAGTGCACAACACGCTGGAAAAAAAGTCAAAGCTTGATCCATTTCTTTTTTTTCTTTTTTCTTTTTCCTTTTTCCTTGATTATCTTTGATGGTGTATGTTTGTGATCTATTTTTGGTTTCATATATCATCGACAAGTGTGTTTTTTTGTGCTTATGCTGGTTTTCCAAAGGATATTGATCTTGGGGACTTGGCCACCCTCTTGGTCATTGTTATCCTATCTTACTAGAATTTTTACATTTGAATCCCTCTTGATTGCATTGTTAACTACTTTAGTGTTATTTTGAAGCAAGTTCATCCTCTCACTAAAGTGGGGGATAAATTTAGTGTAGGAAAATGCATACCCTTGAATTTTCATACTTCTTTGGGCCCACCTTTCTTTATTCATCCGTATTTATGTCTTAATTGGTCCCATTTTTCATCCACAAGACTAATAAAATACAATTTATGGCTAATCTCGACAAACATCAATGGGTAAATGATAATTTAATAATTCTATCCAAGTGCCGGATTTTTTGGTTGGGAATAAGACACCACCTGGGGCGTATTTGTCCCCCAAATTTCTTGGGAACTTTATTTTAAGTGTGCCTTAAATGGGCCCCTTTTTGGAGTCTGTGCCCCAAGTTTTCAAGATTTGGGACCAAGATGCTACCTAGGGCGTCTCATTCCCCCTTAAAATTTTCTTGCGATTTAATTTAAAATCTTGATGGGATTTATCCTCCTTTAATTAATGATTTCGTATAACAACTTCTTGTGATGTAATTTTAGGATATTAAGTATGGATAAGTATAAATACAAGGTTCATTCATTCATTTCCATCCTAGAAATTTGAGTATTCATTCCTAAGGGAAGTTTATGAGATCAAGAGCAATTCTTCAAGCATTTGGAGCCATCAACAGGATTCAAGCATCATATTAAGGATATTCTTGCATCAGGTGTGTTTTTGGGCTAATATTTGTGATGTAGGGTTTTGATTCAAGCAAGGAATTTAAGTCAAGATCTATCAAGCAATCATTAGATTCAAGATCTACATCCAAGACAACCACCTCACACAAGTTCACAAATTTCATAACAAGGGTTTGATTTAGGTTGAAGACTTGAAGATCATTTGAAGTGAAAATTTGAAAAGTTGTCATCTTCACGGAAAATCACCTACAAGCTAGATCTACAGGTTTCGGGACCTGAGATCCGAGAAGAAGGAAGTGTAGACATTTGACCTTGAGATCACATTTAAAGATTTAAAAATTTCTAGACAAGACTAAGTCACCACCTATGGCGTCTTAGTCCTCCCTAGGGTATTTTGCAAAGATTCTTTTAGATCCGATTCCAACATCTAAAGATTTTGCAAAAAATAACAACATGACTAAGACAACAATAAGGGCATCTTAGTCCTCCCTAGCATATTTTGACAACTTCTTTGCATTTTCAGAATCCTTTTGCACATCTCTAGACTTCCCAAGTACACATACCCTAACTCGTTATTTCATAATTTCATCATTTTTATCCTTCATTTAACTTTCATTACTAGGTTTTGTAAGTTGAGTGTTAAATTATCTTTTCCAAGCTTTTGCTTGGTGGTGAACCCCTCAAAGTTGAAAGAACCCCCTCCTAGGTAGATTACTTATTGAGAATTAAATCACCCTTTAGGTTGATAATCAATCCAATTTGGCATCCTAGGAAATTATTGAATGACCTAAGGAACAATAGGGGCACTTCAACCCCTATTTTCTCCTAACGTTTACTATGCTCCTATTTGCTATAGATAAATTTTTGTTTTAGTTTACAAAGTTTTTTTTATATTCATTTCATTGTACTTAACTTAAACTACATTTGCATTCATCTTGCATTTAGTATCCGTTGCATGAGTATTTGGTGTCCTATTGATAATACTATAGTGAGATGAAGTTTGAGGCTCATTTCATCTCATGGTAGCACTATCAATTTGGATCTTGGGTTATCTAGCTCTTCCACTCCTAGTATTGAAAATTATGCACTAGGTATGGACCATACCTTTAACAATTCCTTATGTTCAAGTAGTGTGATACATGTTGAAACAAGGGTTGATAGTATTCCACAAGAAAACATAATCCAAATCCATGAAGACTTAGAAAACCTACAATATTTAAACTACTACCATCCCTACCATAGATAACATTCATCACATGCTTGAAAGTGAAGATGGACTTGACCTTGTGAGAAATATAGTTAAAATATTCGAAAAAAATTTCCCCTCAAACACTAGTTGTCCTTTACCTACCATCGATGTTACAAGCCAAGGTGG
Source organism: Sequoiadendron giganteum (assembly GCA_007115665.2). Lineage (NCBI taxonomy): Eukaryota > Viridiplantae > Streptophyta > Pinopsida > Cupressales > Cupressaceae > Sequoiadendron > Sequoiadendron giganteum. The sequence goes on from CM021101.1 coordinate 569,744,903, forward strand.
AATTCAAATTCCCCCTCCCACAACAATTTCCTCTATTCCTACCTATACCATCCCTCAAGTCACAATAATATTACAACCAACTGGTTATGTGATTCCTTCCTTAGGTATTTTTGCTAGCATCCCTAGTACCTTTTTGGCATCACACGTCCTATCTCCAGCCACTTTACCACCTATAAGAATTCCATTAAATTGTCCTTGGAACACATAAACACCCCCACCATGTTCATCTCCATCTCATAATACAAGCAATGACCCCCTCATAAATCAACCTTTTCAAACCATTTCATCCCTTCAAAAGCAAGTTTCCACTATCAATCAAAATCAAAATGGTCCACCCACATATTATGTCAAAAGAAGTCCCTTGCCCTTGGAGATATTGAGAACACCAATGCCACAAGGTGTAGAGGTGCCTAGATTTGAGAAATATGGGGGGAAATGGAATCCTTCTAACCATGTTTCCACTTATACCACCTTATGTAATGATTTTGTCCTTGATGATAAACTCTTGGCTAAATTTTTCCCTAGGTCCTTGAAAGATACTGCTTTAGAATGGTTTTCTTTGTTACCTAGAAACTCAATTCGTTCATTCAATGAACTTATTGAGGCATTTATAAAATATTTCCAATTGCATATGACTTCTAAGATGACCTTGGCTGATTTGATGAAATGTAAGAAAAAAGAAGAAAATATTACTTAATTTATTTCACGCTATCAATTGATTTATTCCCAAATTGATGTCCAGGTTCCTGACCCTCACCTTCAAAAGATGTTCATAGAAAATTTTCATATCAAGATACAAGATAAGATTACCATGATGAAATTATCCTCCTTCATGCACCTATGTATTACTCTCTTCCATTATCAAAATTTGATTAGTAGTTGTGATATAGAGTCTACTTCTAGTTGAACTAAGAAGTCCGAGTCCACAAACCAAAATAATTACCAAACATTTAAAAAAATAAAATAAAGGTTTCCTCCAACTAAACCCGTCTCAACAAACCACTCAACAAGTCAATATACCCAAGATAAATTCTTTTGTTCTTATGTGGAACAGAGTGGACAGATGGAGTGGAGTGGGAGCAAGAAGAGGATCAAGGGAGGAAATTTTAAATTAGGGATTGAAGATAGTGAGGGAGGAGAGGAATCTGATGAGGCAGATGGACTTTTGATGATGGGTTGGTTGGTGCTGCGACTATGTTGGGTTAAGAAGTTGTTGTCTCTAGGCTAGAGGGTTGCACTGTTGTAAGGCTATGTATTGTTGTCATCCTTATGGGATGTTGAGGTATTCTTATTGCCTTTTGGAACTTTTTCTAGGCTTGGGTTCTATTTTACAGTGTGGGGTGGGTTGTTGCCTTCTTTTTTGGGTGCTAATCTCATGCAAGTCCCTTGGTCGTTTGTGGTGGTCATGGGTTCTCTTAGTCTTAAGAGGGTTGGGCTTAATGAGTATTTTACTATTGAGACTGTGATGGAGTGGTGGCTTTCCCTCCATGTTTTTGTTATGATTGTTGGCCTGGTTGTTGTAGGTTTCCCCCCTTGCCTCTACTTTGCTGTTGTGCTAGCGATATTGTTTCTCTTGCTTTCTTTTTTGTTGGAGTTGTTGTTTGACCATTTTTTTGTGTCTGCTGCTAAGATGACACTATTGGGTGGTTGTGTTATCTATTTATCCCCTTGGTATGTGTTGTGTTTATTGTTTTTGGGGGTGTTCTTTCTTCTGGAGGCTTGCCTAGGTGTTTCTTAGTTTTTTTGGTTGGGAACCCTATTGGGCCTTTGGCTATTGATTTTTTTCAAGGCTCATCTATATGGGCAACTCCTTATGTGTTTCTTGATTTCCCATGTTCTTTTTATAAGTATGGTAGCTAGGTTTATCTCTATGGTTCTCTTGCTGACCCATTTTATCAAGCTGTCAATGGATATCATGGTTCTCTTTTCTATAAGTTGGGTGGATTTCTTTGGGATTTTCTACAATTTGAGTCTTCTATTGAGGTGAAGATTACTCTTGTTGAGGTGGAGTCCTTTCTTTTTGAGGTAGAATTGGGGTCTGTGGATTTGTGGAGGTGCTTTCCTTGTTGCTATTCCTTTTTGTTACAATACCTTTTAAGGTGGTGTGCGCTCCTATGGAGGTGCAGCTATTATTTGTTATAGTTTGGATACAATGGTGGTAAGGTTCTTCATGAAATCTACTCCTATAGAGGGGAGCCTACTCCTTTTGAGGTGGATTCTGATTTGTCTCTTTGTGTTTGGTGGTGTTGCAAGAGGAAATATTTTTCTTGTTGGTGTGGCTAGGGGGCTCCTCCATTGTTTTGGTGGGATGGGAAGTTTTTCTTGAACAAGAATTTTTGGTGTTCTTGCTTGGTGATTCTAGGCTATGTTTGTGAGAGTAGTGGGATTAAGGTCTGAGATAATTCCTGGTGTGTTGTGGGGGATGTTGGTTCCTGTAATCTGGCTATGAGTGGGTTCCATGGTCCCTTCTAAACCTAGTCTAGGTTCAAGTTTCCATGTAATTTTTTTTTGTGTTGGGTTTAAGGTTCCTATTAAAACCTTTTCTAATTAATACAGATTTGGGTTTTCATGTTGTTTATTTAGTAATCTAGTACTAGTTCACTTCTAGTTCTCTCTGTTATATTCATGTGTAGCTTGTTCTTCTTTGAGTGGGTTTTAGGTCCTCCTCAAAACTTATTTGTAAATGGTTTTTTGTCCATTCAAAACATATTGTAAATGGTTTCAAGTCCGTGAAAAATTTGTTTTTACTATATAATAGAAAAAAGTCAATACCCAAGTAGCTGCCATAAAAGTCATGATACCCTTTAACTATGGGAACTCAAAAAGATAATTCACTCCCTTACTTGATACCCTTCACAATACAATGACACAATTTTTAGAACAAAAAATGATTACCTTACATCTTGTCAAAAACTTAATCCTAATAAACCTTTACCTCTGAGCTTTAGATCAAATTCTTATTGTCATTATCACCATCAAAATGGACATGATACAAAACATTGCAAGCATCTTAAACATCTTGTGTAAGACCTCATTGATTTTGATTGAATTTCTGTTGGAGGTGTTAGTGATAAAGGAAATAAGTTTGTTTCCCCTCCTAACCAAAAATTTCAAAAAATGAATCTATATGAGCATCCTATTATAATATGAAGTTTATTGATCGGATTCCTTTAGCTTATATATGCACATAGTCATATGGGCGCTATAGTGGGGGCAAAATGTAGTGTAGAAAATTGTACTCCCTTCTTGGAGATGGTAAAATTTCGCACTTAATTTGGACCTATTTTAGTGTTCTTACATTTATAACCCTTTAATTCATCATTAATAGGCCCCTAAGACCATTTATTTTGGATCTCAAGCCCTATTTCAACTAAAATCCCAAAAAAATCAATAGAAGCATAAAAATTTCTAACAACCCATAATTGGCCCACCCTAAACAACTAGGGTGGGACTCATATGCCACCTTGGGCATATGAATCCCCCTAGGTGGGACCCATATGCCACAAGTGGCATATGAGTCCCATGTAGCCCCTTTTTATTGTTTGAGTGAGAAATTAAGGTTTTAAATTCAAAATTTTGGTTGATTTTGACATTTGAGATCTAAATAATGGTAAATTAGGTAAATTTTCTATATAAACAAGCTTTCAAGTCCCTATTTTCATCTAGAGAAAGCTAAATTCAAGATTGAAGCATTCACAATCAATTGGAGATTCTATCACAAGAGATTTCTAGAGCAAGCAACAAGAAAGTAGTAGTCTTAGAGCAATATTATAGTGTTTTTGTAGGTCTTCAAGCTCACTTTCATTCAAGATCTAGCATTATCAAGTATTGATTATGGTTTCCTATGGTGAATAATGATGGATTCTACTTGGGGAGATGCAACTACCTATTGAGCCAAGCTTAATGAATTATTTCCTAAATGTTTCCATCCTCCATTATCACTTTAATTTCAACGTAAAGGAAGGCACATTCATTATTATGGCTTATTAGGGTGATTAGAGATATCCCTAAGTGATTCATCATGTTCATGTTGTATTCATGCATCTGATTCTAGCACATTAGAATATGGTTGCATTGCGTTTCAGATTTCCCAATTTTAGAAACACTTGAGATTAGGTTTTATATTCACATTTACTTTTAAGGTGTAGTTAACAAACTAGGGGTCTGAACAAGGAAAACCCCCATAAGTAGATCAACACTATACTATGTTTTGCAAGTCTTTTTAAAGATTCAGATCCAGAAATCATATTAGGATGAAAGAGCAGAGATTGAAGAGTAGATTCAAACTTTGACTTTCTAAATTTTTTGAGTGGGATTGATACGCCGCTTGTGGTGTATGAGTCCTAGTATAATAACTTTTCTAGACTTTAGGAGTTCTAGACTTGTCACAACTAGATTTATGTTCTTGCCATAAAACCCTAATTTGGGACAAAATCTTCCAGTCTAGCATATGAGTCCAAGTCTTCATTAAATTCAAAATCTTCAATATTTTAAACCTTTTTCCAAGCTTCTATAGGTTTCTAGGTGCACCCTTGTACTTTTCCAATTTACTATTCTAACTTTTATTCATTTCTAGGTTATTCATTTTAGTTTTGCATAGAACTAGTTCTTGTTATTAGATCTTGCATGTTACTAGTCTTTCCAAGCCCTAGCTTGGTGGTGAATCCCTTTTAGTCTCTAATAATACCCTAGGAGAACCTTTAGCATATCTCTTTCCCTTATTTCATCCTTGGATTGAGATCTCTATGATTTCCTTGGATGAAACTATGTGAAATAGGCCCTTATCCCTTATGTTCTATCTCCTAAAACATAGGGCCCCTCACTTGTTTCCTTGTTTTCACCTTTTATTGTGAACATATTAATATTCTTAATACATGTTTTAAATACCATGTATATTTTTCAATGTATCATGAACTATTATGTTATATTTGTTCTACTATGCATACTAATAAAATTTTGTAGGAGAGTGATGCAATGCAGCTTCTAAAGTCATTCAAGGACTTGTTAGATTTATTTGTATGTTTTAGAGGTCATGGTTGCTTTTTCTATATAAATGATTATTTAAATGATAAGTGTTTGCAATGTGGTGGTTTATCAAATTTTGTAACATGTTTTCATAAGGGAAAAAAAATATTTTACTAACAAAATTGTTTTGAGAAAAAGAGATTTGAGATAGTGGAATATAATTTAAAGTGTGGAGGTGAAGGTTCTAGATGTGAGTTGGTTACAAGAGAGGTAAGTATTTCTGATTTTATTTATGAATTTAAGAAAAAAAAAATCTACAAGTGTGCAAGGCATAGCCATAAGTCTCAATGTTTGGATCAACAATTCAGGATGTTTCAGGACTCTTTCCTAATTGAAAGTATTATATCCATGGTCAATTTTGGTGAAAATTACAAATTACGACCATAAAATGAGGCACAATCTTAATATTACAATTCTATTCAAATTTCTATTTTTATCCACATGACATATCTAGAAATGCCCTTGATAGTAAAGAAGAGGACAAGAAGATAATTAGGGAGTACCATTTTTACATGAGTGATGATAGATCTCATTTGTCAGAGTTTGTGCAACATTATTTTGAAAACATTTTGAGTTCTTGTAGGAAAAATATATTGCAATGGGTCGATATCTCATTTGGTTATATAACTCCACAAGGAAATTCAAGAATGTTTGTATGTTTTATTGGTTGAGCAGGATGCATGTATAGAGGGGTTTCACTCATATTTAGATTTTTTTTGAAGTTGGGTATGGAAAAGGTGAGAAAAATGGGGTAGATACATGTGTAAAGAGAGATTTGGTTTAGGAAAAATTAAAGAGTAGAGGTGGTGCAACATTAGTTGATGCATGTTCTATTTTTGATTGGTGTATTTATACACTGCCATGAGGATAGACACTTGATTTCGAAGTGGGAAAGCTATTTTGGTTGGTTGATGAGGGGACCTTGGGAGAGAAATTAGAATGCCATAAACTAGAAAATATTCAAAGATGCATTCTTTTCAAAACTCAAATGCATGTGCATAGAATATATTAACATGAGAGTTGGCTTGTTTTTGTCAAATTTGTTTTCATTGTGATTGGGATGAATGTGAATCAAGTGAATAGTTAGATACATGGATTACATAGTAACTAACCCCTTTATCTATAGCACAATCCTCTTTAGAAGATGAAATAAAAATTTCACTTAACTATGATTATCTTTTAGATTTCGTACAACCAATACATGTTTATGCAGCTGTTGCTTCATAGGGGAATGAATAAGGATAGGACTATTACTTGGAATGATATGTATAAGGAAAGAATATGATAGATGATGGATTCATGTATCCTACAGGTTCAATTTATTTTTTTGAAACTTGGTTGTGAATCTATATGATTAGAAAGACTGGGATACCTGCATTTAAAGACTATGAGAAACATAAAACAATTCTCATGTATTCACACCTTGTTATAGAAATTAATTTTAATTTATTGAGACATCATGCCAAACCAAGAACACATGAACTATGGACAATGAGTATTGCTAATCATGAAGGAATACTGGATACTTTGAAGTTAAGAGATGACCCTTCAGGCATACTTGAGTAGTAGATCCTTTTTCTTTGAATGGGATAGGTATGATATTTTTCATCTTATTTAGATTCATTTTATTTCTATTAGTTAGGTTAAAGGTACATTAAAAGTTTGCATTAAAAATATTTTTTATGTAAAAATGCAAGTCTTTTAGAGAACAAAGGTATATTTTAAAGCATGATTTAGATCAAAAAATCCTTGGTAGATCATGTAGATTGATATATCTTCATGGTATATTTGATTTAAGATAATGTTTAGTTCAAAATTTTTAGTTCATATTGCTTATGCTCAACAATTTGTTTAAATTTATATGCAGGTGTACTGCACTCAAGTTTGGAGCATGACAAGGCTACAATGACAATAAATACACCATTGCTGAGTTTCAAATAGGTCTTGAAGATTGATCTTCTTAACAATTCACTTGTTTATGTGTAGGATTTTTGGAGAAAAAGGTATATTTTTAAGAAATTCATATCAATACATCCATAATTGTGTTATGACTACAATGAGGTAATGATGGTAGTAATTCAAAAGTAGGTTGAAGTTTATGTGTCTTATCAATTCTAAACAAGTGTAGGTCTTTTGGTGGACTATATTATTTCATCTACATTTTTCCAAAATAAGATAATAATAATCCATGCAAGGTAATGAAAGGAGACCCACCCTAGCATTTACCTACCTACCTCAACATGTCCATGCTGCCCATTTCTCAAAAATACTAATATTTTTATGTTTTTTATATTTTCTCCTCTTAGGGATATTCAAAGACAACCATACAAAGAGAAAAAAAAAAATGATTAGGTGAATTGGGAAATGAAAATAGACCTTTCCTAGTATTTACCTACCTACCTTGACATGTCCATGTTGCCCATTTGTCAAAAATACTAAAAATTTAACAATTTTGCATTTTTTTCTCTTATGACACTTTCAAGACTACCCATGATTAGTGCACTCTAGAATCATAGGGGGGGCATGGGAATATAAGGACACCTTCCATATTTTTTAACTAACCACCTTGATGTGTTGGTATACTTGGTTTCACTCCATGATGTACAAAACAAAAAAATGTTTCTTTCCATTTTTGTACTGCTTTCCATTGACAATTTTTGCAAGAATGCATTTGACACTAGAACACATAAACGATGCTAAGTTAACTAAAAATAAGATAGTTTTGTTTGAATGGATTCAATATCCACTTGTAGGTCTAGACAAATCATTCCTATGTGCCACAAGCTCCTAGAATGACTTTGTCAAAGTTTAACAATTTTTTGCTTTTAGGGGTCCTTAGAGACTACCCTAGAAACAACACCCTAGAATAATAAGGTGAATTTTGAAATAAAAAGAGACCTTACTTAGTATTTACCTACCTACCTCAATAATTACACACTACCCATTTATCAAAAATACTAAAAAAATTACAATTTTTGCATTTTTTTCTCGTAAGGCTCTTTAGAGACTACCCTAGAAAGAGCACCGCAGAATGATAAGGTAACTTGGGAAAAAAATATAGACCTTCCCTAGTATTTATCTACCTACCTTCATATTTCCAATTTTCCCATTTGTTTAAAATAATAAATATTTAATAATTTTTATATTTTTGCTATTAAGGCTCCTTAGAGACTACCCTAGAAAGAGCAGCCCAAAATGATCGGGTCACTTGGGAAATGAAAATAGATCTTCCTTAGTATTTACTTGCATACCTTGATGTGTCCATATTTTCCATTTATCAAAAATAATGAGAAATTTAACATTTTGGTATTTTTTGTTCTTACGTCACTTTCAAGACTACCCTAGATTAGTGCACTTCAAAATCACGAGGGGACATGGGAAGAAAAAGGAGGCCTTCCATAATTTTTACCTAACCACCTTGATGTGTTAGAATAATTGGTTTTTCTCCATGATGCACAAAACAAAAAATGCTTCTTTCTATTTTTGCACTACTTTCCACAAATAATTTTTACATAAATGCATTTGATGTTTGAACACACAAACGGTGTTGAGTTATTAGAAACTCAGAGAAGTTTGTTTAAAGGGATTTAATATCCACCTGAAGGTCTAGACAAAGCATTAATACACACCACTAGATCTGAAAATGACTTCATCAAAGTTTGATAATTTTTTTTCTTTTAGAACTCTTTAGGGACTACCCTGGAAAGAGCACCACAAAATAATCGAGTGAATTGGGCAATGAAAAGAGAAATTCCCTAATATTTTTGTACCTAGCTTGACATGTCCATTTTGCCTATTTGTCAAAAATACTTAAAAATTCATATTTTTTTTATTTTTTCTCTCAAGGCTCTTTAGAAACATCCTAAAAAGAGCACCCCAGAATGATTGAGTGACTTGGGCAATGAAAAGAGACCTTTTCTAGTATTTACCTACCTACCTTGACATGTCCATTCTTACCATTTGTTAAAAACTTAAAAATGTAACAATTTTGAATTTTTTGCTCTTATGACACTTTCAAGACTAACCTAGACTAGTGCACTTCGAAATCATTGGGGGACTTGGGCAGGAAAATGAGGCCTTCCAAATCATTTATCTACCCATCTTTATGTGTTGGTATACTTGTTTTTTCTCCATGATGAACACAACAACCAATGTTTATTTCTATTTTTGCTCTGCTTCTCACTGATAATTTTTACAAGAATGCAGTTGACACTAGAACACACAAATGATGTTGAGTTGAAAAAAACTAAGAGAGGTTGGCTTGAAGGGATTTTATATCTACATGTAGGTCTATAAAAATCATTCCTATGTGCAATGATCTCCTAGAATGACTTCATCATAGTTTGATAATGGTTTTCTTTGAGGGCTCTTTAGAGACTACCCTAGAACGATCACCCTAGAATGATTAAGTGACTTGGGAAATGAAAAGAGACCTTACCTATTATTTACCTACCTACCCCATCATGTCCACACTTCCCATTTGTCAGAATTACTATTTTTTTTTTTTGCATTTTCAATATTCATGTTTAATTTTAACCATTATTGAGTCAAAAGTAGGTTCGAGTTTATGTTTCTTAACAATTCTTAACAAATGTATGTCTTTTTGGTGGAAAATACTATTGTGTCAAGAAGTGATTCAAAACAAAAGTTATAACATTTTCCCTCAACATTAAGGACACATTTAACGTAATTATTAAGGAGGTATCTTCTTCATATAGTTTTATCTCTTGATTTATAATCTTTCATTTGATTTCAAAGAATGATTAGTTGAATTTTTCTTTGATAAAAAGGCCAAATGCATAAATTATTTATATTAATTTTAAAGTTGAAATACATGTTTTTGAGTTCAAAGCATCTGTTCTAGGGGGAATGTTTATCCCAATACCTTGAAATTTTAAAAATTGATTGCACCAATGGCTCATCAAGGGAAAAAGTAGATAAATATCTATAAGATACCCCCTATTACCCAACAAGTAATCTGAAGCAACTACTCAAAATTTAGGATGCACAAAATCCAACCAATTCTAACATTGTCTTTATAAATTCAAAACCCAAACACCCATTTAGCTAGAAGTAACTTAAAAATCTTGCTAACAATTAAAAGACCTTCTATGAAAAATATTATTCATTTATGGACCAAAGGAATTGAGATTAGACCTTGCAGCAAAAACTAGACTACAAATTGCCAACTTTATATAGATAATTGATAAAGATTTTGATCCATTCAAAGTCTTGGACCAGATCAATATGTAGCATTTTCCTTAGGAAACTCACTACCAACTCTGCTATCTCCATACTCATGTAGTATCTCTCCATTGATATCCAAAATGAAGGGGTAGAAGGTTGCTTCTTCACCTAGCACAAAAAGATGCTCCAAGTCATGGGACCTAGGAATACCAAGACTGAAGGAGGCAACATCCATCACTACTTCCAACCCACCTAATATTTAAGGGATAAAAATCTTGTGGGCCATTTCCACCACTTCCTCTTTGGAGTGTGTAGGTCAAGAAGTGTCACCATGACTTGAGAGGAAATATCGAAATCAACCTTATACCACACATCTGAAAACAACAATTCTTTACCACAAACAAGTTTGATTACCCCAATCAACATAAAATATAGCTCCACCATGATTCATTTTAAATAGAGCTCCTTAATTATGCCCCGAAAGGCCATTTGTCTATGGGTACTTACTAGACTAATGGGAGTACAAAAAGATAAGAAACCATTGAAGTAGGTATGCATACGATGAAATTTAGACTGTTGTGACTATTAGGACACATTGATTTCTATTAAAATTCTTGTGTGAAAAGGAACCCCATCTAGTATGCCAATATATGCTACTAAAAAATTGATTGTACACATATATGGTTAGTGATGGTTTTTTGCCTTCACAAGTGCTCAACTTCATTCTTGAAAGAAAAAAACCACAAAATTAAATGTTGGCACAAGCATATAACATTAGTAATTATTGTTGAATTCCTTTCTTTTTGAAAGGCATCTCCATCCAAGATTAGTTAGTCATTAATACCCATAAAATCAAGTTTAAATGCAAGCATGGTATGAAATGAAAGCTGCCACCTTTGTCTAAGAATATGTTAAAATAGTATTCCATAAAATTTAGAAGGCTTCCTAGAATTTGTTGTGGTATTCCAAAATAGATATCACAATAAGTATGAAATTGATCACAGATTATCACGTTCCATTTGGAGGTGATAATGATCCAATAGTGCTTTGTTTAGCTTTTCTTGGTCACGAACCTTCTTATTATTGTGCCCAAGTGACACATGGCACTAGAAGATGATAGGTTCCTATTAGGAGCTCTAGATCCACTCTTATGGGCCCACAAATATTAAGGTAGCCAATAGTGCCCCTTGCATGAACTGCAAGCTCAAATTTCTCTTGAGATTGCACACATATGGCATATGGAATTTCCAAGTGACTAATCTAGAATGTTTGACTTTTGGGGTTTCCATTAAGGGAACACAATGGAGAAAATCTAGTAGAATAATATTTCCACACTGCAATTGGGGTTAGGAAAAAGCAATACATGTGATAATGAAATGCAAGATGTTAAACAAAAACTCGTGCACCTTCCAAAATCTTCAAGCTCAAAAATGTTTTTGAGCTTTCACCCATGTGACGCATGGCTTTGTCGGGTGTTAGGTTCAATACTTTTACCCTTTGGTACCTCCCTTGGAGGAGAACAAACAAATATTTTTTGTAAAGTCAGGTCGGCATAAAGCCTTAGTTGGCCCAATCTGTGGTCTAAAAAAATGATTTCTTCTTGGCACTTCTAGCACCATTTTTTAAGGTTATGCTTTCAGGACCTCCCTTGGAGAATTATTCCTCAAAAATGGCCAATGTTTCTCTTTTTGCAACCTTAAAGTACTAAACATTTAGAACTTGAGTGAAAGAGCCACTCGATACTTTTGGAACATTCTTCGAGGGAAGGAAACATTATGGTGCTTGAGGATATTAGGACATCCATCCCATAAACCATTTGAAACAAATTTTTTTAGGTAGTGGTAGTTGTTGGCTCCACAGTTTTGTTGCACCAAAATATCGACTTGTTAATGCCTGATACAACTGCTAGAGTTAACGAATCCATGGGTAGCGGTTAGTCCATATCACAAATCCTGAGGGGAGCATTGACCATCTACCAACAATCTCCCCCGCAACATTACCTAAGGGGATTCAAACTTGACACCTTTGGCTCTGATACCAATCGTTGGCCCCACGATTGTCATTGCACCAAAAGATAGACATGTTAATGCCCGATACAACTGCAAGAGTTAATAGATCCATGTGAGGCGATTAGTCCATGCCATGAATCCTGAGGGGAGCACTGACCATCTGTCAAAAGTAGTTGCTAGGATTAATATTAGGATTTTTGAAACACCATTGTATAAAAGTTGTGCAAAGGGTGTTACATCTCATATAAGCTTGCACTCTTCTTTAAAATTGATCTGAAACCCACCAAAATAGTTACCACACTGACAAGGTGCCAGATGTAGATGATCTGACAATAACCATGTAGTTAAATTGAGATCTGAAGCACTACACCCTTGACCATATTTGTGAATAACTTGTGAAAAATCCTCCAAGTTGAGAAAATTAGATGAATTTATTTGGAGGACTTCTGCCTCTATTTTATTACCATGGTTTGCTAGGACATCTACTACTATTTTTTATTCCCTATAGCAATGTGTAATTGTTACTAAAGCAAAGCCCTCAAGGAGCTCCAAAACTAGTTTCAATTTGTAAATATTTTTGAGGTGTATGTTATGGGCGAGCTTTACACCTGCTAGGAGGCCATGCACCTCTTCTACATTGCTAGTTCCCATAAGTATCTTTATAGAAAAACCCTTTGATAACTCTCATTTGTCATTACATATTACACAATCTAGCCTATATAATCCCAAATTTCCTTTAGATGTATCATCAAAATTTAATTTGACAACATTTTAAGGTGGGGTTGACCATTTAATTCTACTTGTGTTAAATTTTTAGGCATTATAATGTGCCCCTTGGTTTGGGACCTTCAAAACAAACTAATTATTTAGAATTTCATTATCCCAACTTGAGAATGAGCTATAAAGGTTTGGTTTTTTTACTACATCTGACATTATTACCTCAAATTTATTCCTTTCTAGTTTGTTGAGGAAAATTTTCAAATCTAAAAAATATTTCTAAAAATCCTTCTATTTCGTTCAAGCTAAATGTCCCATGCTAATAAGGTAGAGATCACCACCCATAGTACTTCAAAGTGAACTTTTATAGAGTAATGAACAACTTTGAAATAAACCAAAAATTGTGTTTGCCATTGGGGAAATCCAATGAATTTTATTTTGGATGCAATTCTAGCATGTTTGAGAAAAATTATAGTTGAGAAAAAGATGTTCCACTAATTCTTGGTAGGTGCAACATATTATATAGCTGAATGGTTGGGTTAGGCATAGCCTAGAAAGCCTACAAGTAGTTAAGACCTAGTTGTGAAGAGCTAACCAAGAAAAAGCACCTTCTTTATGAAGATTTGAGGTGTTCCAAAAAATATTCTATGACCACTTACCTAGTTGGGTTTTATCTTCAAAGGTCAAAGATTTGTATCCTTGATTAACATTATATTGTCTTTTTTTTTATGGGGCCCAAATAATTATTGTTGGTGAAATGGGAGATTGTGAAATTTTCTCCATATAATGTTGGATTTAAATTTTTTATTTTCCCTTACTATATAGTGCTTGATCTTGAATCCCCAAACTACTTTTAGGCAAGCCTAAGTGTCCTCTAGACCACCAAATGTAGTTAGTGGGGGGTTACTATTCCAATAATCTTCTTAAAAATTTACTTTTTAACTATTTTTGACAGTCCATGATAGGAAAGGTTAGAGTACATCTTGACATGTGACTATGAAATTCCATATTTTTGAGCCTTTTGGCGAGTTTAACAAGGTGAAGAATCTTTTTGGGGCTATTCAATAAAGGTACTTGGCTTTCATGATTCAACTCTATTTTGAAGAAGGGTTTGCATATATTTTCCTCATTAGCTTCACAACTAAGGCCTAATTTCTCAATTCTATATTTTGAACACTAAAACCTCCAAAGAATATATCCTTCCATATTTTCTACTAGGAAACAAAAGGTGTTTTCCTAAATTTTTCCAAATTACCTCTCCACAAAAATTGCCTAGTTTATTTGACAATGTTCTCATGAATCCTTCTTGATATTTTGAGTATTGATAAGTAGTTTGGAATGGTAGATAAAATTGATCTTATCATACTGAACCCCCCTACTAGAGGTAACAATTTTCATTCCCAAGATTCTACTCTTCTTTTATAGTCATTAAGATCTTATGCTTAACTAAGGATTTTTGAGCCACTGCAAAGAAAGGAATTCTCAAATACATGCAAAAAAGCTTATCCTATTTGAATTCTAAGATAGAGAGTATGTGACCCATTACCATAGTGCTAGAATTCTAGAAAATGATTTTTGATTTCCCCTAATTAATCATTTGGCCTAAAATTATATAATAGTTTTCTAGCACATACTTTATGTTTTTAGCTTCATACACCAAGGAATGACCAAATAATAATCTCATTTGCAAATAAAGAATGAGTGCAAGAGATGATTGATCTTGGAAATTTTATACCATTCCATTTACCTCATGCATGGAAGACTAAAATCATTTGGCTCAATACTTCTACCATTAGGATGAAGAGGAAAGGGGAAAGAGGGTCTCCTTCCCTAACTCCTTGAGAGGTAGAAAAATCCACCTGAAGAGCCATTTATGAAGACTAAAAATATAGCTGATTTAAGATAGGAAAGAATCCAATTGCACCATGTCATTGAAAAACCTTGCCTTGCCAAAACCTTTGCTACAAAATCCTAGTTAACTTTGTCATAGGCCTTCATCAAGTCTGATTTTATGATCATAGCTGGAATTTTTTTGATGAACTAAGTGCAAGATTTCATGAGCTATTATTGCCCCTTTATCTATCTCTTTCCCCAAAATAAAAGTTCCTTGTTCCTCTAAGATTATGCCTAGAATGAATTTGGCTAGCCTTAGGCCGATAGATTTGGAAAAAAATGTAAATGGAATTACAGAGGGAAATAGGTATAAAATCTACAAATGAGGATGGATTTTTGAATTTGGGTATAAGATCAATATTGTTGGCATTTATTTCTTTTAATATTTTTTTGTTTCTACGAGACTCTTCTAGAGCCAACCATATGTCACTTCCCACAAAATCCTAATATTTCTTATAAAATACTACAGCGAAACTGTTCGACCTAGGATGCTTGTCTAGGGATAGTGAGAAGACTACAATTTTGACCTCTTCAAAGGTAAATGGAGCCAAGAGAAAAAAACTATCATCTAGACAAAGTAATTTTGGAATGAAATTTAGAAACTCTTGTTCTTTTTCGATCACCTTACGGTCATGATTTGTTGGTTTGGTAAGGAGGTTGTAAAAGAATAGAATGGCCTCTTTATGAATACATAACTCATATTTTAGAAGTTCATTAGATGTTTAATTTATAGGAAAAAAATTGTTAGAAGTGCATCTAACCTTGGTTGAGTTATGAAAACATTGTGTTCTTGTTGACCTCTTTTAACCAAGTTTCTCAACTTCTATTTCTAATATATTTCTTTTCTAGAAATAACTTCTCCAATTTATTTATAAAGTTGGTTATGATGGTGGAAGGATTAATTTTTCCTACCTTTTTGAAAAATTTGTTCATTGAGCACTCGAATTTTATGAATACAAATTTTTTCATGTTTTAGAATATTTTTGAAATGGAGATGCTTCAATTGTTTGATCTACCATTTTATGAATTGGTATTTTTGGTGCTTTTTTGATCTAGAGCCTTCTATTAATGGTTCATTCAACCACCATTGTTTGAGGGAAAAGCATAAATTTTTCATCCCTGAACCACATGTGTTCAAATTTAAAGAATGAATTGAATTTATTTGGTACAAAATTCTAAATAATATCCAGTTGAGTTAGATAATGATTTGATCCTGAGAATGTGAGGATGGGAGAGGAGAATTTAAAATTATTTCTGGTCCAAATTATTTAGAGGAGAAATATATCTAACCTATCAACAATGAGGCACAAATATTTCCTTCTATATGTCAATGTAAACTTATCATCAGTTGGTAAGTAATCAATCAATGTCTTATTGAAGATTAAATTGGGAAAATCATCCATTGCTTTAGGAGGAGGGATGATACATCCATTTTACTCTTTTGAGGATGTAATACCATTGAAAACCACTCCTAAGATAATAAATTCCTCATTTAACAAAATAGGGTTTCACTCAAAGATTCCCATACATGTTTCTTGCTAGTAATTGATGTGTGACCATAAACATTGAATATCTAAAATGTGTGCTAAAATAATTAAATCTTGATGAGAATTCACCATTATTGGGAAGAAATGACCCCTTCCTTGAACTTGCATGTATTGCATAAAGATTAATTGACCTTTTTTTCATGTTGTTTATATAACCCGTACTTTTCTAATATTTAT
This sequence comes from Sequoiadendron giganteum, assembly GCA_007115665.2. Classification (NCBI taxonomy): domain Eukaryota; kingdom Viridiplantae; phylum Streptophyta; class Pinopsida; order Cupressales; family Cupressaceae; genus Sequoiadendron; species Sequoiadendron giganteum. Next base: position 569,761,458 of record CM021101.1, read on the forward strand.
ATATAGGCATTGCTAAAATTAATATTTTAATAGGATGTGAGGTTATATGGAAATGCATGGAGCATTGGAGTTCATGTTGTTTCCATTGTTCAATTACTTTGACTCGGTATTTTTTCTACTTTTTAACAATTTTTATATAATATTGCAATACAAGTGTCCTTGAGAGTAGCAATGATTTGAGATGTACATTATGGAGTGAGGATATTAGGGGCACATATTAGTTGTGTATCTAGGATAGCTTGATATAAACATGCATTGATGTATTTGTACATGAGGGCATGAAAAATATGATATATGAGTTCTACTGATTATATTCATGGTAGAATGTATGAGAAATACGATGATTATGAATGTCATGTGTATGTTAAAAAATGTCACATTTATGTGTAATCAACATCAAGTGTGTTGAACATATGCAAATAATAATTATTATAATGAAAAGATGCATAGGTGTTACCTGTTAGTGTAATTAATATTTAATTGCACTTGCATAACTTTACTTAGGTTTTGCTTAGGTAATAATTAGTTTATTTAATTAATAAGTAAGCTTTATTTAGTTGAGGTTTTTTTAGGTCAACATTAGGGTTGCATATATTGCTTTTATAAAGCAATTCTCTCATTGTAATCTTTGAATTCATGAATAATATCAATTTGCACATTTCATGCAAGGCTCTACTTTTTCATTGTTTTTCTCTTTTCTGGAAGGTGTTTAGGTTTGCATATCTGATCTTGGTTTCTAACATGGTATCATAGCCTTGACATGCAAACCCTTCTCAAATTATGGAGAAAATCATTGCAGAGTTTGTTCGGGGTTCCTCGAGGGTATCATGCCTTGAGTTCATTTATGTGGCATTTTGGATTAGATTGGGCTTCATCATTGGATTCAGAGTGCTGGAAAAAGTTAAGAATGACTTTAATTTTTTTGATTTTGGTCATCCTTAAAGAAATCTGTGAGGGTTTCAAGCTCGGTGATTTTTTGCAAGCTCTGGAGGTAGCCTTTTTTACGTAGCATCTTGGAGCAAAACGGACACCGCCATTGCATTCACAGCACCCCAAAACCTTAAGATTGCCCTTCGTTTCATTGATTTTGGTGAAGTTGGTTCGAAAGGAAAAACTTTTTTTCCAGGAAGGCTGTACGACCTCCCCAGCATGCTCCCCGAGGCAAGATTCTTGAAAAAAATGCAAAAAAAAAAACAAAAATGCATGTTTTTTTGATTTTTTTTAAATTGTCGGTGAAAATTTTGGCAATGGCACTCGACGACCACCGCCATGCCACCCAATGGCCACTAGGAGCAGTGGCTCCTAGGTGGCAGCTCTCGGGTGGCACCTCCTCCCAGCCGCCTCTACCTCCGCAGGTCGAACCAACCCCTGCAGGCTCCAACTCCATCAACCACGGTCATATGGGGACCGGGCGCTATGCACCCAACCTCCAGCCGACCTCCCAGCACTCCACATGGTCATATGGATGACCAAGGGCTTCACCCCACCCCCCTACATACTAGCCCCTGGTCGTGCACAAGACCAGGGGCCAAATTTTTTTTAGCTCCCTAGGCTGCCTGTAGGCCTTATTGGCCAAATTGGAGCACTTTTACAAAATCGGGCGTAACTTTTGCGTACAGTGTCCTTTTTTCACAAACAAGATACCGTTGGAAAGCTGATTCCGATGCAAATCCAGTGGTGAAGGTAGTTTTTTCTATTTTTCTCTAATTTAATGTTTTAGGTCCTTGAACACAGATGTTGTTGTTTTCACTCCGGAGGGCATATCTTTTGACTCGGTGATCCTTTTTTCACCATTCTTGCGGAATTGGAAAGTTGGTTCAGTCCTCTACATAGCTCTGAGGTCTATTTTTATATTTTGTTTATGAATTTTAAGGCATTATCTCCTTTTACAATCATTGGGTATTGTAATAAATGAACTAATATAAAGTTGCATCAGGGGGGTTTCTTTCATAATAATCTGATTAGAGTGTGCTTGCACTTTGATCTTCATCTTGTTTTGATTAAAAATCGCATGGGTTGTGATCTAATTTCTTAGTTTCTTTTGGCCATATTTTGTCTTAGCTTGACACATATCAAATTCATTTCAGTTCCATCTCAGTTTGAGGGCCACTGAATTTGTGGTTAATGTTCCTAAGTCTTTATGGTACTTGTTCCCATGGAAAAAATTTAGTCTCAGTTTGGCATCGGCATCAAGATTCACAGCTTCTAGATTATGTCATCATCATATCATCTACTGTTGCTTTATGGTTTCCAGGGTTGTTCCCATTTGTTTTTTTTGAGTGTTCTGTGGCATCAGGTCTGTTGTTGCATAATTATGATTCTGATATGATTTCTTGTAGAAAAAAGTATCTTTCCTTTCTTGCCAGATTGCGGTTCCAATGTTACTCCACAGTGTTCTTCCAGTGCTTCTTTGTAGCAGTCATCTCATTGTAGGGGGGTTGTCCCACTAGGTTTTCCTTCTCTACCTCATTATTACATTTGTACATGGCTACCTGATCAGGCCTTATTGCCGGGATCCATTCATGCTTATTTAGTCTCCCTAAGTTGCACTTATGGGGGGGTGTTAGTGTAATTAATATTTAATTGCACTTGCATAACTTTACGTAGGTCTTGCTTAGTTAATAATTAGTTTACTTAATTAATAAGTAAGATTTATTTCTAGTTGAACTATTTTTAGGTCAATACTAGGGTTGCATACATTGATTTTATAAAGAAATTATCTTATTGTAATCTTTGAATTCTTGAATAATATCAATTTGCACATTTCATGCAAAGCTCTAATTTTTCATTATTTTTCTCTTTTGTGGAAGGTGTTTAGGTTTGGATGTCTGATCTTGGTTTCTAACATTACCTATAGGTATAATTTGTATCGGGTAATTTTAATTTCTTATCTTCCTTGGTCTTTAATTTCTCATTTTCCACCCAAGTCTAAGTATTTGCCTTCATTTTTGTCTTAGTCACGAGAATCCCAAAGTTCCTAACCTTTGTCACATGTTCTTTAAGATTTGAAACTTGGGTCACTAGCTCCTTGTGTTCTTAAACCTTGTCGTCAGGTTTGTGTTTTTCCTAACTTTTCTATGGTTTGACCTTTCCTCTTTTGTGGCATCAAGTGTGTTGGTTGATTGTGTAGTTGATGAGTTAGGGGTTTTAATAACTTTGTATCTCTCGACTTTGAGCTACAAAGTTTCATTTTTTCACGACATGGAGAAGTGTTGTTCATATCACGTGTTCCAAGGAGTCACCTATGTATTTAATAAGGAGTACAATGCAACCTCGAGAGGTATTATCAAAGTTTTTTGCAAAACATGCCAATCTTAAGGTTTTCTTTATCGAGGATCTAAGTAAGGTGTCACATTAGGGTATGTGCAGGATCATGATGGGCCAAAAAGTGGCGATATGTAAGTGATATGATGGCCCATGTGGCTGATGACTTTTTTTTTACCCAAAATTGATGAAACAAAAAGGGCTTTTAGAGGAGATTCTCAGCTTTCCACCAATATAAATTATGCTTTACTTTGAATTTAATAAATAATAATTATTTATTTTCTATTTGAATTATGACTAAATTCCTAATTGGTTGGATGATTGAAAAACATCTATAGCTTTCAAATGGTATCAAACATGCATCACATTCTATGCTTCACATACTATAGGATAAAAAAAAAAAAATTAATTTCATGAAGTTTTGACCAAGTTAAGGTGGTTAGACGTATGCTTTTTTATATTTTTTAAAATTTGTAATAAAAAATTCATAATTAAATATTGGAAAAAAATTACAAAAAAATATGAATCACATCGGGACATGAGTCCTCTACTTATATCTAAAATCTTATAAAAAATTATTATTATTTTATTGTGGTTAGTGTGGTCAGATAGACACATACTTCTTATTTTTTCCCTGAAATTTAAGTACTATTGCAATGAAATTTCCAATTTTCACCAAATAGATTTTTATTTTTTTTAAATAAACCTAGTAGTTTAGAAACTACATTCAATTTGCTACAAATTCTATTCTTACATATTTTTGAAATAATATAGGTAACTTATTGAAAATTTTACGTCAAGTTTCCTAGCTCTGATTTGCTGAATTTTTATTGCCACTTAAGGGCCCATTTTTTCCATGATGATCCTACACATACCCATTAGTTCAACACCAAAAGCACATCTTGTCATCCTCATATAATCTAGGGTGGTGGAGATTCATTTGGTTGAGTTTCAGTTGTACCTCCATCTTCTGCAATTATGTCTTGTAGAAAACAAGTGTTCCTTTGTGTGCTATGAGCTCATGCAGTTTGAAATTGGAAATCATTGGCTCGACGTAAGGGACATAGATCTGGGATCCTTCAAGCTGGAAGAATTCTGGGCATGTTTGGAAAGTAACAAAAAAATTTCATTGACGCAAAACTGTTAGAAAGTGGATTAGCTCATGCCAAGGGTTTTCCAGAAGCTCTGTTGAGCATGGACCTAGTAGGTGCATGAGTGAGAAGGTATATTCCAAAAATGAGGTAAATCAAAGTCATGGACGGGGTCCCGTCACTGCCAAAATATCTCCTGAAGTTGTTTCCCAAATGCTAAAGATTCCTGAGAGAGCACCTGTCAAAGATATGTCGGTTGTGGTGGCTAATGAGTTTTTCAAAGCTAATGAGGATTGGTGCAAGAATTATATGGGAAAAGAGTGGTTGAAGTCAGAGAAAAGAGGTAAGTCCTAGTTACCTGCCAAACTCAAAAGATTACATTTCAAAGGAGAAATTGCAGATGTCATTGCTTTATTACATTGCATTGTTGGAAATGCACAAATTGAATCTTTTGAAGACTATATGTGTCAATTTAATTTGGTTATCTGTGATGAGAATGTATTCATTGACTAGGCTAAGATTATTTGTTTTCATTTGAGTGAGAAATTAGTCAATTTCCATAAAACTGCCACCTTTCATTTGTGTTCTTGCTTAATATACATTATAGCCAGTCAAAGGTCCTTTTGGTTGGGATTAAAGTTGTAGGTACCTCCAATTTCTAGCATGCTTGTCTACAAGTGTTATCTGTAGTTCACTAAGCATGTTCAAATGGGAGATTTTTTCCTTGTCAATGATGCATTCTTGATGGAAGTTGTGAGGAAATTGGATGGAAATCCTGAAATGCATTTTTCTCCCGAGTCAATGTCCTTGGCATCAAAGTATGGAAGTTTCTATATCCAATTTGAGAATTTTTCCTACTTGAGGATAGGAAGTTATGAAAATGCCCCATTAAAATTGCTTAGATATCCAGAAGATTTGCTAGTATTCCTGGATGTTTGTAGACAAATGGCCTTGGTGAATGTAAAGTACATGAATATGGGGAAGCATGGTTATCATTTCCCTTTGATAAATCATTCTTTCACGTGTAAAAATAATCAGATGGCTAAAGGTGTTGAGGGAATCCTTAAAGAATATACTCTTCAGCATTTGTTCCTGAGGGTTAATTTTGATAGAAAGGGTTTTGTGAGACATAATTTATATGGAGGAGGTTCATACTAGCATCAGTATTCTATTGAGGACTTTTGGGAAGATTGTGTTGATGAAAATGAGGTTTTGAAGAGAGATTATATGAGGTTGACACTCAGAAAAATACAAGTCTTTGGTCTTTCTATCCAAATTCCTGAGAGTGCAATTGAATATTTAATGGTCGTTGACCTAGAATATGAAATATTGTCTGATAAATCTCATCCCAAGGTTGATTGGAGAAAAAATAAGGTATTGAACATGATTATTCAAGCCACCCCAATGTTGAAAATAACTCATAACTAGTTAGAGGGGAAATGGTGATAGGTTGCAGGTCCTACTCAAGAACCAGAATCATCTTAGAGAAATGAACAAAGATCCACTCAAACTGTTGTAGTGAGTACATCATTAGAGAGATTGGCTACTAAGTCTTCAAGTGCAAATTCACAATCTAGGGGTGATGGTGAGAAGCCTAAAGAGACGACTAAATTGAAGTCAGTATGTGAACATGATAGCATATCTACACCCACTTCTAAGAAGAAGACTAGTCAAACAAAACCTGTCTGAGGATTCAAATGCCATTTTAAAGCAAATTCTTGAAGACAATATTTTTCCTCCTTTTTTTGAAGTACCTTATTCCCTAGTAGAAAATACACCTATCACTCCTAGTGAGGCTAAGGAAACTGTTCAAGGAAATAAGGATTTTGTTTTGGTAGAAGCCTCCCTAGTATGGCTAAAAAAAGCAGTGGAGGAAAAGAGGAAATATACTCCCACGACAACAGTTGGAGTAGATATAGTTGCAAAGTTGCTTCAGACTTCCTCAAGGCCAAAGAAAGCTTAGAAAATGTCAGGAATGCTGACTGATCCTACTTGTGGTAATCAGATATTAGAAATTATAGACCCCATAAAATATTTGAATGATGATGAAATAAATGAGGCTGATTGCAAAATCACACATGTTGACATGGGACCTCAACCACTTGAGGGTGATGTGTATCATGCTAATTATTCAGTGAATTCCCTGATTAAGTGAGTAAAGGAAGAAAGAAAGGAAAAGTTGAATTTGCAATCTGAGGTCCTCGATTTAAAGAATTTTATTTCTTCTTTGGTCCCCCATTCTATATCGAGTGAAGCCTCAAGTTCTCAGAAGGGAGATATTGATGGGTTTACAAAGCAATTAATAAGAAATAATTTGAGCTATTCGAAAGCTATCAGTGAATGGATAGATGAAATGTCTCAAAAAATCATCCTCTTTATCAAAAAAATCTTTGCTTTTCTATACTCAAATTGATGATAAGAGGAAGGAATCAATGACAAAACTATGTCATGTCAGGAATGTTCAAACCAACCTTTATGTTCTCTGACAAGAAATGAAGGAGTTTATTTACATGTATTGAATAAAATTGATCAATGAAAAAATTGTGAATGGTCCAAAGGATTTAGATCCTTCTTGTTGTGACTCAATGAAGTGGAAATTAAGAATTTATGACAACCTAGTAAAGGATATTTTTGAAGTGCTTGAAAAGTATCTGGACATGCTGGTGGAGATTAAAGGTAATTGTAATGACCTAAAAGATGATATTATTAATGAGTTTGATGAGAATATTCTGGATTCAAAGGAAATTTGTTTGAAATTCAAAGAATTATTCAACAAGGAGATAATAGACCCTACCATGATGAAGAAAGAATCTTTCTCAAAAATTGATAGATTTCAAGTCTACCTCAATTCTCTTAAGGCAGAAGAAAATAGGAGATCTGACACTCTAATTGAGAATGAGGCTGCTCTAACCAAATGGAGAACTAGACTATAGATCACCGTAACACCGAGAAGTAAAGAAATACTTGCAATTATTACCAGGAACAAAGATTTCAAATCTAGAGTGAAGGCACAAGAAGAACTATTGCAACAAGGAGCAGTTGAGAATCTACAAGATGAAGAGGCTATGGCAGATAGAAATGATGCTTAATTATTTTTATTATTTCATGATACTTTAGTTTAATTTGGCTCTTTTAAGTTTGAGACTTATTTTTCATTCGATACGGTTACTTTCAAGAAACCATTACCAAAGACAATTAGCTATTCTTTAAATATGGTTTTGGATGATAGGGATGGGATCTTTTGGGAAAACTTTGATTTACTCATTAGAGAAATTTTTTTTTTTATTCAACATGTTTTTCTATCTTGATATAGAATGCAATGGTGGAATTTATGCATTTGTAATCTTTGAATTACAGTGTATGAATCTATTCTACTTATGTTGAATTTTATGCCAGTGTGTGATCTATTATTGGGCGATATATATATATATATATTGATTTGTTGCATCACTATGGTATTGTTTATCTATGAATAGGGATTCTGTGGTGATATTTGATTTAATTTTTGTTGTGGTATATTTCAGTTTTGTTATATGAAGTCAATGAATGCCTTTAAATATTTCTAGTTAAAAACCCCTTCCTTTGTTATATTTCTGGTTAAAAGAAACCTTGGTTAGAAATTATTCCTTGAATATCAAATGAAGGTAGCTGCCACCTTTTAAAATAAGAAGAGAATTAGTTTGGAAATTATATTATTATTAATTCAACTTGTTGGAAAATGTGTCTAAACTTGCTGGCTTGAATCTCTGTTAAGGACTTGATGAATTTTCCCTCCATACCACAGAGTCCTTCCTTCCCTTTGCCGAGAGCATGATGGACCTTGGCTTCACTGGTAGAACAATCGCATATCGATGAGTGACAATGTGTTGTCTCACCGATATACCGATATGCAATAAAAATTGTGTCGGTGTGACTTGGGGTCATGGGTGGAATCTTTCACCGAGGTACACTGATGGACCAATGGTAGATGGAAGCGACTTTGTGGGGACCACAACATAGTGTACCGATGAATGAGGATCTTGATCTACGATTGAGATTTGAATAATCCAATAGTGCTCATTTTATTTCGTGGTCAGTTGAGGTGAGTATCGACGAACTCTTATGAACCAAGAAAAATCATCTGAGTGTTTGACACTTGGCGGCATGCAAAGTGTGCAGGCTTCAAACATGTGTCACTGTTTCAAAGAAACTTATTGGGGATATTGTAGATTATTTTTTGATTCCCTGAAATTGCACAAGATGTGTACGTGTGTCTTGGTGGACTTTGGCGGTCTGGGGATTAGACGGTTATCGCCATACCATGGTCGCTGTTAGGCCATACCACGGTAGCTCGAGGCACAGTTGACCATTTTGATATTCAAAGCAATGGGTGAATGGCGTGATGACATGTGGCACAATCTCATTCATTGATTTTACATTGTTGTTGTAAACCAACATTGATTGGCCAAAAGCTTTATTTCTTTGGCGGCAATTAAATACAGAGGTAGGTTTGGTAACCATTACATTGCTGGACGGCTCGATGCATGCTGTAAGGTGGTGCCACCAAAGAATGATGGAAGCTAGTTGGTGGGGTAATAAAATACCATGATAGCTTTTGGTTGGACAAAGAGAGGTTGATCATGATGTGAGATCAGATCAAGCAGGTTAGAGATTTTGTGTTCGAACGATATGCTCTAAGCAGTGTAATTGTGAACACTAAGACACACAAAATTGATAAGATGTGAACCTGAGAGCTTGTGAGGCTGTTGTGGCTGGAAGGATGGCTGATCAAGTGGGTTGGTGACATGAAATGTATCTGCACTATATGTCGTGTGAGGACATTGTAACAATGCGAGGATTCAGATCTATGATGCCTTTTTTCTCCAGATGAAATAAGATGTAACTCCTATAAAGGCTATGAGCCTAAGATTGTATTGTAACTCTATTTGTTGCTAAATAATACAATGGCTGGATGTTTTGGAGGGTGGGGTTTTTTACCCGAAAGGGTTTTCCCCACGTAAATCTGTGTGTTCATTAGCTTGTCTCCCATGTTGTTAGATTATGTGAATTTTGAATCTGTGTATGTGTTGAATTTTTTATTTGTTTGCATGTTCTTTTCTCAGAAGGGTTAATGGGGGAAAAAAACTGTGCTTGTTTCCACTTTATGGCATAGTATTTTGTGTCTTTGAGGTGATTTGAAGAAATTAAAGTCATGAAGGCACTGCTATTCTTAGATGTTTCATTCTAAGATGACTCATTTCATCCCCAACACAACTGTGGTTACATTTTTCACCTTAGTGGGTGTGAGAATATAGAGTTAGGTGATAAATCTGTCAACCAACAATTTTTTGGCAACTCCACTAGGGACTAGCTCATAGAAAATAATTTTGTATGATGAGTTGCTCTATGGTTAATAACAATGGTTCTTAAAAAGCTTAATGCTCTTGTTATTTAGCCTAACATAGATTGGTTTCTTGGTGATCAAGAGGATATATTTATTGGTTTTAGATTACTCGCTTGGCAGTAGAGAAGAACCAACTATCAATATCGTAGAGTTAATGAAGTATTGGAAGAAGAGGAGGAATTGGAAGATATTATCAGAGAAAATGCAATGCACTTTGAGAATGCCTAAGAGATTGTGTTTGTAAAACATAACCCACCTGCAACCAGAATAGTAAGAGCCCCTCCTATATAGGCTCCTAGAAATCAAGTAAATAATAGGTGAAACCCTCCTCAAAACCATCAATAAATAAAAGTTGGTGACTCTGTAAGACTATCTGTGTCTTGTTAAAACCTAGCTTCTAAAAGTTATACTAGGAGTGATAAGAAAAAAGGGGTTGTGGATAAAGATTTTGAGTTCTTAGAAACTATTGATTTTTCATATTTTCTACCTACCCAATAAGTTAAGTGTATCAGTACACCATCTTCTCCTCCACCCCCTAAATCTAGTGTATCTGGGGTTCTAAAGATATCTTGTCAAGGTCTCCTTTTGTGTGGCACTATCCTCCCTACACAAGTAAAATTTACTTTAGTCATGGCACAACCAGTCCCATGGGGGGCCATCATGGGTCCTCTAACCTTTGGAGCCATTGCACAACTCCATGACCTACCAAAAGGTTCGGGGAAGATTATACCCAAGTTTAGTGGAGATGATAAAGTTTCTTCTGATGAGCAGATGAAGGATTTTTTTGCTACCTCTTCCATTCTTGGAATACAATATGAAGATTTTGCTATGAGGCTCTTTGCAGAATCTTTGACAGATGCTGCTATTGACTGGTTTTTCTCTCTTCCCAATGGCTCTATCAACAATTGGGCTACCCTAAGGACAAGGTTCAAGAACAGATTTAAGTCTGCAGAAGATGATAAAGTTATAGTTGCTCAATTAGGTTCAATGAAAAAGGATGTTCATGAGTCAATTAGAGATTTTGTGGCCAAGTTTAATAAGCTATATAATAGGATTACTACAAACATGAGACCTTGTCCTAAATTGTTGAAAGAAATGTTCATTACAATTCTTCCATTGGATGTGAGTTCCATTATTAAAAGGGAAGGCACAACTAATATAGCTGTTGCATAAGATAGAGTTGTATCCATAGAGGATGATCTAATTATTTTTGGAAAATGGAATAATAATTACAAATTGGTAGGCCATCTCTTGTAAACTCTACTTACCCAGTGATTCAAAGATTGGCCAACGACATAATCACTCTCAAGAGACAGATGCCAAAGGGCCCTTCACAAATGTCCTATCAAGATATTCCTAGGAGTTATCAAGGAGCCCCTCACAAAACACTTTCATTGATTGGTCCAGACCAAAGGCTGACAATTGAAGGTCCTTCTTCTACTAAGCAGAATTATTGTAATTTTCATCTAATTTTGGATCATAATGGAGCTACTTGTTTGGAGATGATTAGATTCATGCAAATTCTTAAAACAAATGAACATATTGTGGAACCATATATGGAGGAGCCTAGCTCATCCAATGATGTTGGAAAGAACTTCTTTGAGTTTGTAGTAGATGCAGCATCAGAAGAGGATATATATGTTAGAGTTGATGATCCTAATTGTGTTGTTTTCACTAGGGCACAACACTCCAAGATTGATCAGGGTGGCTCATCTTTAGCCCCAAAGTACATTTTAACAAGGCAAAAAGAGAAAGAACAAATTGTTCCTAACAATGTACAAGTTGAGGTACCATCTTCTTCACCTTCTGTTACCATTCCTTCTAATTCATTTTATATAGTTGAATCTTGTAAAATACCAAGATTCAAATTTTAGATAAACTAAATACTTGAGACTCAATCCCTTAGAATTGGATAGGTTGGTGAAATATGTTAAGAAAGAGCCTTCACCATCCCAATGTAATGCCAAATTTTTTGATGATAATGAAGCTAGCCTTGAGAATCACATTTACTCCAATACTATAGATAAACCTTCAATCTCAAAGAACCCATAGATGAAACCAAAACCTTTCTTTATATCATTATATATCGCTAGTTTTAGATTGAGTAATTGTATCATTGACTCTAGAGCTTCCAAAAAGGTAAATTTTATTCCATGGATGGATCTCCAATTCCTACTATAGGTCAAATCAAGGATTCTCAAGTAGCCCTAGCTGCTTTTCCCAAAAAGAGGCTGAAACTAACAATATTGGTTGTTGACATTCCTATAAGTTATGGTATGTTGTTGAGTAGAAATTTCTGTAAATACATGGGTGGAGAGATTCAGATGGATTGGTCTCATGCCTTAATACCCTTGGATGGAAAGAAAATATTCCTGAATCCTAAACCCAAGGCCAAGTTCACTATCTTAAAGTCTAGTGATCCTAGACAAGATATTATGTTTGTTGAAATAGAGCCAAGAATCTATATGTGCACTTCTCACAAAGAGAAAAATTCAAATCCTATTAGCCCTGATTTGGTAGATGAATTATGGATACTTGAATTTGATGGAAGTTGTGCTAATATTAGGGCAGGTGCTTGGGTAGTTTTGATTTGTCCTGATGGATATAAGTTCCCCTTTTCTTTCAAATTGGAGTTTGGTAATACCAATAATATGACCGATTATGAAGCTCTGTTGCTTGGCCTAAGTGTAGCCAAAGAAAAAGGTATCAACCAATAGAGGGTTGTAGGATATGAAAAATTTGTGCTGAAGCAGGTGAGGAATATCTACATTGCAAAAAATTAGCCGGCTCAAACATTATAAGAACAAAGTCTAGGATTGTATAAAAGATTTTGATGCTTTTTCTATAGAGTTTGTTCCCAAGGAACAAAATGCTAGGGTTGACTCTCTAGAAATCTCAACTTCCGCTCTTTCCACATCCGAATTTCAAAGATGAGTCTTATAGAATCAAAATTGTGTACAGACCTAGTGCTCTTGACAATGTAAATCATTGGAAAGTGTTCAATGACGATCAACAGATTATTGAGTTCTTGGAGAAAGCTGAATCCTTTGCTCGCATCTATTTTGAGGGTAGTGATGATAAAAGCAATGATGTTTTAGAGGGTGGAATTTTTGCCTCTAATGGGAAAGAGACAAAGATTATCTAGTTGAAAGGCAACAAGATTCCAAAGGGTTTAGTTTCTCTCAAACATTTATTTAGTAGGCATGATCAATACTTGAAGCAGAAAGGTAAAGTCTCTGTCAAAGCATCTACTGGGTATGATAAGGTAAATATTGGTACAAAATATGATCCTAAGATTGTTTTTATTGGGAAGTGTTGTTCTCAAGAAGAGAGAGAGATTGATCTCTCTGTTGATACATTATTGGGATGTCTTTTCCTAGTGCTATGCAGATTTGAAGAATTTTATAAATGGAAAATTCCAACATAAAATTCTGCTGAAACCTAGTGCCACACCTTATAGACAAAAATAGGAGACCTATAATCACAAGGTTGTAGAAGCTATTTTTAATTAAATTCATAAAATTCTCAAGGATAAGATTATTTCTCCCATCCATCATTCTACGTGGGTAGCTAATATAGTTCCTGTGAGAAAGAAGAATGGGGAAATAAGGATATGTGTTGACTTCAGGAATTTGAATCAAGCATCTCTGAAAGACAATTACCCACTACTTGTGATGGACCACATTCTGCAAACAATTGATAGCTCTAAAATTATGTCCATGCTTGATGGTTTCTCGGGTTAGAATCAGGTTGAGGTAGCTCCAGAAGATCAACATAAGACAATATTCACCATGCCTATCGGTGTTTCTTCTTATAATATAATTCCATTTGGCCTTATTAATGGAGGAGCTACTTTTGAAAGGGTTATGGACTTATCTTTTGGTCATCTTAGGAATAAAATTATAGTGATTTATTTGGATGACCTAACAATTTTTTCTAAAAAGAGGGCCAATCATTTGCATGATTTGGAAGTAGTGTTGCAGTGTTTCCGAGAAGAAGGTATCTTTTTGAATCCTAAGAAGTCTATCTTTGTTGTAACTAAAGGGAAACTCTTAGGTCACTTTGTTTCTAAGGATGGAATCAAGATAGATCTAGAGAGAGTGAAGGAAATCATGCAACTGAGATTACTTGCCAATAAAGATGGTACCCGGTCCTTCTTTGGTTAGGTGAACTTTCTAAGAAGGTTTGTTCTTGATTTTGCTGAACCGAAAAAGCCCAGTTTTGATATGATGAAGGATCATCTAGTTTTCAAATTGAGTAGTGATGGAAAAAAATCCTTTGCAGATATCAAAACTACAATTGCAAACACTCCCACTTTAGTTCACCCTAATTTTATTAGAGATTTCATTATATATAGCTACACCTCTAGACACACCTTGTTAGCCATATTAATAGAAAAAGATGAGCAAGGTATTGAAGCCCCTATCTCCTTTATGTGCTCTCCTCTAAAGAAGTATGAGCTCAAATATTCACTTCTTGAAAAACATGCATATTATCTTGTGAAGGCCCTCAAAATTTTTAGGTTCTATATTCTTCATTCTCATACCACTATTTTTGTTCTTGAAACTGTTGTGAAAAGTATTCTTACTCAACAGGATATTGTATGTAATAAAAGAGGATCTTGGATAGCCTAGATCCAGGAATATGATCTAGATACTAAACCTACTAACCTAGTTAGGGGAAAGGATCAGGATAAAATGATTGTTGAGAATAAACTTATTGAAACAGATTTACCATTAGTACTATTCACAAGAACAACTAATGATTGGTTTTCTGATGTCTCTTATTTCCTAACCTAGGGTGATTGCCCATCACATTTTTCATCAAGGGGAAAGAAGAACTTAAAGCTTAAACCAAACAAGTATTTTCTGTGGGAAGGGAATTTGTATAAAAAGGGTGTGGATGGGACTTGCTTAAGAAGTGTTGATAAAGAGCAGCTAAAGAAGCTAGTGGGATATTTTTATGGTGAGGCATGTGGTGAAAATTTTCTACTTTTGTTACAACTTTTAAAATCCTACATCATAGATTCTATTGTCTTGGCATGTTTAAAGATGCATATGAGTGAGTTTTGAAAGGTGAAAAGTGTTTAAAATTAACAAGCATACCACAAATTGTTTCCTTTCCCTTGAAACTTGTGGTGATTGACGATCCCTTCCAATAGTGGGGTCTGGATTTCATTGGACCAATCAACCCGAGTTCTAGTGCAAGACACACACACATATTAACTGCTACAGACTACTTCACCAAGTGGGTAGAGGCTATTCCAATGAAGCACACCACCACTGAGGTTGTATGTAATTTTTTGAAGGAGAACATCTTGGTAAGATTTGGAGTGCCCAGGAAAATTGTCGTCAATAACGCTAGTTCTTTTTCCTTTGCTGAAATTACCCTTTTTTGTTATGATTATGGTATTATTCTTCCTCATTCATCTAATTATTATCTGCAAGGCAATGGGCAAGCCAAGTTGATTTTAATAAGAATTTAATCTCCATTATAAAGAAGTTGGTTGGTGAAAATCAAAGGGGATGGCATAAAAATTTATATGATGCTCTATGGGCTGATAGGGTTACCTGTAAGAGAGATATTAGAATGTCCCCTTTTCAACTAGTATATGGCATTGATAATACTCTGTCCACACCATTGGAGATTTTAGCACTCAATTTAAAGAAGGCTATAGAAGATGGGAATTTTCAGACTACTTTGGAAAAGTGGATTATATACCTAAAAAAACTGGAAGAAGAAATGGAAATTGTGGTGGATAAAATTACCAAACATCAACAAATGGTGAAGAAGGTTTTTGAAAAAAGGGCTAGACAAAGAGAATTTATAGTTGGTGATTCAATTCTTCTCTGGGATAGGAGGAGGGAGGCTAAAGGATCACATAAAAAGTTTTATCCTCTTTGGAGAGGGCCTTTCCTGATCAAGTAGCTTGTTGGTGATCATGCTTTTTGATTGGCTTATCCTGATAGTATTTTTCTACCTCTTGCCTATAATGGGCAAGATCTGAAGCTTATTGAATAATTATTTTTTTGGGTTCGCCCTTGTCTATAATTTCTTGTTTGTCTTTTTAGTTTTTGGCTTGTCTAGTTTTTGACTTCGTTGCCCAATGAATAAGGCTTTATGCCATGTTTTTGGTTTCTCTGCATCCTGTCAGTCTTGGTCCCCATTCAGATCCAATGTTACCTATGGGTATAATATGTATCAAGTAATTTTAGTTTCTTATCTTCATTGGTTTTTAATTTCTCTTTTTCCACCCAAGTATAAGTCTTTTACTTCATTTAATTCTTGGTCGTGGGAGTCTCAAAGTTCTTAACCTTTGTCATGTGTTCTTTAATTTTTGAAACCTAGGTCACTAGCGCCCTATGTCCTTAAACCTTGTCGTTGGGTTTGTGTTTTTCCTAACTTTCTAATGGCCTGACCTTTCCTATTTTGTGGCATCAAGTGAGTTGGTTCATTGTGTAGTTGGTGAGTCAAAGTTTTTCATAACCTCATAACTCCCGAATTTGAGTTACAAATTTTAATTTTTCTCTGAAATGGAGATGTGTTGATCATCCCGCATGTTCCAAGGAATTTCCTATGTATTTAATGAGGAGTACGATGCAACTTGGAGAGGTCTAATCAAATTTTTTGCAAAATGCATCAATATTAAGGTTTTCTTTATCGAGGATTTAAGGCATCACATTAATTAAAGACCAAACACATGTATTGTCATCCTCGTATAATCTAGGGTGGTGGAGATTTATTTAGTTGAGTTTCAATTTTACCTCCATCTTCTGCAATTATTTATTCAATAAAATGAGTGTTCCTTTATTTGTTGTGAGCTCATGCAGTATAGAATTGGAAATCGTTGGCTCGGTGTAAGGGACATAGAGCTAGGATCCTTCAAGTTGGAATAATTTTGGGTGCATTTGGAAAGTAACAAAAAATCAAGCATCAATGCAAAAAAAATAGAAAGCACATTAGCTCATGCCGTGGGTTTTCTAGAAAATGTGATGAGCCTGGAATTGGTAGGTGCATGCATGAGAGGTTATATTCCAAAAATGAGGGAAATCAAAGCCATGGACAGGATCGTTGTTGCCAAAATTTATCTTGAATTCGTTTCCCAAGCGCTAAAGATTCCTGAGAGAGCGCCTGTAAAAGATATGTCTATTGCGGTGGAAAATGATTTTTTCAAAGCTAATGAGGAATGGTGCAAGAATTCTATGGCCAAAGGGTGGTTGAAGTCTGAGAAAAGAGGTAAGTCACAGTTACCTACCAAACTCAAAAGATTACATTTCAAAGGAGAAATTGTAGATGCCATTTTTTTATTACATCGCATTGTTGGAAATGCACAAATTGAATATTTTGAAGACTAGATGCGTCAATTTATTTTGGTTATCTGTGATGAGGATTTTTTCATCAATTGGGCTAAGATAATTTATTTTCATTTGAGTGAGAAATTAGCCAATTTCTCAAAAATTGCCACCTTTCATTTGTGTTCTTGCTTAATATATATTATAGCCAGTCAAAGGTCCTTTTGGTCAGGATTAAATCTGTAGGTACCTAAAACTTCTAGTATGCTTGTGTACAAGTGTTATTCATAGCTCACCAAGCAAGTTGAAATGGGAGGTTTTTTCCTTGTCAATGATGCATTCTTGATGGAAGTTGTGAGGAAATTGGATGGAAATCTTGAAATGCATTTTTCTCCCGAGTCCATGCCCTTGGTATCAAAGTATAGAAGTTTCTATATCCAATTTGATAAATTTTCCTACTTGAGGATAGGAGGTTATGAAAAAGCCCAATTAAAATTACCTAGTTATCCAGAAGATTTCCTCGTATTCTTAAAGGTTTGTAGACAAATGGCCTTGGTGAATGCAAAGTACATGAATATGGGGAAGTGGGGTTATCCTTTCCCTTTGATAACTCCTTCCTTCACATGTCAAAATAATTAGATGGCTAAAGGTTCTGAAGGAATCCTCAAAGAATATAATCTTCAACATTTGTTCATGTGGGCTAATTTTGATAGCAAGAGTTTTGTGAGACAAAATTTATATGGAGGAGGCTCATATCAACATCAGTTTTCTATTGACAAATTTTGGGAAGATTGTGTTGATGCAAATGATGTTTTTAAGAGAGATTTTATGAGGCTGACCCTCAAAAAAATAAAAGTCTTTGGTCTTTCTATCCAAATTCTTGAGAGTGTGACTGAAGATTCAATGGTCATTGACCCAGAATATGAAAGATTGTCTGATAAATCTCATCCCAAGGTTGATTGGAGCAAAAATGAGGTATCTAACATGAATACTCAACCTACCCTAGTGTTGAAAAGAACTTGGAACTGGTTAGAGGGGAAATGGTGGTAGGCTGCAAGTCCTACTCAAGAACCAAAATCATCTCAAAAAAATGAACAAAGATCCAATCAAACTATTGCAGTGAGTACATCATCAGAGAGATTGGATACTAATTCTTTGAGTGCAAATTCACAATTTGGGGGTGATGGTGAGAAGCCCAAAGAGACAGCTAAATTGAATTCAATATGTGAACAGGATAACATATCTACCCCAGCTTCTAAGAAGAAGACTAGTCAAACAAAACCTGTGTCTGAGGATTCAAATGCCATTTTTAAGCAGATTGTTGAAGAAAGTAATTTCCCTCCTTTGTCCAAATTACGTTTTTCCCTAGTGGAATATACACCCATTACTCCTTGTGAGGCTAAGGAAATTGTTTAAGGAAATAAGGATTCTGTGTTGGTAGAAGCCTCCTTAGTATGGCTCAAAAAAGTAGTGGAGAAAAAGAGGAAATATACTCCCACAACAATAGTTGGAGTAGATAAAAGTGAAAAGTTGCTCTAGACTTCCTCAAGGCCAAAGAAATCTCAAAAAATGTTGAGAATGTTGACTGATCCTGCGTCTGGTAATCAGATATTAGAAATTGCAGAACCCATAAAATATTTGAATGAGGATGAAATAACTAAGGTTGATTATAAAATCACACATGTTGGCATGGGACCTCAAACACTTGAGGGTGATATGAATCATTCTAATTATTTAGTCAATTCCCTGATTAAGCGGGTAAAGGAAGAAAGAAAGGAAAAGGTGAATTTGCAACCTCAGGACCTTGATTTGAAGAATTTTATTTCTTCTTTAGCCCCCTCTTCTGTATCCAGTGAAGCCTCAAGCTCTCAGAAGGGAGATATTAATGGGATTACAATGCAATTAATCAAAAATATTTTGAGCTATTCCAAAGTTGTCAACGAATGGATAGATGAAATTTCTCATAAAATCATCCTCTTGATTGCCAAATATGTGCTTTTCTATACTCAGATTGTTGATAAGAGGAAAAATATGATGAGAGAACTACATCAAGCTAGAAAATATTAGACCATCCTTTACATGCTCTCACAATAAATGAAGGAGTTGATTTCCATGGAATGAATAAAAATTGATCAATGAACAAATTATGAATGATCCGAAGGAGTTAGATCCTTCTTGGTTCAACTCATTAAAGTGAAAATGAAGTATTATGACAACCTGGTAAAGGAGATTTTTGAAGTGCATGAAAAGTATCTAGACGTGTTGGTGGAGATTAAATGTAACTTTCATGACTTAAAAGAAAAAACCACTGATGAGTTTGATGAGAATATTTTGGATTCAAAGGAAATTTGTCTAAAATTCAAAGAAGTATTCAACAAGGAGATAGCAAACCATGCCATGACAACCAAAGAATCTTTCTCAAAACTTGGTAGATTGCAAGTCTACCTTGATTATTTTAAGGAAGAATAAAATAGGAGATGTGACACTCTGATCGAATCTGAGGCTTCTCTAATGAAATGTAGAACTGGATTATAGATCATCACAACACCAGGAAGTAAAGAAATACTTGCAATTATTACCAAGTACAAAGACTACAAATCCAGAGTGAAGGCACAAGAAGAACTATTGCAACAAGGAGTGGTCAAGAATCTAGAAGATGAAGAGGATGAGGCAGATAGAAATGATGCTTAATTATTTTTAACATTTCATGATACTTTAGTTTAATTTCTCTCTTTTAAGTTTAAGACTTATGTTTTATTCAGTACAGTTACTTTCAATAAATCATTACCAAAGACAATTAGCTATGCTTTAAATATGATTTTGGGTGATAGGGATGGGATATTTTGGGTAAAATTTGATTTAACCATTAGAGAAAAAAATTGTTATTCAATTTTTTTTGCTATCCTAATATAGAATACAATGGTGGAATTTATGCATTCATAATCTTTGAATTACAATGTACGAATCTATTCTGCTTATGTTGAATTTTCTACCAGTGTGTGATCTATTATTGGGTGATATATATATATATATATATATATATATATATATATATATATATATATATTATGATTTATTGCATCACTATGGTATCGTTTATCTGTGAATAGGGATTTTGTGGTGATATTTGATTTTATTTATGATGTGGTGTATTTCAGTTTTGTTATATGAAGTCAATGAATTCCTTTAAAGCTTTCTGGTTAGATCCCTTTCCTTTATTTAATTTATGGCTAAAATAAACCTTAGTTAAAAAATATTCCTTGAATATAAAATGAAGGTAGCTACCACCTTTTAAAATAAGTAGAGAATTAATCTTGAAATTATCTTATTACTGATTCAATTGTGGTTACATTTTTCACCTTAGTAGGCTTGATAATATAGAGTTGGGTGATAAATCCGTCAACCAACTATAGGTTAATAAATATTATGCATATTCACCTACTTGTGTATGTTCATGAAAGTCACATGTATATATTTTCACAAGAAAATCACTCACACATTCCTACATTGCTTCATGTTGGCACCTACTTAATAGTCAAGCAATATTGAAGATTTTGGACTTGTCTTTGAATAAACTCATGAATGCAATTTATGTGAACCTTAAAGCATGTGGTTCACTTATGATGGAATAGGTTCTAATAGATTAATGTAGAACTCTTATTGTTATAAAATATAATAGATGGCCTAAATATTCAAAAGAAAGAGAATGAGACCTTGCATCTTATTTGGTCAACATATACCTAGCTAGAAGCTAGTGAGAAATCATGTAAATAAATTGGACCATAAAAATTAGTGTACCCAATCAAATCAATATCAACCCAGGTGTTGCATAGTGTATCCTAAAACTATGAGTTCCTTGAGTATAGAGTAGGAACTAGTAGATTTCCTTCTATTTTAATTCATGAGGTTCCTACATAGCTAGAGATCATGCCAATGACATATGAAATTCCAAGCCTGATGTGAATCAATTAATCAAGGTTGTTAATAATATATGAATATATAGTAGCATCAACTAATGTTGAATCTAATGTTGTTGCCCATAATGGACTCAAATTGGCTCAAAATAAAGGATTTAAGAAAATTTGGCTTGAGGGGGATTCTCTCAATATCATTAATAATTTGAAAAAATGTGCTACCTCCTCTTGGATTATTGAAAATTTGATTAGGTATTACATTGATATCCTCAATTCTTTTGATGATTATTATATCTCTCATATTTTGAGAGAAGGAAATAGTCTAGCTGATATCTTTGCTAATTTGGGGGATAGAGGGGTCATGAGTGGGATTTGAATGACCCTCTTTCTATAGAGGCTATTGCCACCATTAATCGTGATGACAAAATCTAAGGGTATTTATGATCTTGTATGGCTTTGGGCGTGCATTCTCATCATCACATGGAAGGATATGATATGGAGGATTGGTAATCAGGTTTCGGCTTGCGGTTATGGTACTAAGGATGATATTCATATGGAGTGGATTACTATGTTAATAAATCACCTCTGCCATGTCTTTTTTCTCACACGGATTGCGGGAATTATAAGAGTTTCTTTCTCAAGAATTTTCTTCACTAGTATGAGAGTTGTGAACATTGTCGACTTTGTTAGTTTGGCTACCATGGGTGGAGATAGAAATCATGCAAAGAATTTCTCATGTGACACGATAAAGAAGAAATTATAGGTTTGGAAATTCTTGAGAAGGGAGGGTCGACACTTTATCTTGAGAGACTTCATGGTAATAACCTTCAGATGACTGCTTTGTTTGCCAAAAACTGGAATAACAAGGTTCTAAAACTTTGAGGTATGAAGTTTGATGTTAATGAAGACCTCATAGCCCAGATTACTGGTTTATCAATGAAAAGTATGAAGTTCTTCAGAGGCAAGAAAGAAGCACAAAATTCCATGAAAATCTTCTTCAAAGGAGAGGAATCATAGGACCTTAAAATGATGAAGAGTGGGGGTTATCAAAGGAAATCTATCAAGGCCCTTTGGGGGGACGTTGCAAAGGAGATAATGAGGTTCATTTATCTTGAAGGCTGATATTTTGCGGTAAATGCTTATCACTTTGTCTTACTTAACCATTTTCATCACAAGAAAAGAATTTTCTTTCCCTTTCAGCTTTTGGCCTGTTTGGATGCTGGCATAATTAACCATAGGAAAAATACGAGGAACCCTGTTCTTCATGTGGGGTTGATCCTCCTTATTTCTAATTATGCCAAATAATTTGAGGTGGTTAAGCCACTTTCAACCCCTAAGGATGTGTAACAAAAGCAGGGGAAGGGTTATGAGACTATTTCTGAGAAGGAAGTGACCTGCAAAAATAGAATAAAATGAAAGCTTATCCTGGAAAAAGAGTCAGAGTTAGAGGATGATGTGGAATTCGTCCCAGACTCTCTAGCTACTATGGATGAAGGTGTGAACCCCTAAACCTTCAAATGAACAAGGAAAACAAACATGTTAGGTTGTTAGATCAAATGCATGTAAACAAGTATGAGAGATTCCCCATGAAATCCATCCATTCAAACTAAAATTAGGAAATGAAGAACACAATACAAGAAAATGAAATTAAGTCCTAATTAAGCCAATAGATTAGTGATCTTATGGGGGAATTGGTGCCAATGAAGTGTTGCAATTGGCCCTTTTCCAATTCCTAAGTTGCAATGTAGATTGATTGAGTAATGATCAAATCTCCAAAGATATTTGAGCATAACCTTGTTACAAATTGTGAAAATATGGTGGATTGAGTGAAATGGGTAAAATTAGCTCTCAATGTGGAGAGAGTAACTTTGCATGAAGATTGTGGATCATGATGGATTTGAGTATAGTAAGTTTACTCAAATTATGGATGATAGAATGAGAGGAAGAGTCTCTCATTTAAAGATTTCCAAGTTGGAAGAATGTGGGATCATTCAACATCCAATGGCCAAGTGCCACTTGTGAAGATGTGAATGGTTGAGGAATGAGCACATTTTGGTCAATGTGCATGATAAATACCATTGGATTCAAATATCAATTTTGAATGTGACATGTGCGAGGGAAAGAGAGATGGAGTTAATGTCACTTGGCTTAATGCACAAGGACATGTAAGAGGCATTGAATGCCTTGTTGGAAGGACCAAGTCCACTTGGCCTTTTTGAATTCAAATGAGGGAATATTCCCTTTTGATGCTTTGTGAGAGAAAATAGAGAATTAAATAAATCAAAGTAATTGATTTATTGTGCAACTTGCATTCTCTAGAGGATTTTAATGAGAGGGATTAAGTTAATCATGGTTTTGATTAATTTAATGAAGAATTAGATGATGTGACAATTTAGACTTAAATTTATGAATTGATTTAAATCAAATTGAGAGGAAGGGTTTAATTAAATAAATGATTTGATTTATTTAACTAAAGGGAATAATGTTAGATTAAATTAAATAAGGTTTAATTTATTCAATTTAATAAGAGGACTTTTAGAGACTTAATCAAATAAAATAAATTATTTAATTAAAGAGGGATTGAAGATTAATTAAATTAAATTGATTAATTTAATCAGCAGAGGTGAAAGAACGAATTAATAAATAAGGATTTATTTAATTAAGGGATGAAAGGTGTTGATAAGCTGAGAGTATGATTCAAGATGAAACAATGTTAATATGACCAAAATCAGGTGCATGTATATTTTACGTGTCTACAAAAGGTATGAGATCCCCTTATTTGGGGAAGTGAAAAAAAGAGGAACCAGGCCCCAATAAGGCTTATGACACTTGTAGCAAAGAGCTTGCTGATGAAATGTTGAGTCAGAGTAGAAAGGAGATGAAGGATATGAAAAGGGAGCTGTCGTTGCCTCCCCCTGTTCTGAAAAAGAAAGGGAGATGATTGTGGGTGATAGTAAGAATTGTTGGTGTTCCAAATTAACAAATCAAATGAATCCTAAAGACTAGCCAATTTCTTATGTTCAGACTCAAAGATGGATTTGGAAAACTGACAAGAAATGAGATTTAAACACATTTCCCCTACACTTCAGGCTCTGTAGGACTTAAGGGGGTGACCCTTTAGCAACACCTAAGGATTTAGACACACAATTAACATGATATTGATTAACATGTAAAGCTCTCATAGAATTATGTTGAGAAACCAAAAATATCACTCATTATTGGCTAAGAAATTAAATGAATTTCATTAACCAGCATGGAGAACATGACAAGCACATAACTCAGAATATAAAATTAAAATGGTTTATGATTTAATAATTTGGGACCAAATTGAAAACAATAGAAGTATAAAGATTGACCAATGCCAAAAAGAGGGCTAGAGAGTTATATAACAAGCAGTTCATCCTACAGTGTTAGACATGTTTTGAAGGTCTTTGAAAATTCTATCACATTATGACAACAAGACCACTAAAACTTTATCTGGTAACCATTCTTACAAATCCACTTGAAAACACAACACTCTTGTCATATTTGTTTAAGCAATTACACTATTCCCTAAGCAATAGGCAATGAAAAATGCAACTGAAATTCATTCAAGCAATTACATTATTCAATGAACAGAAGGAAACAATAAATGTAACTCAAATATAGAAAATGTGCATGAAAAACCCCAAGTAATCTTTGATTATTGAATTCAAAAGAGTTTTATATCTCAACAATGGATACAATTATCAGATATATATTCATGAAGTTTAATTAAAAACACAAAACACCTCAGATTGATTGACTAACAATCATATTTCACCCTAGCTTTGCAATCTACCTAGAATTTCTGCTTGCGTTGCAAAGCTTTTAGAAAATTTTGAACCCTTACAAGATGAGAGAAGAAGAGAAGATAAAGAGAAGAGAAGAAAAAAAGAGTAGCCCTAAGATGCATCCACAGTTGACAACTGGTAGTTTGATCCTTCAATCTAGAATCTAGAATCTTCATTTGTCTTCCCTCCTTATTTGCAACAAAAAACTCTCTCTCTTCATGAAAATCTGCACCATCATTTACCATGCCGTGTGAAAACAATTTTCTCATGAAATTTTTTATTTTTTCCTTTTTATTAAATTGGGGATGCACATTATTTTACTTTAGCAAGGTAAAATATTCTCCCCTTGCACCTTTAAAATATTTTCCTTTGTATTAAAATCATAGCTCTTAATAAATTATTGGGCCCCAAAATATTTACTTGGGCTATTCATTTCATCCTTTAGCCAACAAAATTTCTCACCCAGTGAATAATTGTTCACTTATAAAATATTCCCTAGGCACTTAACTTTACCATTAATTTTTTTTCCCATAATATTTCATTTCACTTTCTCAAAAGTGAAAGCCTTTTAAAAATACTTACTGGGCGAATGAGGATTTAACGTATGCTGCACACTGTTAAAATATTTCCCTTTTTAAAAATCCACATCACCTTATTGGGAAAATATTAAGAATAAACTATTACCCAGCATTTAAAATAGAATCAATGAGGCCCATTTAACTTTTTCCACTTTATAGCTCATAATTTTTCCATTTAAAATTTAAATGGGGCCTCCTTTAAAAATTTCATCGGGCACATCAACTTCACCCTCTGAAAAAAACTCTTTCAGGCCCACCACCTCCATGTGGAAAATTTAAATGGGGCCTCCTGAAATTTATAGCTCATACTTTTTCCATTTAAAATTTAAATGGGGCCTCCTTTTAAAATTTCATCTAATACATCAACTTCACCCTTTGAAAAAAACTCTTTCGGGCCTGCCACCTCCATGTGGAAAATTCTCGGCAGCCTCGCAAGAGATAAAAAGAAATCACTTTGAAGGTGCGAGATTGTGGGGATAGGTAGGGATTCAACTACACTTTGAATCTCTTTGTCCTCCATTGGATCTTGGTTGTTTACCCTATTTTCCCTAATTTGTCTTCCTCACACATTCGTTCTGCATTCTTCTCTTTAGTTTGCTCTGCAACCCTCCTCCATTCATTTTTGTGCTAAAAGGGAGTTCATTAAACAATGTATATGCATTTTCCATGGATGGATACTTGTCTATGCATTGGATCTCCATCGAGAATTTTCATACACAACACCTACAACATCATTGCTCTAACTGGTTCGATGGTGTTTTTTTGCAGAGTAAACATGTGTATATTGTGTTCATTCATGCCATCTGAGTTACCACAAGCACCTCCAAGCCTCTATGCTTTTAGCACAATGACACCCCAACCACTTGGTGCATTTGATTGAATGTTTCAAAATATTTTGAACATGTCCATTTTATGCACTGCATATGCTTCAATGACATTTGATTTGGATTTTTCTCTCCACTTTGTCCTACCAGGCGCGACATTCCATCACATTTGTTTGGGGTATGTTGTTTTCAAACAAGTTTATGTGCCTCTTGTCATCACTGGAAATCTTCCAATCTGTAGGCAATGTTTATGTAGTGCCTCTCTGTCACCATGAGAACCTTATCAGGGGTAAATCATTTATTGGTTATCTCTTAGCGCAATACCTCCTTCAAGTGTATTTTCCTAAGACTTTCTGAAGTCTTATCAATAAATCCATTTTGGACATATACTGCATGGAGTGGCACCTTTTCCAACAAGTTGTGTGCCTCCTCAAAATTTCATGATATGAACCCCAAATCTCTAACAATGTCTCTTTACCAATACTGAAACATAACCTCAAACTATGTAAAGCATGTTGGGTCCCCATGTGGGTCCAGCTAATTTTTTGTTTATTCAAATAAATTTCTCCTTGAATTAGTCTGGAGCTATCACTGGATGTTCTCGAGGTGGAAAAATGAACTGGGTTCTCATTTAAATCCACCTTTAAGCATTTTTGCAGAATAGTCAAAATTGGTCAAGTTGGCTCTAGAATCGCCTTGAGAAACATGTCAAACAACCTCCTGAATATATGAAAACTTACAAGCATGTAAACATTTGATCCGAGAATGGAGTGCAAAAAACTGATTAGAAAAAGGAATCTTGAGGTGAAATATATTAAAAGCCAAATTTGTCTAGTTAAACTTTTCTGCAATTGCACCTGTTGATAACCAATCTGGGCTCACCAAATTGCCATCATGAAAAAATATCAAATCAATCCTTGAGAGGCTGCCACTGGGACCATAAGTTCATTTAGGTACACTGAGTACGTGTGCAAGAATGATTTTATTGAATCATCATCCATCAAAAGATACTAAAGGTCAAAGTTGACCTCCATGAAAAAATGCAGGTGCAAAACTGAACAAATTGCGTTTGCTTTTGGCCTGGTAAAAATATCAAATCTTAGCATGAGGCCCTGAAATATGACAAGGGAGTACAATTTTGTATGAAGAATGGAGAGAAACAATAATTTTCTCTTGATGATCATCGAGTTGCAAAATGCAAGGTCAAATAGGAAGCTACTTTGCAAAGCTGAAATTTTGCAAACAACAGAAAAGTGTCAAAACCCTCCAGCTTCGCTTTTCAAAACCCTGACAAAACTTATCGTGGGAAGCCAAAAATTGACATACACATTCATGTATATCACATGAGTGGGTGCCCCAAGGGGTTTGGCTTGAAAATCAACAGGCTCCGAAATATGACCCTCTAAAGTAGGTCATTTAGGTAGATTATCAGGTGCACTTCTGGGAGTGCAAAGGCAAAAATTTCAATATGGACTCTTCAAATTTTGGAAATTTTAAAATGCCATCAGTGGCTTCGACTAGGGATGTATGCCTCCTATGGGCATAGCAAGAATCCAGGTCTTTGGAGAGTAGACCAAATGCTGAGTCCGTCAAGTGCTCTCAAACTGCTCTTTTATTCAACCTTGTTTTCAACTTCAATTGGTGACCCCAAGTCACCAAATGAAAAGGGGAGTCAAATTTTACCTCTATCAAACACCAATTTGTTAAAAGAGCTGATCTCCCTCAACTCATGCTTGCCTCAGTCACACCACAACACTATGAGTGACTGCATCTCTACAAACAGTAATATCAAGTTGCCCTTGTAAAAATGTAAACTTGCTTGTTGTTAAAATTTGTTATCATATGGTAGCCAATCAATGCCACTCTCTTCAATTTTTTATTTTGTATCAAGTGGCAACATATTAGAATAGTGATCAAGACCACATGAAGACAAGGTCTTATCACATCCACTAACACCCTCATAATGATCATGCTCAGAGGAGATATCATGACTGAAAAATAATGTACAATCCTCTTCTGTGTTGAAAAAATATTGTGCACACCTCTGTAACTCCTCTGAATGAATTGTATCACAGGTTAGTTTACCATCATCCCAACACCATAGCCCAAACATATTATCATGTGTTTCAAGATTCAACAAAAATGTCAGCATCCATTGCATAGGCAATGTTCTCTATCTCAGGTTTAGAGATGATGTCAGACTCATTCTCAAGACCACTATACAATTCCATATGGAATGTCCCAACTAAAGATTCATATAATTCAAAATTTAAGCCTGAGCTAAAATTTTCACATTGATTTCTCATAACATGTTCAAATTCTGAATCACCTTGAATAACACCACTTTCGAGATTGACAAAGTCAACAAAAAGACTTTCATGTGCACTATCAACTAATAGGCATATTGACCCATGTGCAAGAGACTCACTGTTATCTGAAAATTGTTCACTAGCAATAGAACTGGAACCTTCATTCTCTTGCACAATAATGCATTATTCATTCAAAGAAAACATGTCCATTTGCAAATTATGAAGACAAGAGAGGTCATCAAAGAAAGACCCATATTCAATCTCATATTTACTAACATCACACCCACAATCATCTGCATCATATGGCTTCTCTACACATTGATCAATAGGTTTTTTAATGTCAACACAATCTGCAAATCCATCAAATTGTTTCATATTACCAATGGGTAATAATGTTGACCCTAGATCCATGTGTTTTTCATAATGCGTAACTTGACCATCCAATAATGAACTCTTTCCTTCATCAATGTACAAATCATCCATTTAATGTATAACTAAAATTTCAAAATTTTCTTCATAGAAGCAATCATGGTTAGCTGGGATATCAACATGTTCATCAACATCTTCATCATTTATGGAACTATGTTCAGGAGCAACAAATTGAAAACACATATGCTTATGTTCAAATTCTTCATCATCCACAAAATTGACATGCTCCATTGATGAAAAATCTGAATTACATTCCAAGTATGCCTCAACTGCAATTTGATCATCCTCTTGTGGACAAGTTACTTCATGAGCATTCATTTCTTTACATTCTTTAGGTGAAGAAAGTACCTCTAGGTCATCTTTATAGGAGGATTCATAATCAACAAAAGAGCAATCATTTTTGATGTCATTAAAATCCGCATCATAAGAAGACTCATCACTACACAAACCATGCTCAGATTTTTCAGAGTGAGTGCTTGGACTTCTATCTTCAATGTCTTGATCACTGATTTGTGATGAGATGTCATTAACAGTTACATTATTTTCACTGATCAAGACATGAAATGGAACAACATCTTGCATCTCACTTACTTTTTCATCACCCAAGATATTGCAAGAACTTTCAAGCATATTTATTCTATCATCATACCATGCATCTTATCCTTCATCACTATTGTACAGATCTATGCATGTGCTTATTGTGAGATGATTACTGTCAATATCCCCATACATACAACACATATCTTTATTTTTTGATACTCTTTTCATCCTTGTGTATCATGTTCTGACTTTTCTCAATAAGACAACTGCTACCTTCATTTTGGGATAACACATTTTTTCCATAACTACTTTGGGCTAGTTCAACAGTCTCTATTCAATCAAGTACCTGGTCCAAGCTATGTAGCTTCAATTCCTTTGGTAAGGCACTCAACCCAAAATCATAGATTTTACAAAATAAATCATTACGCATTGAGTCCTTCGGTGCAAAAATTATGGAGACTTTCAACAAGGCATCCAAAAACCTTGAGAATAAATCATGTGGTGATTCTCCTTTGTGTCTTTTCCTTTTAGACAATCTTTGAACAAAAGATGTTTGATCACCATTGCTCAAATTTTGATGACATTCAACTTGATGCCCACAATTACCAACATGTTATGGTGATGAAGAAATTAGAACAACAACATCACCATCTTCACAAGCATTTGTATTATCTAATCCATGAGTTCTATTTATATGAGGTGTTTTTGGATGATCAGCGCTCACAACCCTATGTCCTTTCATCACTGAATACCTCAAGTTGTTCTCAATATCTATAGAAATTTGATATGCTTTATGTAGGGTTGTAGGTTCTTTATCTCTTAATAGATAACTCATTTTTTTTCCAAATGCTCCCAAGTACACAACCAAACATTCAACATCATTTGGTCTTATGCTTGTAGGGATCTCTCTTATTATCTTTGAAAATCTGTGATTAAATGAGGGGACTAATTCATCTTCTCCTTTCTGCATGTTCATGAAATTTTTTCTTATTAAGATTGGATCAATCCTTTCACCAAACTGCTCCATGAACATTGCTTTAAACTCCTCCCAAGAATAGATAGAATATACTTGTAAATAAGAGAACCAATCTCTTGCATCTCCTCTTAAGGACTAAACAAATAATCTCGTGATCACATCTTCGTAATATACCTCATAGTCATCCATCACATTACTAAATTCTTGCAGATATTGACTTGTTGATTCAGAGTTATCACTAATGAACTTTGCTAGTTTATCTCTAACTTTAGTTGGAGTAACATTTCAATAACCACTAATGCCACTGAAATTGATGGCACTGTACCTTTCAGTGCTGAAATTTATTTGACAATTTGGTTGGGGCTGATCACAAACCATGGTTGCCCCAGGAACCATACTAGGATACACATACTGATGCATTTTGACATTCCTCTTCATAATTCGAATATCAACTCTATAGTTAATCATTCACTACCATATTTCTAGCTTTCATCGTGACCTTAGAGCACCATAATGCATAATTCAAATGCATTTACACCTAAGATCTATTTAGTGGGAAAATTAAAAAACAAGCATGCTTCTCCAACATAGCACATAGGCTATAAACTATAATTCAGAAGTATGTGTATGTGCAGGATCATGATGGGCAAAAAAGTGGTGCTATGTAAGTGATATGATGGCCCATGTGGCTGACAACCTTTTTTTACCCAAAAATGATGAAATGAAAAGGGTTTTTAAAGGAGATTCATATATTTCCACCAATATAAATTATTCTTTACTTTGAATTTAATAAATAATTATTATTCATTTTTTATTTGAATTACAACTAAAGTCTTGATTGATAGGATGATTGAAAAACATCTATAGCTTTCAAACGGTATCACATTTTATGAATCCAAAACATGCATCACATTCTATAGGATTAAAAAAAATAAAATTGAATTTTATGAAGTTTTGACCAAGTTAAGGTTGTGAGACATATGAGCTTTTATATTTTTTAAAATTTGTAATAACAAATTCATAATTAATTATTTACTTGGAAAAAAATCACAAAAAATATGCATCACATCGGGACATGAGTCCTCTACTTATATCTAAAATCTTATAAAAATATTTTTTTATTTTATTGTGGTTAGGGTGGTCAGACAGACACCTACTTCTTATTTTTTCCCTGAAATTTAAGTACTACTGCATTGAAATTTCAAATTTTCACCAAATAGATTTTTATTTTAAAAAAAAAAAAACCTAGTAGTTTAGAAAATAAATTCAATTTTCTATAGATTCTATTCTTACATATTTTTGAGATAATATAGATAAATTATTCAAATTTTTATCGCCACTTAAGGGCATATTTTTTCCATGATGATCTTGCACATACCCATATGCAAAACTCAATATTACTGTCATTTCCCTTTCTTAGTGATAATTCACTCAATAGGGAACCAAGAATTTTGTATGACTTCAAATATGGTTTCCACACACTAAAAACCAAAAGTGAAGAATACATCGAAATGTTGCAGCTGCTGCAAATTGTTCTTCTTGATTGGAAATTTTGTAGATTTGGAACTTTCTTCAAATCTTCAATAGGTTCTTTTGATAGAGTCACCACCTCTCTTCTTAGAGGACTGGACTTCAAGTAGTATGAATTTCTTTCACATGTAAATTTTCTTCTGAGTTCCTTTTATCAGCAGAGCACCACAAATTACAAAACTTTTAGGTTCACTGTAACAAATTATTTCTCTAGATTTGTAATCCTTCAATATTTGAACCAAATTAAGAATAGAAAATAATATGACTCTGTGAGCTATTGGTCTGCAACTGGAGATTCAAAACTCTCCCAACCAGATTCATCATTCTATTGGTGTTCCAAATCAACAGATCAAATGAATCCTAAAAACTAGCCAATTTCTTATGTTCAAACTCAAAGATGGATTTGGCCAACTGACAAGAAATGAGATTTAAAAACATTTCCCCTACACTTCGGGATTTGTAGAACCTAGGGGGGTGACCCCTTAGTAACATCGAAGTATTTAGACACACAATTAACATGATATTGCTTAACAAATAATGCTCTCACAAAATTATGCTGAGAAACCTAAAATATCACTCAATATTGGCTAATACATTAAATGAATTTCATTAACCATCATGGAGAACATGGAAAACACATAACTCAGAATACATAATTAAAATGGTTTATGATTTAATAATTTGGGACCAAACTAAAAACAACAGAAGTATAAAGATTGACCAGTGTCAAAAAGAGGGCTACAAAGTCATATAACAAGCACTTCATCCTATAGTGTTAGACATGTTTTGAAGGTCTCTAGAAATTCTATCACATTATGACAACGAGAACATTGAAGCTTTATCTGGTAACCATTCTTACAAATCCACTTGAAAACACAACACTCCTATCATATTTGTTGAAATAATTACACTATTCCCTGAACAATAGGCAATGAGAAATGCAACTGACATTCATTAAAGAAATTACATTATTTAGTGAGTAGAAGGCAAAAACAAATGTAACTCAAATGCAACAAATGTGCATGGAAAAATCCAAGTAATCTTTGATTATTGAATTCAAAAGAGTTTTATATCTCAACAATGGAGACAATTATCAGACAAAATATATTCATGAATTTTAATTCAAATCACAAGACACCTAAGATTAATTGACTAACAATCATATTTCACCGTAGCTTTACGGTCTACCTAGAGTTCTACCTGCCTTGCAAAGATTTTAGAAAATTTTGAACCCTTACAAAATGAGAGAAGAAGAGAAGATAAAGAGAACAAAAGAAGACAAGAGTAGCCCTAAAATGCATCCACAGTTGACAACTAGCAGCTTGATCCTTTAATCTAGAATCTTGAATCCTCATTTGTCTTCCCTCCTTATTTGCAACAAAAAACTCTCTCTTCATGAAAATCTGCACCATCATTTGCCATGCCATGTGAAAACAATTTTCCTGTGAAAACATTTATTTCTGCCGTTTTTTTAAACTGGGGTTGCACATTATTTTACTTTAGCAAAGCAAAATATTCTCCCTTTGCACCTTTAAAATATTTTCCTTTGTATTAAATGAATAACTCTTAATAAATCATTGGGCCCCAAAACATTCACTTGGGCTATTCATTTCATCCTTCAGCCAATAGACTTTCTCACCCAGTGAATACTCGTTCACTTCTAAAATATTCCCTGGGCACTTCACTTTACCATTAAAAAAATTGCCCATAATATATTATTTCACTTTCTCAAAAGTGAAAGCCTTTTAAAAATACTTACCGGGCAAATAAGGATTTTACCCGTGCTGCATAGTGTTAAAATATTTCCCTTTTAAAACTCCACATCACCTTATCAGGAAAATATTAAAAATAAACTATTACCCACTGTTTAAAACATAATCAATGAGGCCCATTTAACTTTTTCCAATTTATAGTTCATACTTTTTCCATTTAAAATTTAAATGGGGCCTCCTTTAAAAATTTCATCGGGTACATCAACTTCATCCTCTAAAGGAAACTCTATCGGGCCCGCCACCTCCATGTGACAAATTCTCGCCAGCCTCGCACGAGATAAAAACAAGCACTTTGAAGGTGTGAGATTGTGGGCATCGGTAGGGGTTAAGCTGCAATTTGCATCTTTCTATCCTCTATTGGAACTTGGTTGTTTACCCTGTTTTCCCTAATTTGTCTTCCTCACACATTCATTTTGCATTCTTCTCTTTAGTTTTCTCTCTGACCCTCCTTCATTCATTGTTGTACTTAAAGGGAGTTCATCAAACAATGTTGATGCATTTTCCATGGGTGCATACTTGTCTATGCGTTGGGTTTCCATTGAGAAGTTTTATACACAACACCTGCAACATCATTGCTCTAACTGGTTCGATGGTGCTTTTTTGCAAAATAAACATGTGTATAACATGTTCATTCAGGCCATCTGGGTAACGATGAGAACCTCAATGCCTCAATGATTTTAGCAGAATGGCACCCCAACCAATTATTGCATTTGCTTGAATGTTTCAAAATATTCTCAACGTGTCCATTTTATGCAACGTATATGCTTCAGTGGCATTTCATTTTGATTTTTCTCTCCAGTTCATCCTTACAGGCATGACATTCCATCAAATTTGTTTGGGGTATGTTGTTTTCAAACAAGTTCATGTGCCTCTTGTCATCACTGGAAATCTTCCAATATGTAGGGAACATTTATGAAGTTCCTCTCTGTCACCATGGGAACCTTATCAGGGGTAAATGATTAATTGGTTATCTCTTAGCACAATACTTCCTCCAGGTGTATTTGCCTGAGACTTTATGAAGTCTTATCAATAGATCAATTTTGGAGATATACTATGTGAGTGGCACCCTGTCCAACAAGCTGTGTGCCTCCTCAAAAGTTCATAACATGAACCCCCAATCTCTGACAATGTCTCTTTACCAATACTGAAACATAACCTCAAACTATGTAAAGCATGCTGAGGCCCCATGTGGGCCCGACTAATTCTTTTTTCATTTTCAAAAAAATTTCTCCTTGAATTAGTCTGAAGCTATCAATGGATGTTTTCAAGGTGGAAAAATGAACTCGGTTATCATTAAAATCCACCTTTAACCATTGTTGCAGAATAATCAAAATTTGTCAATTTGGCTCTAGAATTGCCTTGAGAAATAGGTCAAACGACTTCTTGGGGCTATGAAAACTTATAGGCTTGTAAAAATTTGATCCAAGAATGGAGTGCAAAAAACTGTTCAAAAAAAGGAATCTCGAGATGAAAGATATTAAAAGCGAAAGTTGTCCAGTTAAACTTTTCTACAATTGCACTCGTTGATAACCAATTCGGGCTCACCAAATTGCCATCATAAAAAACTATCAAATCAACCCCTGAGAGACTACCACTAGGAACAAAGGTTTATTTAGGTACACTGAGTACGTGTGCAAGAAGGATTTTCTTGAATCATCATCCATCAAAAGATACTGAAGGTGAAAGTTGACCTCCCTAAAAAAATGCAAGTGCAAAACTAAACAAATTGTGTTTGCTTTTGGCTTGGTAAAAATATCAAATATTATCATGAGGCCCTAAAATATGACATGGGAGTATACTTTGGTATGAATAATGGAGAGAAACAATCATTTTCTCTTGACAATCAATCAGTTGCAAAAGGCAAGGTCAAACAGGGATCTACTTTGCAAAACTAAAAGTTTGCAAAGAGCAGAAAAGTGTTTAAACCCTCTAGCTTCGTATTTCAAAACCCTGACAAAACTTGTTGTGGGAAGCCAAAAATTGACATACACATGAAACGTATATCACATGAGTGGCTCCCCCAAGGGGTTTGGCTTGAAAATTAGCAGGCTCCAAAATATGACCCTCCAAAGTAGGTCATTTAGGTAGATTATCAGGTGCACTTTTGGGAGTGAAGAGGCACAAATTTCAATATGGGCACTTCAAATTTTGGAAATTCGAAAGTGCTATCAAGAAGAAGGTGGTGAGGTCTACTAGTAAAATGCTAGAGCTGGATACTCCTCTTAAAGTAGTCAACGAATAAGATGGTGTGGGGTCTTCGGATGGTAAGGAATAGGATGTTGTGGTCTCTTCAAGTGGGCTTCAGGATCAAAAGAAGGACAAGAAGGTTGTGTTTGACCTAGATAGATAAATTAAAAGGATGGTGGTTGCTGCTGATTTTGTGAAGTCCATTCAAAAAATCAAAAATGTCAACTGTGATGTTGACTGCTATTGATAAGGGTAAGGAGGTTGTTGTGGATGTGAATAAGGTTAGCTCCTTGCATGAGGAGGGTGATAAGGGTAAAGATTTTTTTAATATTTATAAAGAAAATATTGTTGATGTTTTGGGAGCCGCCAAAGAGGGCTCCATTATTTTTATAAGCTTTTTAAATGGATTTTCCATAAACTTAATATGAATAATGTGAAAGTGAGGGGTGTTTTGAGTAAAGCGGATGACTCCTTTATTCAGGATTAGATTGATGATCTACTGAATTCCTTGAAGATTGTGGTGGAGGAAACACTTTTGATGAAGCAGAATGTTGAAGGAAGAGTTCTCACCTTGGAAAATCACATTGAAAGGATTTATGCTAATATGGATAAAGGAAGGGAGGGGAACAAATCTAGGTTTAATTTTGAATCTGGTCGAATTACTTCCCTTGTGGATAGTGTTAAAAATGGTAAGGATGCTTATGATAATGATGCTGATGGAAAGCTAATGGAAGGGGAGAAGCTCAGTGATAAGGGTGGTGATAAGGATTTCGTCTTGATTGGTGAGGTGAAATCGGGTGGGCCTGGGGTTAGGACCCATAACAAGACAAAAGCTCAGACAAGTGCTCTTGTTCATGATCTTTTTGTTGATGGGGATGAAGGCTTAAAAAATGCAGTGTGTGATGTGGAGGCTATAGATATTATGAAAAATATATAATGTTGTTGGGTGGGGTACTACTTTTCTGCTAACTTCTTGCTATGGACTTTTTCTAGTTGAGATGTTATGCTTTAGTTGATTGTATCTTTCGTTTTAGCTGCTTTTTGTGTAAAGGGTTCTAGGCCCCTTCAAAACCCATTTTTTACCTCTAATCAAAGTAATTTTGAATCTAACATCTCACCTAAATTTTGAATTTGGATACAGAGGGAGTTAGAGTATTTGTACAATTGGCCATATGCAATTGTGAGAGAAAATCAAGTGTATTTTTGGACTAGATACAAGGTAGATCTTGGATGTAAAGTGATAGAGTTGAATCCCACAAGAAAAAAGATAAAAAAAATTAAGCTGGTCATCAAAAAATTATCATGTATATCAATTTTCACTCACAATTGAGGATGAAAAACTCATTGTGATCAATAAGTCATCAACATACAAAGCTAGGAATATAATGACATCAAGTGAATTCAACTATGAGAAATAAATTTTCCATCTTGGCATGCCAAATCATGTTTATAGTTTTGGGTATATTCTTGTGACCATAATCTTGATCCTTTTAATCACAGAATAAAAATAAAACATTTAGCTAACTAGCCCATCTCACACATTTATACCAAGCCAACATTGCACAAATGTTCACAATTTACTGTTACATTTTTTGTATAAAAGGATTTTTTTGTAGTCATTTCAATAACAATATGACATTGAAAACTCTTGTAACTTATCATTTCACATCTACAACTAAGAATATAAGAATCCATGTTATGATTGATAACCTTAGAAAAATGGTCATAATATTTGGTGAACTTGCCCAAGACAACCAAATTTAACAGTATAATAGATGGATTACCAATTGTAATTCATAAGTTCTCTTAAAGTGCAATTTCATTAATCTATAATATGTTATTGATCATAAATTAACCATTTTAAACTTATTATTCATTCCAATTTTAATTTCAAAGAATAAAGACATGCACACAAGGAACAAATTTGATCGAATATCAATTTTTATATATCAAATTATAGAATAATTGTGTATGTGCTTATACAAATTTGGCATATATAACAGATCAAAAAAAGTTCTACAAACTGTGGCATATGCCATATCAAGATCTATATATAATATATGTATGTCGAATAGCTATGTATCAATCCCTTAATGTATCAATCTCTAGCAAATCCTGCACTTGTGCTAGATCATCAAAACTGAGCCTCCTCAATGTACTTGGTGGCTCTTAAATTGCTTGCATAATAACAATTGAAACTAAAAATTAGATTAAATATGTCAATGGTTGATATGTTATATTACTAAGTACAAAACTTACATACTATAATTTATAATTGTCAAATTAATATCATAATATTATATTAAACTATAATATATCTAAAATGGAATTTTTGATTAATACCTCAACACTTGCTCTTTTTTTTGCAAGACATTATACATATGGATATCCCATAGGATTACCAAGAGTCAGGTAACATATTGAAATGGTTGAGGATTCGTCGTATTGTTGAATCAAATAGAGGACTATAGCAGGTAAAATAAAAGTGATACAAATTAATATATAATTGTTGAAATATAATCATAAAATAAATATATATCTACTCCAATCTAAACACATATATCCATAATATAAAATAAATACACACCTCCTCTTATGCTTGTTCTCTTATTCTAGAAGGGCGTATGATGGATGAACCAACTAAGATAGTCTCCTATATAAAAAATGATAAGAATGTATAACTATAAATGCACATACATATAATCATAATGTTGAGAATATGAAAAAATAGATACCTATTGTGATGCTTCTTCCAATGTGTCAGAAGCAGTCATCATGGATGTAAAATTACTTGGTTGCTTCATAAAAAGACACGAATACATAAGACTATCAATCTTGTACATGTATTTAATCATAATAGATTTAAAAATTTAACATCTAAATTACAATATAAATGATATGCATATACAATAAAAAACTGTAAACATTTATGTGCAAAAAAGTATGCCATATAGTTACTCAATAGGAAAAATGAAATGGATGTAACATTACCCTCTTAGACCTACAAAATTTGATCCTCTATCAACATATATTAAATCTGACACATAAATATAAATTAGTACTAATATCTCTTATAAAATATTAATTTAAGATAAAATGCATTATGAAATTACTTAAAGTCTTACTATTACATCCACATCATCTCTTGCAACTGATGAATCTCCTGGATATTCTCTATCATGTTCTCTCTCATATCCTACATCTGACATATGATGGACTTCATAATGGGATGCATCTATCAAAGCCTCGGTAGGTTTTCCAAGAGGACCCAAACATACGTTTTTGCACATAATGTAGTGATGAGGCACACAAATATGTGAAGAAGAGGAGGGTATACCAATAGTAGTGGATGCAACAGGTGTATCACTATCATGCAACTGCACAAATTGTGAGCTCTATTTGATCGAATCAATAGTCAAAGCATGTACAACCAAGATACTATGATGTATTGCATTTGTAACAATCTCTATGTAAGGTATTGGAGGCATGGGAGGAATAGGCAGAGGCAGAATAACTGGGGTTACTCAATGTATCCTACGTCTATCCTAAGGCATTCCTCTACCCACACCTTGGAAATTTTTCATATCAAATTAGTTGGCATGCTTACCTGTGACAAATTTAGCATATAATTTTCAAATAAAATATTGTGGGACATCAAGATTGTTGTTGGGTGGTTTATAAGAAAACCATCCACCAATGAATCAATCCCAAAAATTATTTAGGATACATTGAAGTGTGCACCATTTAATCGAATATTTACGCTTATGCACATCAATGGTTTGTCTAGTTTTAAGATTGATAAATAGTTGTGCTAATTGGGCTTTGGAAATGTCAAGTTCTCTCACTTAATCATAAGATAAGCTATCAACATATTGTTGCCTCATGGCCTCTCACCACTTTAGAAAGGTAATATGCTAGTTAGTAAGATTTTCAACTTTGGAAATTATGGATTCTGAAGAGGTTTGCATTGTAGAAAAGTGAGGGTGTCTATAATATAACTAGTAGATATTTTTATGTTCAACTAAATTTCCATGGATTAAGTCATGGGTAGAAGGCAGGTTTTGTAAGGGAGGATTTGGTGGTGGTGGGGATTTGGTTTGGTAGGGTCTTCTGGTAGAGTAGGATTAGGATTCTTAGCTATTGGAAAACCTGGTAGATGTTGAAAATTTTTAAAGATAACAATTTTTTATTACAAATTAAAATGCATTTTAAATAAACTATTTTAAACTAAAATTATTATAAGATAATGCTAAAATAAATATTTTCTGAAGAAAAACCATTAAAAAACAAATACCTTTGATTGAAAATGGTTTGGAGTGCAAAATTTTAACTTAGATATCTATTAAGATGGATATTTGTTTTCCCTTCTTCGCCCTTGTCGTGTAGTAGCCAAATGCATATTGTAAAATAACTTTTGGCCCCTTTTTTGTTTATAATGTAGTAAACAGATATTAATTCGAAATGAATATCTATTCCAAACAAATATCTAAGTCTCTTCATAGAACTTTTTTTTAACTATGTCAACTCTCACTGTGATATAATAATATAACATAATATAATATAATATTGGTATATTAATATTATAATATATTATAATAATATAATATACATACATACATACACACATACATACATACATACATACATACATACATACATATATTTATTTATTTATTTTTTATAGGATTTCATTAGAAATGGATATTGGTTTGTAAAAAATATCTATTACTGAAGGATATCCATTTGAAATGGATATTTGTTCAGCTCTGGTTCTTACCATGACAACATGTACATTTTAGCTGATCCTAGGAAAAATATAAAACAACATTTCACATTTTTGGGCAAATGAAAAATATCTTTTTGTCATATCACCACTTTTTGGACCCCATGATTCTGCACTAACCCATAGACTTGTGGCTAATATTAGAGCTATATTTTGATTGAGAGAAGAGATACCTTTATTTATAGTATAGATACCTATTTAGTAGTGGAAAATTATCCAAACATGTGTATTGGACTATTTTCTTCTATATTTGTCTAAACCCCTTTTCCACAATGTGAATATTTAGTAACATAAAGAGTAAATCAATAATATACATGCATGATCTAATTAAATGAAAACTAATACAACTTTGTTTTAAATCTAGTTTAATTCATTATGAAAAACTAAATCTATATTTTTATACCATTTATAAAAAATTAAATAATAATAGACTTTAAGATTTGTAAATTGAATAACAGACAAATTGATAGAATTGAAAGAGAACTAAAATAGATACGACAATCTTCATTGACAACATCTATATATATAATCAAATATATACTTTTTGCTCTTTACAATTACATAATCCATTCCCATCACTTGCCCTCGTTTTAATAAAATGTGCCTGTATATACTTGTTCATAAGTAGACGTTTTTACTTTAAGTACTCATCATAAATGAGGAAACACAAGGCGACGAACATTACTTTAATAAAAGATGACACCAAAGCTCATTCTATCTGCAAATTAAAACTAAGCTTAAAAGGACAAGAGCTAAAAACTCAGACAATTCTGGAATAACTAAACTGCGACATAAATGGACGGCAAACCAATGTTTTAGGTGTTTGATATTTTCAATGCGTTTTGTGGAATATCGACGCAAATCATTGGCTCTATGATTATGTCGATTCTCGACAGAGAGCAAAACAATTTTAGCTGAATACGCTGTTCAGCCTGCAATACCGATAGATATTTCTCTGAATATTCCCATGTGTTGTGTCTCATTTGAACGAGGGGATAATTTGTCTTGTACAATTGGAATTTGCCCATAATCTTTCTGAAATTCAAGCGCTTGTAATGTTATTCAGCGACCCCTTAAGATGCCCTTTTTAGTTTGTTCCCAAGTATCCTATATATGGTTTGGTTTATACTGTGCTTAAAGCCTATATAAGCCAATATCACTCAATTCTTACTCTTAGTGCTGATATATAATTGCAGTTTTTTCTTAATTCTATTTTCTGGGGCGAGACTGCAAATGGGTCGTACTCTAAACAAGAAGCACATGGCCATTATGGTCCCCTTTCCTGCGCAAGGCCACATAAATCCAATGTTTCTGCTGGCGAAGAAGCTTGTAGTCGAGGAGGGATTTGTTGTTATGTTTGTTAACACAGACTATCAACACCAACGTATGGTTGCAGCTAATAACAACAAAGGGTCGGGATTGGTCAGAGAGGCTCAAGAAATCGGTATTCGCTGCTGTCGATCTCTGATAGACTGGATCCCCATGAAAGTCGAAATCAGTTTGCCAAGATGGCGACTTCAATGGAGAACACCTCTGGGCCTTTACTTCGTAAACTGATTGACGAGATCCAGGAGGAGGAGGGACAGGACGTTGCCTGCTTGATTGTAGACTTGGTTTCGGCCTATTGGGTATTAAAGGCAACAAAGCATTTGGATATATCAAGAGGTGTCTTTTGGGCAGCGCTCACTGCGTCATACTCTACGTTCTATCATACTGCAACTCTTATCTCTTCCGGCATGATAAATTCCAACGGTAAGAATCCAATTATTCGTGTGTTGAATTTTAGCACTCTTGTAAGCAATCTTCTTCTAACACTTTTGCATCTGATTCAGTGACAACTTCAAGAAACCTAACCCAAAAAGAAAACAAAATTGTGATGAATCTTTATCTTCTTTTTTAAACATTAATTTTATGGTTTTTTTTTATATTAATAGAAATTGGTAGAAAATTTTGATTAATATCGATGAAAATTAGAAAAATGCATTAAATATCATTATAAAGTGTTTTTTTTTTTTTATGACAAATCATTCTTTTAAAAACAAAATTCTATGAAAAATAATAG
The DNA here is from genome assembly GCA_007115665.2 of Sequoiadendron giganteum. Taxonomy (NCBI): domain Eukaryota; kingdom Viridiplantae; phylum Streptophyta; class Pinopsida; order Cupressales; family Cupressaceae; genus Sequoiadendron; species Sequoiadendron giganteum. Next base: position 569,804,204 of record CM021101.1, read on the forward strand.
TGTGAGGGTGTTAGTGACTGACTAGTTCTAAGTTTAAGATGTAATGTTTGTGTTTATAATTTCTTAATTTCTTAATACTTTAAATCTGTCTTAAATTATTTTTCATCACTATTGATTTTATTTATAATCTAATTGTTTGGATTCAATTTTAGGTCCATTAGCACTGGAATTCTATGGGTACATATTGGAACGTAGAATTTCATCCCATCCATTAGATTATAAATAAAATCAATAGCGATGATTAAAAATTGACGATATAGATCTAAAGTAAATAATAATTATAATATTATTAACTAATTAGTTTTATTTTCTACTACATAACTTATAAAAATTAGACTAATCTAATTTAATTAGATATTGAATATTGCATGAATTTTTTGAATTTAAATGTTTAATAAAGTGAAAAGTCTACTGATTTAACAGACTAAAATAATATTTTGTTAAAAAAAAACCAATTCAGATCACCTTACAACTTGCTAAATTTTGAATTCTCTATTTCAACGAATATCAACCATAAAAATATCACTTATCTGATTTTGTTGTGACAGGTATACCTACAGAACATCGTATGGTCGAATACCTTCCCTCGGCGCCCCCTATTTATTCCAGTCACCTTCCATGGCTGCTTCCAGGCAGCGAAGACCAGGAGTTCCTTTTTCTGATGACTCTTAGATGTATTGAAAGTGCGAAAGGGCTATTCTTTTTTACCAATACTTTCTATGAACTAGAAATTCCAATTCACAATTCTTTTCCAAAAGAAGACCATGTCTATTCCATAGGTCCCTTAATTCCTTCTGAATTTCTTGACGCCCAATCTGAAACGACAATGGGCAAAATGAGCACGGGCTTCTGGACAGAGGAAGTGGACTGCCTGTCGTGGCTCGAAAAACAGCATCCGAAGTCTGTGATATATATTGCATTCGGAAGCGTAGCTATTTTAAACAAACAACAGTTGGAGGAGTTTGCTCTGGGATTGGAGGCCACTCAGAGACCATTTCTCTGGGTTTTGCGCTGTGATCTACTGAATGGAGAGCCTGCTGTACTGCCTTTAGGATTCGTAGAACGCACCAAACATCTTGGCTGCTTTGTATCGTGGTCTCCACAGCTGGCAGTATTATCCCATCCTTCTGTAGCCTGCTTCGTCACGCACTGCGGATGGAATTCAACTCTTGAAAGCATCGCCATGGGTGTTCCAATGATCTGTTGGCCTTATTTTGCAGACCAGTTCATTGACAGGTCATTTGTTGTAGATGACTGGAGAGTCAGGCTAGCTTTGAATCCAAACAAGAAAGGGATAATAGAGAAAGGTGAGGTCCAAGAGACAGTGGAGAGGTTATTAAATAGTAAAGAAGGTGCTGAGATAAGGGAAAACATGAGTACGCTGAAGAATATGTCAAGGACTGCAGTGAGGGAAGGGGGGTCGTCTTATATCAACTTCAGAAAGTTCGTAAACGCCATGAAAAACACTTGAATGCTCACTGTTTACCGTCATTGATTTCCCAATATTAGATTGTTTAGGTCCTTAGTAAATAAACCGGGTAATGGTTGCAATTAAACTGTGGTCTGGATTGTTGCTTATCCATCATAATATAAGTAATTTTTTTAACAACTGGAACGTGACTGCCTCTACTTATTCCACGCATATTGAATAATTACGTGAATAATCATCACTACAATTTTAAAATATCATCGGATGGAATGATTTATTATTTACTGGAATTTCGAACAAAAGTCGTATTTGTTCCCGATAAAATCTTGCGGCTTACATGGACGTAAGCGGACAATATATTTTCGACAACATATCTTCATATTCCAACTTATAATTTACTTT